>OU426988.1:125050352-125650352 GCA_911387755.1 Chrysotoxum bicinctum | reverse complement strand
TTCACAAAGCGATTTTTTTTTTATTAGAAAACTGATTGTGTTTAAAATGAGTCCACTCAAAAGACATCATACTAGTTTATGTGGTGTGTGATAAAAGAGAACTTAACCTAAAGGAAATAATATGACAGAAAGAGAAGAATGAGATTACAGTATAAATTAGAACGATGAAGATGGATTTGACTAAGTCAATTTCCATCTTTACACTATTATGTGTGATGTTATTCATGTGTTTTAATACATAGGTAGATTTGAATGTAAAGTTAATGAGTTTGTTATCTTATATAAACATACTTGTTTTATGTCAGTTTTTTGATAGATGTATCTTTTGGTTTCATACCACAATCGATCTTATAGAATAACTTAATGTCTAATGGTGAATACTTAATATAAGTTGAATTCATGTTTAATTTGTTACAATGGATTTTATTGTCTCTTTACTTCTAAATCACAGAAAGTTTGTGTTTTTGTTATACAGTCTGAATAAGGCAATAATTAAGTCAAAGTTTGATTTGTATTAATGGATATGTACATGATACTTTTGTAATTTATATATATTTTTTAATTCTTGCTAATGTTTTTCAATTTTTTATAGAGTTTATTTTAACTAACTTAATAGGAACTTTCTTTGTTCAAAATAAATAATAGGAACTTCATGAATAAATGAATATAAATTATTTTTGTTTATTTACATTTTTTTTTTTTTTGTTTTTTGTTTTTTTATTTTTAGCTTTTTTTTGTTTTTTGTATTATTAGTAATAATTATAAGAAATAATGAGATGAAGAGCTGCTTATCCTCTATGGTTGCTGGAAGAGCTTTTTTTGTAAAAGGGTGTTAAAAACAAACAGTCGTTTGTTTCTGTTGTGAAATCGAGGCTGGAGTCCTCATTGATTATGCTAATTGGGGACAAATAGTATCGCTCATTAATTGAAAAGTTGATGTTGTCGGAATACACTTTTTTTCATAGTTATTGTTGAACTTTATTTTAGTTTAGTTTTTTTTTTTTTTAAAGCATGTTTCTTGTAGTAGGAGCGCTGTAGGGGATAAGTCTCTAAGCAGCTGCTCAACTTCTATTTGTTTGTCTGGTGAAATCATTTAATTGACGTTAGCTGTTATTATTAGAAAATTCATGGTGTTAAGGAAGCTATAAAGCATAAATAAGCACCTGGCTTTTCGCTTTCATTAAGTTTTTGGTATTTTGGCCAAAAAGACGGAATTTTGGAAATGAGTTGACCTATTGGAACTCCAAATAATTTTTGAGACTCATTTAGGAAGTCCGTAACGTCTCCACCCTCTACTAACTTTTGGTTGGGGTTTGGAGTGCTTGATTGTTTTCCTCTATGTGCATCTGCAAAGGATACACCAGATTCTGGTAAAGCCATGTTTTTATAATTAATATTTAAATTATCGAAGGAAATTGGGTTGCTATTTTTGGTACTCTTGGACTTTACTTCTCTTTTTTTTTAAATATTCCACTCTTTTTGGACATCCCCTGAAGTTAGCAGGATGACCTGCTTCTCCGCAATTCACACAATATGCTACTGATATTTCACTTTTTGGAGCCAATTCGCATTTGCCAACTTCATGATTAAGAAGGCATTTAACACACCTTGGCATATATGCACAATACATTGCTACGTGACCAAATCTTTGGCAACGGAAGCATTGTCTCAGACCAGCTTTTTAAATCGTGCCCCACTTAACTCGATGTCTCAAAAGAGATTTAATAGCTTTAGTTTTTACTATGCTTTCCCTATCCTCAAGAGTGCATACAAAAAGATCAAGTGGAATTTCATTGGTTACGGACCACTTTGTTACAAATTTCTTAACATTAACCTTCAACGAAGGCTCCAGCCTCAAAATTTCATTTTTAACTTCATCTGGCGAGAACTCTCCAGACAAACCTTTAAGAATTATATTAAATTTTTTTTGCTCCCTAGGGGTGAACGAAAAAGCTTCAGTTCCGGTTGCTTTAAATTGCTCAATTAGTAATGTACGCAGCTCTACATTTCTAACAAAAATTTTTAATTTACCAAACCCTTTGGTTTCAAATTTAATATTGTTATCATCAAACTTTGACTTACTTATTATATTTAGGAGATCACTCGATGATACTCCGGTAGCAAAAATGGGTGGGCACCAGTTCTTTTTTTTTCCATTTGTTTCACACTGTTGTTAGTTTGGTTCACTGAAGTATCTTGATTTTTCGTAACCTGAGTAGATTCCTCCCCTTTCCTTTGGATATCACAGTCTGGGTCCAGGATATGATAGTAATTCGAGTTATTAGCTGTTTCTCTAGCCACTTTTTTGGTGTTTCTTTCGGCATCAAGTTGGCGCCGTTTGCGCTCAACAATGTTGGTGTATGTTTCTTTATTGGTCTCTAACATTTTATTGAGCGAAGCCATAACTGAATCTTCGCAAGCTGGCGAGATACCGCCAGACGGATTTGTATAAGTTTGGGTTGTGCATCCAATTATGATACAGTTATCAGGACGAAATTTGTCTGATGAAGTAATATTTGTCTCCATTGCACCGCTAGTAGAAGCCATATCTTCTATTTCCAT
The DNA here is from genome assembly GCA_911387755.1 of Chrysotoxum bicinctum. NCBI lineage: Eukaryota > Metazoa > Arthropoda > Insecta > Diptera > Syrphidae > Chrysotoxum > Chrysotoxum bicinctum. Next base: position 125,647,790 of record OU426988.1, on the reverse strand, counting down.
TTCATTACGCTGTGTTGGTGTTAGTGACTCTCTCACTAATGTTGTATCTGATATCGAGACGCCATTTTTCATATCCCACCAATCCTCACTTGTAAGATTGTCTACTATTTTATTTATTTTTTTTATCTCCTTCATTTAAAAGGGAAGATGGTAAATTAAAAGGTTTTTTTCCACTTTTTAAAGTTTTAGACAATTTGTCTTTATCTGGTGGCACATTACCACCCATCATTTTTGGGAACTTAATTGTTTAGAATTTTTTTTTTCACTTAGCACTGGCACTGAAAAAAAAACACGTCTTACCTCGACGACTCACAAATCAACTCCGTCTGTCAAGCCTGCCAATTTTTATCGTTGTCTGACGTTTCTGACAATGAAGAAATTGTAAGATGTTCGTTTTTTTAGCATCATACAATTTTTTCATTGTCAGACAATTTGCAGACAACGTTCAATTGTCAGTTTCCATAACCAACAAAAACTGACAATTAATTGTGTGTGTACAGGGTTGGAAGAAAATCTACCAATCTCTTACAATTAATTGGTAGGTATTAAGCCGGCTATCTGAAAATGAATTGTCAGCCAACTTCTGACAATTAATTGTAAGAGATTGGTGGATTTTGTACCAACCGTGTACACATACAACTTATTTGTCAGCGCATTGGTAGATAATTGTCAGACATTGTAAGATCTTACAATATTGTAAGATCTACCAATCGTGTACACTTAGCTTTAACCTCCATATCATTACTTGCCCATAATGCTTTCTCATTTTTATTTTTGAGAGTAAGGCTCGTATTCATCGAGCGCTCCTAACCAGGGTTGGCCGAACTGTAACTTTTTAGAAATAACTACATTTGTTACGTCTGCTACGTAATTTATGTAGTTAATGTAGTTAAATGTAGTTAAATGTAGTTAATGTAACAAATTGTAGCAGACGTAGTTTAAAATGTCATAGCTGTCATTTTACTGTCAGTTGTGAATTTGAAATTTGAAATCAAACGTTCCGTTATTAATTTTTAATAAGCGATGTGAGCTGAAGGTGGATTTACTCCAATTCGAATGGAAAATAATCGTATTGGAGCTCTCTGCGACTCGTGTGCTGCGCTTCTTAAAAATACAACAGTTTAAAGTTTAAATATAACTACACTAGTTCTTGATTTTTATTATTTTAAAGAGTTTTTATGAAATATTTGTATGTATGTACCATGTACACACATAAAAAATATCTTTAAATCATGTGTTCGTAATCGATATCCTTTGATTATGCCAAAGTAAATTGTTCGTCTCCAAAAATAAGTTTCAAATCTATCATGAAAAATTCCTACAATTCTCCATCCTTATGGTAAATCAAACATTTTCAGTTTTTTTACAAACCTTCAATAGATCAAAAGAGTGCAAAATTGTTTGATTTCCTTTATTCTATTTATTTTTTATGAATTAACTACGTATGTAGCAGACGTAACAAATTGTAGTAAATTAGGCATGTAGTTTATTCCAATAACTACGCGTAGAAAATGTAGTGTAGTTAATTCGGCCAACCCTGCTCCTAACACCCCGACTCCACAAGATATCTGTCTCTCCAACTCAATGTCTGATATCTCTATCTCTTCATTTTCTTATTGCTTCGCTGGGCAAATTATGTCATGATTTTCCATTTCCATCCCTACTGGACGGGATGTGTTTTGTGTAAAACTAACAAAAATTATATATATTTGTAAAGAAAAGAATGCGCATCTACCTAAAGTATAAATAAATAACACCAAACATAACTTAACGCACGGACAAATGAATAACATGACACATTAATGTATTTACTTACAAAATAAAAAAAAAATATTTGCCGATGGAGTACTTGACAAGAACCAACCAAATGAGAAGACACGAAATAATGAGACAAAAGTACGAAAAAAACCATCTGTCAAATTTCATATCAGACATCTATATCAAGACAAAACCGCTGACATAGATCGCTGACATCCCATCATAAGAAGAAATATCGCGTCTCCATTGGAGATTTCATATCATGATGAGCATCCTGAGAGAATTTATCTCCTGTGGAGTCGGGGTGTAAACGGCTCTTAACTCGAAATTTCTGTGGGGTATTCACCAACCATTCGCAAGTGTTTTTCGAAGTTCGAAAATGAGAGCCACTCTCTCTTGTTCAGGCATACCCAAACTGTGAAATGTTGTGTAATGTTGGTCTTGACAGCAAATGGATACTCTTCTACTTGGCATTGCTCACATGGATTCGAGTCAAATGCGTGCGTGGCACACGCACAAGCGAACAAACTTTCGAAGAGAGCGCTCGTAAGTTAGGAGTGGTCGGGACCACTCCTAACTTTTAAGAGTGCTCGTAGATCTTCACTAATATTGCTTGGTGAATAGGTTTATGAGCTTCTTAAGTTATAAGCGCTCGGTGAATACCGGCCTAAGTCTTGTCGCTCTTTTGAACAAATCTTTCTTTACCTGTCACACATCGCTCTTTCGAAGGAACGACAGCATCAATTACGGTCTTGGAACACTTTGGATATAACCAATCTTTTTCAGATATTGACGCGGTGACGTTAACGCAGCTAAAATGATGCCAGTCGTCGCATTTGTCGCACATTACCATATACGAGTCATCGACCCCGTTGCATGATTTGCAGTTGAATTGACCTATATCTTGCCGCCGCGAGTAGAATTTTGTGAAGATGAGGGTATGTGGAGTTGGAGACCGGTATTCTTACTTGGAGATGGTGTTGGGGGAAAGCTTTTCTGATTATTTGCCTCGTCAGGCTTTGACGGATGTGACTTCGGCATTTTGTCCCGATTGAAGCTTATTATTTTGATAACATTTAACACAATAGCAGTAGGGTAATTTACATATAGCAGTATATGTATGTAGTCGTATATTAATAAAAATAGTTTTCAGAAAACCTTACCTTAAGTCGTCGTGGATTGAGGTTATAACGTACTTTACTCAAAGAACAGCGGTGCTGATGTCGTCCTCAGCAGGTGCAGCAAAAACACGTGATGCGATTCGTTAGCTATCGAAGGCTGTAATTTGTTGAAATTATGCTGCTTAAATGCTTGTAGAGGTGTACTGATGTGTGCTTTGCTGTTTTATGGAGTACAATACAGATTAAAGAATCATTCAGACCTCGTGCGTAAGATGAAGATTATCTTTAAAACAAATTTAAAGAATGTTGCGCACAAAGGAAATTCCAAATTTTTAGCAATTCAGTTTTTATTTAATTGTGAATATACAAAGGGCTTTAAATTTCTGTAATTTTAAATAAATTATTATATATTATAATATGAGGTTTTAAGTTACGTTTTAGTTTTCTTATGTCCTTGTGGCGCAAATTCTAGAAAGATAATAATTTTAAGTTTAATTTTTGTTCATATGGATTTCATATGAATCTTTCTTTCTCATTTTACAATAATATATTTGACTTTTTCTATTTAAATTCGAATTAAGTTGGGACATTGCCAGGTGCGGCAACACACTTATTAAAATTATTTAAAAAAGAATAGAAATTAGTATAATGCTTTTACAATTTAATAAATATGATTGAAAACCACAACTTTGTATTAAATTAATTTAAATTGCACTTTATTGACCACAGCAACAAACCGACGACATGCATTCATTTTAAATTGGCTTGCACATTAATGTGATATATCGCATGCTTAATGGAATACATAGAGGAAATATATTACCTAGAGTCACGACTTCGGGGGTTTGCTCTCTTTAACCCTACAAGCTGAATTGAGAGGAAAAAACCCACAGTCCAAAGATGTGTTAGTTGCCCCATGCATTTTAAATGGGGACCAACACAGCTTTGTTCAAATTTTGTGGGTTTTTGCTCAATGCGCAAAAAAGTTGAATAAGTGCCTTTGAATATTCAAAAAAGGAATCCGTTAAATTCAAAAATTTTAAAATACAAAATTTTTTTTATTAATTTTGCTTTTTTACCTCTTTATTAATAAAAACTATATTAGATATTAATTTTATTGCTTTTCGGATACAAATTCCTTAATATTTATGTATATTTCTGTTAAAAACTAAGAAATTCCAAGCAAAAGTAGAAGCGCACCCTAGAAATTCAATGCGTATAGTGCCCAACATTGACCATGGAATATAGAAATTTGAGCAAAAGGTGAACATTTTGACAAGTAAACAAATCGATAAAAAAAAAACAAATGTCATAAAAAAACAAAAGTGCGGGTCGATGCTGCTAATTAGTAAACAAGTATTTCACCGATTTTAGTGTAATTTTCTCAATTAAATTTCGTCTGCAAATCATAAAGTTATCGCGTAAATTTCGATTGCAAAATACCGAAGGTGTTTTTTCTCCGCACACAAGTTTTTCCCTACATATTCTTTTTTTTTTATTGTGTGTGCAAAATTTCGCAAGTTATGGAAGTAGTGAAATTTTGGTTAAAAACCATAAAGGAAGTGTGAAAAAGTATAATTGCACGTTAGTTCAAACATTTAATTAAACATCGTTTGGCATAGTTTTGTTAATAAAACTCATTGTGCGGGCGATTTGTAAACAATCTTCTGTTGGCATAGAACAAACACTAAATACAACCAGAAATAGTGCAAGCTACCCACTAATTGTCTTCAACATCGACGTCCACTTCGTCAACGAACAGCATCGGCAGTGACCGCAAAAAAAGTGTTTTCCCTTCAACAACAGCCCGCGAGCTAAATAACAATAATATAAATTTTGATAATTTAAAAAACAGCACAACAATAAGTGCAACTATTGGAAGAAGCAAAGGAGGAGAACTGGTGGACTTTCAACAGTTGGAGGATCCCAAAGACAACAAACCTAACAACAGCCACCCAAATCAGCCTGCTGCTGGGCAAATATTTTCTTCACCTGAGAACACGCAAATAACTCAGCGGAATATGCCAAAAAGCAATGAATTCATTAAGATAGCTTTCTCAGCATCGCAAACTAGTGGTCTGCAGTTGGTATAAAACATTGCGTCCTTTAGCTCCGCCGAAAGAGCCGCATGGAGCGGTCAGGCACTTCCACAAACTGCTGGCGCCAAGCCCACAGTAGCTGAAGACGTTGATGGTAAGTTCGAATGTCACTGTTCTTGCCAATTGGCATCTAAATTTAAAAATCTCTATTTACCCAATATAGAAGTAGATCTATTCGGATCAGACGACGAAGAAGAAGACGCCGAAGCAGCCTACTCTGCCAAGAAATCAAAGAAACCCGCCCTCATTGCCAAATCGTCCGTCCTGGTCGACGTGAAGCCTTGGGATGACGAGACCGACATGAAAGAAATGGAAAAGTGTGTCCGCACCATCGAGATGGACGGTCTGTTATGGGGTGCCTCCAAACTCGTTCCAGTCGGCTATGGCATCAACAAGTTGCAAATCATGTGCGTCATCGACGATGACAAGGTTTCAATTGACTTGTTGCAAGAAAAGAGGCAAGAGTTCGAGGACTTTGTCCAATTTGTTGATATCGCAGCTTTCAACAAGATCTAAACACAAAAATCGAATTAGATCTTGAATCAACGTAATTGTTTGTCCTTGAACTTTAAGTTCAATTCAGTTGAAAACAAAAAATGCCTTGATTAAAAAAAATACTATATTATACTCAAGAATGTTTTGTTTACTTTTGCAACTTGATAGTTTAACAAAATTTCGTTTAACTAGATGTCCGCCGGAATATAACCTAAAATTCCAGCCAAGTTAGTGCTGAAGTTTTGATAGAATAACTCGGTTAAACCTGTGAGTGGAATTGATGTGGGGATTATGGAAATATGTTCTAGGAATCATTGGATAGGGTTAAAAATAATATCAATCGAGAAAATGGTGTTTCTTAAAAACGCTAGCGCATTATAATTAAAAAAGATAATTTTTAGAAACAACTTTCAAGAAAATGATCTAATTTTTCATTAAATTCTTGAAAATGGTAGATAAACCAAGCTGTTATTTCTGAACTAGTTGCTTTATTTCTATGATTGAAACGGTTTCAATTGTTGATTTTAATCTTCTAAGTGGTTCTGAAAACAAATTTTAATTTTAACAAAAAATTCGAAAAATTTGCATATGAGGACCGTTTTCACAATTTCAATATGAATATGAAAATCTTGAAACGTGCCTCATACAAAAATCTTTCGAAGTTTTTGCTAAAATTAAAATTGGTTTTCAGAACCACTTAGAGGATTAAAATCAACACTCGAAACCGTTTCAATCATAAACATGAAGCAAATAGTTCAGAAATGACAGCTTGGTTTATCTACCATTTTCAAGAATTTCATGAAAAATCATGTGATTTTCTTGAAAATGTTAAATAGACACTCCTGTCATTTCCAAACGACTTGCTACATTAGGATGATTTAAACGGGCTTGAGTATTGATTTACGTCTTCTAAATGGTTCTGACAACCAATTATAATTTTAACAAAAACTTCGAAAAATTTTCATGTGAGGAACGTTTTAGCAATTTCAATATGAATATGAAAATGTTCAAACGTCTTTGGCATGAACTTTTTTCGATATTCTTATCAGATTTTAAAATGGTTTTCACAACCATATAGAGGACTTAAATCAATACTCAAAACCGTTTGAATCATCCAAATGAAGCAAATAGTTTGGAAATGACAACATGGTTTATCTACCATTTTCAAGAATTTCATGAAAAATTCTATGATTTCCTTAAAAGTGATCGATAAACCATGTTGGCATTTCTGAACTAGTTGCTTCATTTGGATTATTGAAACGGTTCCGAGTGTTGATTTTAGTCCTTTAAGTGATTCTGAAAACCAATTTAAATTTTAACAAAAACTTCGAAAAATTTTCATATGGGGAACGTTTTAGCAATTTCAATATGAATATACAAATGTTAAAACGTCTCTGGCATGAATTTTCTTCGAAATTTTTGTCAGATTTGAAAATGGTTTTCACAATCACCTAGTGGACTTAAATCCACACTCGGAACCGTTTCAATCATCCAAATGGAGCAACTAGTTTAGAAATGACAACATCATTTATCGACCACTTTCAAGAAAATCACATGATTTTTCATGAAATTCTTGAAAATGGTAGATAGACCAAGCTGTCATTTCTGAAGTAGTTGCCTTATTTAGATAATTCAAACGGTTTTGGGTGTTGATTTGAGTTCTCAAAATGGTTCTGAAAACCATTTTCAAATCTGACAAAAATTTCGAAAAAAATTCATGCCAGAGACGTTTCAACATTTGCGTATTCATATTGAAATTGCTAAAACGTTCCCCATATGAAAAATTTTCGAAGTTTTTGTTTAAATTAAAATTAGTTTTTAGAATCACCTAGAGGATTAAAAACAACACCGAAGACCGTTCAAATCATCCGAATCGAGCAAGTAGTTTGGAAATGACGGGATTGTTTATCCACCATTTTCAAGAATTTCATGAAAAATTATATGATTTTCTTGGAAGTGATCGATACATTATGTTGTCATTTCTAAACTAGTTGCTTCATTTGGAATATTGAAATGGTTTCGAGTTTTGTTTTAAGTCCTCTAAGTAGAACTGAAAACCAACTTTAATTTTATCAAAAACTTCGAAAAATTTGCATATGGGTATCGTTTCAAGAATTTCAATATGAATATGAAAATGTTGAAACGTATCTGGCATGACATTTTTTCGATGTTCTGGTTAGATTTTAAAATGGGTTTCAGAATCACCTAGAGGATTAAAAACAACACTAAATACCGTTTAAATCGTTGGAATCGAGCAAGTAGTTTAGGAATGACAGGAAGATTTATCCACTATTTTGAAGAATATAATGAAAAATCATGATTTTCTTAGATGTGATCGATAAACCACGTTGTCCTTTCTAAACCACTTGCTCGATTCCAACGATTTAAACGGTCTTTAGTGTTGTTTTTAATCCTCTAGGTGATTCTGAAACCCATTTTAAAATCTAACCAGAACATCGAAAAAATTTCATGCCAGAGTCGTTTCAACATTTTCATATTAATATCGAAATTCTTGAAAGGTTCCCCATATGAAAATTTTTCCAATTTTTCGTTAAAATTAAAATTGGTTCTCAGAATCACTTAGATGAATTAAATCAACACTTGGAACCGTTTCAATAATCCAAATGAAGCAACTAGTTCAGAAATGATAACATGGTTTATCGATCACTTTTAAGAAAATCATAGAATTTTTCATGAAATTCTTGAAAATGGTAGATAAACCATGTTGTAATTTCCAAACTACTTGCTTGATTTGGATGATTGAAACGGTTTCGAGTATTAATTTAAGTCCTCTAGATGCTTGTGAAAACTATTTTGAAATCTGATAAGAATATTGAAAAAATTTCATGCCAAAGACGTTTCAACATTTTCATATTCATATTGAAATTTTTGAAACGTCCCCCATATGAAATTTTTTTCAAGTTCTTGTTACAATTAAAATTTCGTTTTCAGAACCACTTAGAGGATTAAAATCAACATCTAAAACCGCTTCAATCATCAAAATGAAGCAACTAGTTCAGAAATGACATCATGGTTTATGTACCATTTCAAGAATTTCATGAAAAATCATATTTTCGAATGTGATCGATGAACTATGTTGTCATTTGCTGCCTTTTTTTGAAATAGCTGACTTGTATGCAGCATATACTTACACCACATCCACTCATTCAAGTTTCAATTAGGATAGCTAAATTAAAATTAGATTTAAAATCAACCGATCAACAGTTCTCAATTTTTTTATTTTAGAAAATCATTTCCGTTATTTCGAACGATAGGTGTCATTAACAGGCGGGACAAGCGTTTTAAGTGCATTTATTTTTCTTTCAAGTGTGTGTGCTTTTCATAAGCACTAGTATTCTCTTGAGATCTTTTTGTATTACAAAATTCTTTATGTGATACGTGTGATGTTCTACACAGAATGACCCAACAACTGCGCCGTTTTATTATCTTTGTTTTGTGGTCCATCAACAATTGTATTCATTAAAAGTGGAGCTGTCGATAAAGACAATAATTAAGCTTCTTGTATAAACCAAATAAAAATTATTATACCAATTAAGGTTTGAATTCTATGCTTGTAAAAGAAATTTAGGAATTCCCCCTTCTAGGTGAGCATGTTCTTTGGTTCGGAATCAGTCAACATTTGTTCACCAGCTATATTAAGTAGCATTCATCCCTGCAGAAAAACAAAAAAAGATGCATTTAAAACTATTATATTTGTATTAGTTCGCAACACTTACCCCGTCCGTCCTGCTCACTTTTTGCAATGTGTAATTGCGAACAACCAATGTCGAAAACTCGACAAATTGCAGTCAAAATATCAATAGAAGCTGATTTTGTCTTCTGATCGGCCATTATCAAAGTTATTTACAGTGCCTGAAGTATTCCTAAGCACGTTAGGGTTTTGGTAGAACGAAGATCGGTTCGATCCAAATAGTCCAACACTTGTACCGCCAGTTCACGTGGCAGAAGAGAAATAAAGTCTCTCTCTCTCTAGCTTTCTTGACGATTTCTTCGTCGGAACTAAGGCATACTATTGGTTGTGTATGTTTGGATAAACGTGACAGGGAATGACTTGATGAGGTATTGAACGAATGCTCCGATAGACTTTCATTTGAATTGGGATTCGATAGAATTTCAACAAGCTTTTTGGCTGGATTATCATGGTGTGTTCTTTGTAGATTTAGTGGCGATGACGATGAATCCGTGACTGCTGATGAGACTGATTACGGACCAGGATTACGTGCTTCTGGATGGTGTTGTTGTTGTACTTTTTGCTGACCACTTGTCGTTGAACTATCTGGCTGATCTTTATTTTCGGTTGTATCCTCATGACTATCAACTTCTCCATTTGTAATCGTGGTGCTTTCTGGATGATTTAGGCTGGTGGTAAGATTTATTTTGGGAGTTGATTTAGTTAATCTGCTTTTGTAATGCCCGCTGCTGGTCGGTGTTGTTGAATGGTCTTTGTAGGTGCACTTACTGTCTGATGAGACTACTCGCTGTTGGTTATTTGTGCATTTTGTTGAACTAATTATAATTTAAGTTATTAACATAAGCCTAAGAATAAAAACAATTAATGTTTATCACGAATATTTATAATCAAGGTCTACTTACAATTCTAAAATATTTGTTTTGAGAACTGTCATTTTGATATTCACAAAAAAAAACAAAACTTCAAATTTTGAGCTACTGACTTCATTTTGTATTTTAATCCACCATTCACACGTATTCACGGATAGGGAATTTAAGAGAGTTTTCTCTTACTCACCTCAAAAAAAATTTGAGGGTGTTTCAGGCAAGAGGGGTACCGGTCGTGACTCTAGGTAATATATTTCCTCTATGATGGAATACTGACCTAACTCGAAAAGACGATTTTTGGGAAGTTGCAAGAAAAGATCTTCCTATGAGAATTTGTTCTCCTACTTGTTGACGGATAAAATTAAAACTAATTCATGAATAAAAATGAATACTGGTATTCTTAAAGTATGATAAACTATTTATGAGATCTGAGACTTACAAAAGCTTGTACGTAACTCAATTTTGACCTATCTACTAATGGGTCAGTATTCCATTAAGCATGCGATATGTACCTTTCCCCCTTTTTTTTCTATTTTTGTAAGGCGATTCTTTGACTTTTTCGATAAGTTTCACTTTTATTTTCTAAGTAAATTAAAGTAAATTTATTTAAAATCTTTCACTTGTGTAATTTATAAAAATGTTTACATACTTTTAAAATGAAAGTAAATTTAAATAAAAAAATGCAAATTGACTATATCGTCGTCGTTCTATGAAAACTCCCTAAGTCCATTTTAAAAAAAAAATTTGATTTAGTTCTTATTTAACTCATTCCTAATAAACTATTTGCAAAAAATTTCATTGGACAATGGCTACGCCAAACCCATTTTACAATTGAAGCCTAAGACCGTGCTATTCTGATAATTTTTGGATTTTTTTATATTAATTTCCAACTTTAAATGCAAATATCTCAAAACACAAAAAATGGACTTAGGGAGTTTTCATAGAACGACGACGATATGAAGGTCTTTAAACTTCCAGGGAAAAACTTGTTTTGATTTTGCAACCGTTTTATTTTAGCCATCTACAACTACTAATCAGTTTATATGGGAAAAATATCGCCGATTGGAAACGGTGGCGATACACGGTCTCATACATGTACATTTAATTTGAAAGGTAGGAGAGTGGCTAATATTAGGACTCGTTGTAACAAAAAAAAAAAAACATTTGAGTTGCAGTTCGTTACAGAATCGGAAACATTTGGCTTCAAGGTATTTCTCCCATCAGCTGTTCGGAAATTCTGTCCGACGAAATTCAACGCATGCCATTTGTGTGCGATGAAGCACTTCTAATGGTCTTATTTTTGACACATACAAACAAAATTTTCTCCGAAATCCTCCGACAAGTTCTTGTTGCGGAATGTGTTTTCTTTTTTAAATTAATTAATTAAAATGTAAGTAATAAAGGAATAAACTTTATTATTTTTATTATTATTATTATTTTTTTGACACTTTAAATGGAAACAAAAAATATGTATGAAAATAGGTAGGGGACTTTATTCGATAGTTTTGATTTAAATCGGTGCATCTAATTATATATTATATAACATTATAATCGAAAAAAAAAATACTTTTTATAAACAATAAATTACACTCTTACGGATTTGTCATGATTTAAAATGCTTATGGTGTTTATTTTATAAAAAATTATCGAAAATATACCGCATTTTCGATATATCGGTTAATTAGTACATCTCTGTCTAAAATTTAGATCCATCGCAATGCGTCGTTGGATTTCTGGAAAATTCCTTCCGGTAAAAGCTACTACGAACCGAAATTGAATTTCCGAAGAAGGATGCATTGCGGAGAAAGTTCCGCTCCGACGGTTACTTTTATAGGGCCGAATAAAAGCTTTTCAACAAACCGATGCGCAGCGAATTGATTATTTTGACACTGACGGCTGTTTCCCACTCGAAATCCTGACAGAAAATTAGTATTCAGTATCATAGCTCCGTGAAACAATCTACGATTGAACAACGTTGAGAAATATTGAAAACTTATTTCTAAAGCGACAGCTGTGTAGGTTAAACTGCGTTGGCTCAACTGACAGAGATGTGCTAATTAACCGATATATCGAAAATGCGATATATTTTCGATAATTTTTTATAAAATAAACACCATAAGCATTTTAAACCATGACAAATCCGTGAGAGTGTAATTTATTGTTTTTAAAAAGTATTTTTTTCAATTATAATACAATACGCTATCGTTTTTAAGAAATGTAATTAGATGCACCGATTCTTAAATCGAAACTATCGAACAAAGTCTCCTACCTATTTCCATACATGTTTTTTGTTTTCATTTAAAGTGTCAAAAAAATAATAAATTAAAAAAAAAAATTTAAAAACAAAAGATCACGAACATACCTTTTTTCCATCCAAACATTCATTTGCCTTGGTCCGAATTAATTTAACTGATTGGGCCAGATCTGCCCAAATACAGCTAAAATTTCTGGTGTCTTTTTTGTGTTATCCGCTCATATTGTTGCAAACTTGTTTTTTCGTTCTGCCTAAGAACAAAAAGTCTATTATAAATAGGTAGAACAAGTAAACGCAAATAAAGTTTATTCCTTTATTACTTACATTTTAATTAACTATTTCTCTAAAAAGAAAACACTTTCCGCAACAAAAACTTGTCGGAGGGTTTCGGAGAAAATTTTGTTTGTATGTGTCAGAAATAAGACCACTAGAAGTGCTTCGTCGCACACAAATGGCATGCGTTCATTTTCGTCGGACAGAATTTCCGATCAGCTGATGGGAGAAATACCTTGAACCCACCGCGGCTAAAACGCCATCCCTGCCCACAACCCACAAAAATCACCATACTGACAACCAGGAATGAACACCCTGAGGACAATACAACCGACATTTTAAATTTAATTTTTTTTTTTTTCGTCATGTAAATTTTATATAAAAACAATTAAACATAAGTCACCATTGACTTACTAGATATGGACTGCTAGTAGCCAACTTCACGATGGTTCCACTTTTAAGCTTTCTTCCTAGTGACAATGCGCGATCAAAAGATGTCACTTAAAAAAAGGAACTAATTTTTGACAATTTAACCCCACCGATTGTTGACAAATCAAAATGAACTGTCATTACTTTTCTTTTAATTTTGCAATTGCAATCAATTTGGATTTGCAAATTTAATCAGATTAAATGGTAAGAAAGATGGGTGCAAATCAATCAACGGGCGAAACTCGCAGTGTTTCTATAGATAATCCGACACCAGCAGGTGTAATAGATGTATCCGACGAAGTTGTGCAACGACTCAAGTTGGGAATTAGCAGAGTGAAACACCAAGAGAAGCAAGAAACGAAAAAACCAGAAACTATGCGAGCCATCCCAGTTACCGAATCCGAACGAGCTGCACCCTCAACAGCACCACCAGTAATGCAAAAGCCAGCTGTAGTATCCACAGTACTTCCAAAGACAACATATTCAAACCCAACACCACCGCCATCGCAATCGATAACAGCAGTAGCGTTGTCATCATTTCCACGGCTTACAGGGGAACCAACTATTACTGCCATGGAAATGCGACGTCAAAAAGAAATACAACTTCGTGAAAACGATCAAATGTGGCGAACTCGCATTGCCCAGCTAGAAACTACACTAAACAAAACAAAAATGTCGTCATGGAAAAAGAGTATTCAGCAGTTATTGAAGATGTACGAAAGCGTTTGTTTTGTTCATCTTATAAAGATACTGGATGGTGAAAAGCAGACAGCAGCTATAGGTGCTTAAAAAAATAAGGGAGTGGCGGTCACGTGGTAGTTTGTGTTTAAATTACTAAATAAAAAAAAGACAAAAAAATCGTCGATCCTTGACGACTATCGCTACTTCCTGCAAGTAGCAAACTTCTAGATTCCCAATTCCCCCAAGAGAATGGTCAGACTGTGAGTATAGGTCGATGTATTCTAGAGAATACGGTGGTTAATTTCTTAATTTATTTTTAGACACCTGAAGCACTCGCTGGTGGACAAGGATGACGTTGCTGATTTACAACGTGGTGGCAAAGTGGACTATGAGCCCACCAAGCATCTGCTACGACAGAAGGGTATTGAGGGCATCTCAGTCATGCCAATGAATCAACTGAAACAAGAATACAGCACCTTTGATCAGAGGAGGCGGCTAGGCGCCAGCTATGAGCACTACTTGTGCGAAGGGCGTATAATGGGTCATGTCGGCAAGCTGATCGGAAACGTAAGTTCTTCAAAAAAAAAAAACATGAATCCCCGTATTAATTCTGATTTCTCTTAAAGTTGGGCCAAAAGACGAGGAACACCTTCCACCCTGTGAACCTCAATGAGGACAAGGACATCAAGGCTGAGTTCGAGAAGTCGCTGAAAAAGACTGCTATGCGGCAGTTGACCAAATGCTCATTGCAGAGTATTCCTGTGGGAACGCATAAGTTTACTGCAGAACAACTGGCCGACAATATCGAACTGATAGTGGCTCAGCTGAAGAAGATCTATCCGGGTGGATTGGGAAACATCCGTAACCTTCGTCTGAAGATTGGCCTTACCGGAACGTCGTCGCTGCCTCTGTACATGAGCATGGCGCAGGCCCCAGAAGAGACGCCGATGGTGCTTGGCCAACGAGAAGAGAGGATGACCAAATTGAAACCGGAAGCCAACGAGGTCCTCTCTAAGTTCTCCATGACAAAGGAGAGTAAGTTGATAAAGTTGACATAGGGCGTTTTCCTAAATGCAGTGTTGCAGCGCATAGTGAATTTTGATGCTTTTTTTTATTAAATTACTTCAATAAAATAACGTTATTTAATACGAATTCTAAATTTTAGAGGTTTTTTAAGGATTTGTAAAAGTATGAATTTTAGAGTAAAGATAAACGTTGCGAGGGCATCAAAATCCACGATGCACTGCAACACTGCATTTTGGAAAACGCTCAAAGTCTGGGTGTGGAGAAGAAGAAAAAGGTGCTAGAAATGAAAGCTGCCTTGAAGGCTGACGAAGGTGAGGAACCTGGTAATAAATCAAAGAAAGCCAAAAAGGACAGCTCCGAGGACGGAAAAAAGAAGAAGGTCGAGAAATCAAAGGAACTTGACCTGCCAGAAAATGAAGAAGAAGACGATGATGGTGAAGAAGAGTATGTTATTCAGCTGGGACAAGGTTCTGATGATGATGAAACAGAAGACGATGAGATGGCAAATCTGGATGAGGAAGATACAAAAAGTAGAGCAGAGATTTTGGAAAGTGGATTTGTCGGAGAAGATGATGAAGAAAGTGAAGAAGACGATGAACAAGAGGTGAATCAGAGTGATGAAAATGATGATGACGAAGATGAGGATGACGATGATGAAGACGAAGATGATGATGAGGAGGAGACCGTTTAGGTTAGGAAAATAGATTTTTGAAAAATAACGCAGTTAATAAATATTTTACAGTTGGATGAACTGTAAGACTAATGTGTCTTGGCTTTTTTCTTCTTCTTTCTTTAAAAAAATCCAGCATGGCGTTTTCGAAATATTGTGTTTGAAAAAAAAAATTGAAGTTTTTTTTAAAAACCCAAAAAAAATGTTTTGAAAATTTGAGGACACAATTCTATTAATGTTTTTGGGAAGCTTTACCAAAAAAAATGATCAAAATCAGTTGTACCGTTTTTGAGAAAATCAAAAACAAAAAAAATGGTTCCATGGTTTTTCAACCAATACCTACATAGCTTTAATTAAATGAAATTTTTCTGTATTTTTATTTTTAAAATTTGTTTTTGAAAAAAAAAATTGTTTATAAAATTTCGAAAAAAATTTGTATGGCAGGTACCGTTATTTTTGGTCTTAAAAAAAAAGTCAAAAACGTGTCGGGGGAAAAAATTAAAAATGATATCTACCAAGTTTAAACAAAGTCGGCCGAGGCGTTTAGCCTGTAGTCGAACAGACAAACAGAATTGCGAGACCCACTTTTTTAGTCTTCGCTATCATCGTAAAGTCATTTTTGATCAAAATCTCGAGTTCGATTTTTTTAACGAATGCATAACTTGCCTTATAGACCTATAGGTCGCAGGTAATTAAGTTTAAAAAAGGAGGAACATTTGTGGTTAAATTTACCTAGATTCAGGGAGTTTCTCTTTATAGATTTGGGAAAAGCCGGACGAATTTGTCCTACAAAAGATTTTTGACATATCACTAAAATGTTTAGCTTCTTGTGGGTGCTAAATCTATATTTGCGGAATGCTTTAAGGAATGTTAGTTTTTTTACGATACCAATTGCTTGAATTTTCGGTTTTAAAGAAAATCTAATTTGTGAACCGATTCGATGGCTTTGTGATGTCTTGTCATATTTAATGATTTCTTTAGTACGATAATCAAGAAATTGCCCCTTATAAACGTGCTTTTAATTTCGTCGCATTAATATAATTTTATGGCTTTAATGTTTGAATATGATTTCACACACTCTTCGCATGTTGGCTTCCAACCAACAACATGCCTACACTAGTAATGCCTTCCAATTGAGATGCAAGAAAAATTTAGTAACCATTAATGAATGAATTATGTATTCGGGAGTGAAATTTGAAAAATTTCATTTACTTAAAACTAGGCAATGGTTGAAAAACATTTTCCAAAAAATTGTTATTTTTGGTAGCCCCCCTGGGTCCATTTTTTTTTTGTTTTTGATTTTCTCGAAAACGGTACAGCCGATTTAAACCATTTTTAATGCTAAAGCTCCTCCAAAGTTTAAATATTATTACATACATATTCAAATTTTCAATTTTTTATTTTTTGGATTAAAAAAAAAATCAAAAATTTTTTTTTGGAAACTCAATATTTCGAAAACCCCCTGATCAATTTTTTTCAAACTTGACAAATAAAAGTTTTTTAACATAATCTACAAGATTTGAGAAATAAAATTTTGTTTTATCTAAAACTAACGGTACCTACCTTCCATACCAATGTTAAAAATGGTTTTCGAAAATCGTATTTTCCTCGAAAAAGGTTCCGAGAATTTTGGTAAAATTTTTTTCTTTCGATTAATTTTAACGATCTATAATTTAAAAATATAAAAATTGAAATCTAGATATTACTGACTGTACCTACCATAGAACGATTTTTTCGATTTTTTTTTAAGGAACCACTACAACGACTTATAATTTTTGTTCTTTGATTTCTTCTTTTTTGAAGAATACCTCATCCTTCAATCCGTTTATCGTAGAGAATGTCGAACAATCAAAATTAAAATGACTGTTATTTAATTTATTATTTAGCGCAGCCTTCACGCCGCCCTTGTCATCTTCCAGTGCGACATCAGGGCCTGCACTGTCACCCGCCTTTCCATGCTTGGTCGTCACATCGCCAGGCAATTTCTTTTCGTAGATACAATCAAGCAAGCCAGCGCCACCTTGAATAAACCATCGGTTAGAGCCTGATTAATTAATACCACTAAGCTGTATTATATTCTCATTACAATTATTAAAAAGAAAACAAGCCTTTCTATTAGTTTATCTTTCCAAAAAGGCAAAACCGACTGCATTTAATGCAAGATTATTATGTTACAAAAAAATATTACAATTTTATTGATCTTTTGGACCGAAAATTCGTGCATGTCATTTAAATTAATTTTATTGACTACGTAAGCACGTTTGCCGCAATCGATTTACGATTCCTTGCTCCGCGTCCCGAAAGCAAATATCCAAAACGCTTTCATTCATATGAGTATTCTTCTTCGATTTGAGCTTCTTTATAGCTGTCAGCACCACTTCGAGGTGATTTCGCTTTTGTTTTCTTGTCTGCGTTAAATAAGCGATTATAGAAAACTTAAGAAGAGTCATCAATACAACTTACTTTAAGGGGCAAAAATTCTTTCCGTTTCTGTACCAAGCATAGGTAAAGTTGATTTAAGGGTCGTGGCGGATGTATTTTCTGCCAAATCCGTTTTTTGCATTCTCGCTTTCAGCAAGGCTGGATCAACATCATGTGACTATTAAGCGAAATATTGGCATTTAAACTAATGGTTAATAAAACTGCAAATATAAAACATACCGCATATATCTTGCAGATTCTTAACTTCTCTTCAAATTTCCTGAACGCATAGTTCTTTGTGCATGTTGGCCAGTTGATTTTTGCTTTCGAAAAGAACCTTGCCGATTTATCTACTCTAAGTTCACAAATGAACACATGCTCTTCATTTGTACAATCAACCGGGCGACCTTTGCAAAATGTTGTACGATCAAGAACCCAAAAACGACCAATAACCAGCTCGATCGGTACAAGTTCGTACAATAGCACACGAACAACTTCATTTGGATAGAAACGCCTAGATGGTTCATGAAAAGTTTCATATGGTCGCAGAAAATGATGCCCAAAAATAACACGCTTCCCATTTTGATCCTTCCAAACCCTCTCCACTCGAAAAATGTCACACTCTGAATAGTCTATTTCTCTTATGGTCTCATACGTGTGCCTTTTAGTTGGGCAAATAACGCCATTCTCATCCTTAATAGGAATGTCACGCAGGACGTAAACCGTATCACCCTGACGAATTTCTAAATCACCACGCATCAGGGATAAATAGTATCTATGACCATCCTCCGTATAATCATCCGAAGGAATTTCCAGGTCATCAACACGAGAATCGCACCTTTCGCACAAATAACTATCTGCGTTTACATCGGCTTTTGTACATTCAGTATGCTGCCAAACATACAACGTGCGCATTGGATCATAAGACCTTCATCTTTGAACAAACCACAAATGCAACTAATGATGTCTTCGATTGTTGCTTTTGTATGCTTGGACTTCGATGAAAAATTCTTACTAACAACTCCCGTTGGGGGCTTTTCAATACCAGCATTAGGTCGAAATCTCTTGAGACTGTTTTTGCCAAGAGCTAGCTCTACTAGTTGATCGTAAACGTTGTCCTATGTTTTGAAGTATAACTCTGAAATGTCCTTAATAACAGAAAGTTTCTCTGGCTTTTCGTTATGAAATTCTCGCATTGCAGATAGTAGACTTTCTAAATCATCGTCAAACTTCACCGGAACTTTGTAATAACCTTTCTCGACATTAGCTTGAATAGTAGCAAAATCAACAGGTTTAAGTGTGTTGGCTTGTTGTTTTGCTGGTTTTCCCTTTTTCTTTATTAATGTTGGATATAGTTTAATAATTTCCGGTTTATCAGTGTCGTCTAAAAGAAGAAAAATAAACAATGAATCAGGGCGTTAATAATCAACTGTACACATACATACCCTTAATTTCCTCTAATGCTGAACATATATCCCTAAAAACAACTGAAAACAACATTTTGGCCATTTTTTCAACCTCAGGATCCTGAACAGCTTGTGCTAAGCCACGAGTTTGAATACTTCTCGGTGATCGCAAAGCTGATATTTGCACAGCAATAGAAGAAGGTGTCGAAGGTCTTCTTTGAAAAGCAACAACTGTTCCAATTTGTTCTGGCTTACTCACATCAGATGTTGATCCCTTTGACTTAATCCGACGAACCTTCAATGACATAAATATTAACGTCTTTATAGATACACAATGAAAATGATTTGTACTTACCTTTTCAAAATTCCTAATTAAGAAGATTCTCTGCAACCCAATCAAACGCTTGTCTTTTTCCGACAACTGCTGTAACATTTGAGTCATTACAACATCCTTGGATTGAAGACGTATAACATCTTTACGTGCTGATCCCTGCCTCTTTCGCTGGCGTCCATTTCGCCTTCCGTCTGCCTGTCCTGCAGAGTTATCAACCGGTTTTGGTGATTCTAAAAGAGGTTTAATTCGCTGAGATTTTGCGCCTATAACCCCACGACATTGTGTAATACTGCAGCGACATTCTTGACCCTCGGATGGATTGAATAGCGAAAAGTTATAATCGTAGCTTATCTCTTCACCAGCTTCAATATTCCGTGCAGCAAACAAAGCCATTCGCGACAGACCATTTACAGACCATTTTTGCATTTCACAATTAGGTGAACAAGAATGATTCACAAATCCCCCATCGCTGCCCATTCGATGGCCATCTATTGCTATCGATAATGCCGCTGCTGAAGCTGTCGGAACGGGTGGTGGCGGAGGAGATGCTAAAATACAAATTAAAATTAAATTTATTTTGTTTAATGCAAGAACAAAAAACTTACCATTTAATCAGATTAAATTTGCAAATTGACTGCAATTGCAAAATTAAAAAAAGTAATGACAGTTCATTTTGATTTGTCAACAACCGGTGGGGTTGAATTGTCAAAAATTAGTTCTTTTTTTTAAGTGACATCTTTTGATCGCGCATTTTCGTTAGAGAGAACCTTAAAAGTGGAACCACTTTTTTTGAGGATTTGTATGAAGAAAATGAGCGACTAGCAGTCCATATATAGTAAGTCAATGCCCGTGAGGCAAAAGCTATTACACGTTGACTCATGTCTCATGAGACTCATGTCTCAAATTTGATAGTTGTTCGTATATTTTAATGCACAACACAACATAAAACGAATTTGAGAAAAAGAAACGTCAAAATGAGACTACTAATGTCGATTTCCTTTTACACTAGGGATTTTAGGGATTGCGATCCCTTGTCAAATTTTGACTTTTACCACACCAAAAAAATTGATTTTTTTTTGACAGAGATCAAATCTTTCGAATCCGTATTTGGAGAGGGATTTACATGTATACGAAATACGCACACTAAAAAGACAAAATTTGACAAGGGATCGCAATCCCTAAAATCCCTAGTGTAAAAGGAAATCGACATAAAACTCAGCCCGGTACTCACCGGGAATATTTTTTTGCATCTCATTTCTTCATATCTGCTTTCTTTTTCGCACTTATGTGAGCCTCGTCTCTTGAGACATCGTGTAATAGGGGACTTATTAGTTGTAAGCCAAATTGTAAATAGTATGTTCAATAAAACAAAATTGAATTGAAATTGAAATACCTTGAAGCAAAATGTCTCCGATTCGTAGGAAATCGGAGAGAATTCCGCTCCGACGGTTACTTCGATAAGGCCGATTACCAGAGTTGGGTTATTTTTGGGAATTTTTCCTTTTTTGTTAATTTTGTAAGGGAATTATTTGTTGATTTAAAGGAAGTTTCTGAACCCACAGTACTTTTAAGTTAAAACACTGTTGACATCAATATTATATAAGAATTCTTATGGAAACAAATCGGAGAAATGCTCATAGGTTTGATAATTATTTGTGCTTTATATAGATGTATTTTTGTATTGTATTATTATACATTCTTGTTTTGGTAGGAGAAATATGAGGATTATCAGGCGAAATTTGAGAGCCAACGAAAATCCTTTCGAAATTAATACGGAGGAGCATTTCATACAATTGTATCAATTGAAACGTCAACTAAAACAAATCTACAAAAAAAATTAAGACGCGATGAAATAAATTTTTAAAACTTGTTTTCGTACCTATCATGAGCAATCTCCAAATTTATTTCCAAAAAAATTAATCAAAAATTCTTTTTGTGCCTGTCACACTCTTTCCTTTCTTTTATTTTTTTTTTTTTTCAAAAAAATCTCCATATTTCCGCTTTCACCTATTCACTATATTATGTTTTTGACGTTTGGTTCACAGAACGAAAATCGTATTTATATGAAAGAGTGACAAGCTATTCGATTCACTTTTTCACAGAACCAGAATCGGTCCCCTAGTGGCTTTATATACCCTAAGAGGTATTAAATATTGAAATCTGGCCAATTTCAGTGCTGTTAGTCAAGAAAACACTAACAAAAAAGCAAAAAGTGAGGTTAAAACTGAAAAATAAAACATTTTTTTTTATGATTTAGCGGTGTTTCCTCACTTTAATATTTTAAATCCTATTGAGACCACTAGCTCACTGTAAAAAAAATCAATACTATACGCGTGCTACCTTAAAGGAAAGTCGCCCGACTGCGTTCTTTGAAAAGAAGTTTTTCTGCGAAATGCAAATTTTGTGCAAAAAGTTTGTGAGACTGGTATGCTAGTGGACAACAATCACGGTCCCGGCCGGCGAACGTGTGAGACTCACAGCCCTATTATGGCTATCAACTATCAACAAGATACTTGATACATATCAACAAATTGAATGAGTTGGTATTATGACTATTAACTATCAACATTTTTTATCGACTGTAAATTTCATTAGATTTTATCATTATTGTAAGTGATTTTCTTGATAGACATGGTATTACGGATATCAATAAAATGGATACACATCAATTTTCTTATCAATCACGAATTCTTGATTGATACAAATTTATTCGGGATTTTTAAACGCGAAAAAAGTTAAAAAGAATAATGACTACGATAGAATTGTTTTTTAAAGGAGTTATGATGAATTTTTATAAGAACAATTTACATTTTTGCACAAAGAATCTTCCTTTTCGTGGCCGACAAAAAACCAATAAATACTTCAAACGTGGAACGTCAAACAAAATAAACAAAACTCATTCACAATTAACTTTTTATAAGTAGATATTCACAATCAGTCTAAAATTTCCAGTTGATACCCATAATACCAAATTATCAACTAATTGATAGAAATTATCGACTATCAAATTGATACTCATAATAGGGCTGTCAACTCACGAACATCAACTCACAATCGATTTCAACAACAACAACTCACGCACTAGCCTGAGGAGAATTCTGCACAAAGATCTCGGATTATTACTTTTATGTGGAGAAACTAAACATATATATACATATCTGACTAAAAACTACAATTTTAATTCATTTCTGTTTTTTTTTTTTGTTTTTGGCAAAAATCTTTATTTTATAAAAATGTAAATATATGCTTGTACATATTTATAAATGTTATATCATATATATTTAAAAACGAGTGTATATATATATTAACTTTTTTCTTATTTAAATAAACAACAATAGATAATAGTTTAAATCTTTACAAAAGGCACATAGCAAAAGAGTTTAATATTTTGTTTATTAGAGGTTTTGAGAACATTAAATACAAAAAAAAATAAGTAAATTTATCTTAAGTAGCTCTTAAAATTGTAAGTACAAAAATCCAAGTTTCTAATTCTGGTCTGATGTAGCTTTATATGAATCACGAGCAATTTTCTTAAGATAGTCTGCATCATTAGGACCCGTTGCTTCCACCATCTGCCTTAAGGCACCATTTTGATTCTTCAAAAGTATATAAGGAGTATCAAATTCTTTCGCAGATCCAGCATCCATAACAAGAATTCGATCTGAGTCCATGACTGTATGAAGTCTATGAGCAACAGTAAGTACAGTACAATGCTTGAACTTAACACGAATTGTTCTTTGTATAAGAGCATCAGTTCTAAAGAAAAAAAAAAACAAATATTGTATTTGTTTATTTGAATTGAATTTGTTTCACTTACTGTGGATCAACATTAGCGGTGGCCTCGTCTAAAACCAAAACTTTATTGTCCCGCAATATAGCTCTCGCAAGACACACAAGTTGTCTTTGGCCTACGCTAAAATTGCTTCCTCTTTCTGTTACCATGAAGTCAAGACTTGGTATAGCCAGCTTAAGTTCCACCTGGAATGTTTTAGCAAAGACATTTAATCTATACTGATCGGCAATATATATATTATAAAATCTAACCTCCGCTAAAGCCCTCCACAAATCAGCATCCACATAGAGACCAAATGGATCCAAGTTATATCTTATTGTTGCTGAGAATAGAACTGGATCTTGCGGTATAATTGAGATTTTCGAGCGTAGTGATTCCAACGAAATACTTCCAGTTTCAATGTCGTCAATATAGATTCCACCTTCGATATTCGACAATCGGAAAAGTGCACCAATAAGTGAAGATTTTCCAGCTCCAGTTCGGCCAACAACACCAACTTTCCATCCCGGTTGTATGGTAATGTTCAAGTGCTTTAAAACAGGCAAACCATTCGGATCATAGCGCAATGACATATCTTTAAATTGAACTTCTCCTCTTGCAGGCCAATCTGCGGGAGGTTTATTTTCAATTTGGCGCTCTTGTTCGAGATCGGTATACTGAAGCACACGCTCAACACTAGTCATCTGCTGCAGGGATTCAGCTACTTGTCTTACTCCATACTGAACCATTCCGGTAAGAATCATAGCCTGTGATATCGCCAAGCCAACATTGCCGCTGAATGTTTCTGTTTTGAAATAGTTGCGCTTAAACATTTTGTATACAAGCATGTTAAAAAGAAAAACTTACGATTATGCAACAATATAAAGCTAAATGCCACCGATGTGAGGAAACAGCAGCTAATACAGTCCAACCAAAGCCCAAGGGCTGTATTGGAGGACATTGTTAGTTGCCAAACAGCACTATGAACATCTTGCAGATTATCGAACTCTCTAGCTACGACGCTTTGTAGTCCTCGAGCTCTTATTGTTGAAATACCAGTAAGACTAGCAGAAAGATGCGAAAATACCGGACTACGGCCTAGAATTTAAAACAGAATCATATTATACTGAAAAAAAGCATCGAAAAGCGTTCTTACAAATTCCCTCTAAGCGCTTTAAATCTTGTGAAGGCCTAAGATAGAGTTTTAAAACCAAAAGGTACACCAGTACAGCAATTGCCAGACTTGCAATTAGTATCGGATTCACAATTGTTATCAATATTAGAATACCGACCATTACTAAAGCAATTTGAATGAAATCCATTATAGCCTTTGGTAGAAATTCATCAATAGCACCCATATCCTTAGAAAACCTATTCAAAATTCTACCAGATGGATTTGAGTCGAAGAAACGCATGGTAGCATGCAAAATTGAACCAAACATCCGATTATGCAAAACTTTAGAAGCATGCATGCATACTTTAAAAAATAGGAAACCACGCAAAATTGTCATCTTTAAAGAAATTCTTATTAACGACAGTTTAAAGTAAAATAAGTTTTCTTTTAACTCACCAAAACAACAAGCAAAATAAGTGTACCGTAAATATATAGGCACTCATATGTTGTAAACATTGTCGGTCTGTTAGCTGCCCTAAGGAACTCCTGCTGTGTCCATATATTCACAAAATAATCTGATCCACTGCACACTACTTGAGACAATATCAAAACTAACACAAGCACACACAGTGCTGATACACTGGCTCCAGCCCGGAAATACTCCCACCATACTCTGCCAGAGACCCCACCTTCGGCTTGATCTTCTGCAACTTCTTGATTATCAGTCAAGTCTTTATCGGAACTAATCTAAAATAAAAGAAGGGTAATTTGTTTGTCTCAATAAATAAGTTTTGAAATTGAATTACCGATTTTTTAAAAGAACTTGCACTGGAGCTAGCACGCTGTCGAAGCATTTGGTAACCGTGAACACCATCAATATAGGGTATATCCTCTTCTTCGTAAATAGTTAAATCTTGGCTGTCCGTCATGCTGGGCTCATTATCTTTTTCAGTTTCTGGACGTTCTAATAGTTTTGCAAAGTCTAAATCACTGTTAGCAAGCTCATTGTATGTTCCTTGTCGCGATATTTGCCCATCTTCGATAATGACAATCCAGTCAGCTTCAGTGAGAAAATGTACTTGATGTGTTACAAGGAGACGAGTGGATTTTTCATTCGCTAATCGACTACGTGGCCCAATGACTTCGTCAAATAAATGCTTTCCAACGTGTGCATCTACTGCACTTAGAGGATCATCAAACAGATAGACTGCAGCCTGTTTATAAATAGCTCTTGCCAAACTAAAAGTTGAAATAATAATATATTCAAAAATGACTTGGTAACATGGTTAGAGGCACTGTATTTGCTTTTAAATAAACCCAAATATTTCGATTCAGATAATATTTATTGTAACGTCTTAAAAACATAGCCAGTATATGTAATTTAACAGTGGTGTTTTAACTCAATTTTTGCTATTAGCATTGAATTGGTAGAAACTGTCACGTTACGACTTCTATTAATGCGAAGACTGGAACCAGGATAAAACCAAAACTTTCTCAGTAGAATTTTAATTTCATGCCTTTCAATAATTTAATTGAACATTAATATATTTTTTTACAGAACAAATCACACATTCATAGCAAAATAATACAAATAGATTTAATATGTAAAAAAACCAAATAAAACTTTTTTGTTTGTTTTATTATTAATCATTATCCTCATCTTAATAACTATAACATTTGATAAATCTTAAGATTGCTCTAACAAAATTACAATAGTGATTTTAAGAGAGAATAGTTAGTGTGAGGGGTGAGTTACACACTTTTCTTATAGCGCATTTTTGCAGCACAATAAGCGGCTTCATTTTGTTCTGATAAGCACCTCCCCAACAGCTTATACCGTATTGCATTCGAGAATGAAAAATCCCATAGTAAACAGTTTTCATGGTGTTATCAGAACAATACTTTCTAAGGCGATAAAAACAACGGATTGTTGAAAGGAAATATTGTTTAAGCCCTAAAATATGCTCAGACCAGCACAAATTTCTATCGATGAGAACACCCAAGCATTTAAAACAGTTAACGTTTTCAATTTGAAAGCAGTTGGTGTCGCAAGAAACATGAGCATTAAAATAGTGATACGAATTTTGAAAGGAACTCAAGTGTAAATTATACCTTGCACAGTTCGATGAGTGGAATATAACATTAATGTCTGGAGTCACGTTAGAGCTAAGGGAAAAAAACATAAGTTTAGTTTTGTTGGTTACCAAAAGTTTATGTGCATCAAACCAAACTCTCAATAAGTGCACATCATGATTTAAATCAGCCACTAGGTTCAATAAACTAACGGATCTGTATGCAATTGCCAAATCATCTGCAAATGCCCTTACTTCACCAACTTCACCAACAAAAGGTTGTTCAAAAATAGAATTAATATATATTAGAAAAAGGATGGGACCAAGAACAGATCCCTGAGGAACTCCAAGATTGATAACCTTGGAGTTACTCAGACAGTTGCCGAGTTTGACCTTTAGTTCCCTGTTTTTCAGATAAGATGCAAACCACTCATATATAAATCCACGGAAGCCCGCATAATATAATTTGTTCAAAAGAATATTGTGGTCTACCATATCAAAGGCTTTCGTAATATCCACAAAAAGTCCACTACAAAACCTTTGATCATCCAGTCCTTTATGAATAAAAGAGCAAAAATCCAACAAAGCATCCTCAGTAGAGAGCCCAGTCCTAAACCCAAACTGTTTGGAACTAAGAAAATTAGAATTTTTGAGAAAGTTCAAAACCCTACATTTAATTACTTTTTCAAATATTTTTGAAATAGAAGGCAACAACGAGATTGGCCTATACTTATTTTTGTCTTTTTTACTCCCTTTTTTAAACAGGGGTATCACAATGGCGTGTTTAAGTTTATCAGGAAAGATTCCAGAGAAAATACTCAAATTAAAAATATATGTCAAAATATCCACAATATTCAAAGCGATTTTCTTTAACACAATGTTAGAAATACCATCATTACCAAAAGATTTGGAGTTATTCAGAGAGTTTATGGCTTTTAATATCTCAAGACCAGATATTGATTCGAAGTAAAAACTATTTATTTGAAAAGACGAAACTAGAGAGTTCTTTTTTTATGTTCCCTTGGGACATTCTTATTTGATTATGATAATAATTATCCCTACATGTTTTGATTTCATCATTAATTTCACGGCTCATTCGATTGTAGCGATTTTTTAAACATAAATTTTGTGGGTGTTTATTACATTTTATGGGCAGCCTATGTTTCTGTTTTATTTTTTTCAGGAGAAGCCGGTTCATCCAAGGCTTAAGCTTTCTTTCAGACTTTCGTGGTACATTAACGTAACTATACATGGCAATGGAATTCTTAAGAATGTCAAGAAATAAATCATAAGCCTTGGAGACATTTTCTTGTTCATAAATTACCTCCCAATTATAGAAGCGCAACGCATTATCCAACTCTTTGAAGTTGATCTTGGTTTCGCTATATAGTGAATCATCTTCCTTTTTATTATCCAGAGTTGAGAACAAAATACCAGTCATACAATGGTCAGAAATTAGAAGATCACAATTCATTAATGTGATTTCCGTAAGAAAATACATACTTTTAAAATGTTTAATAAACTAAGCGGCGACGCGGAGGTTCAAAAATGTCTTTACGATTATATTAATTAAGGAATGTGCAAACATTAAAATTTTTCTGTTTCTTAATTTTAATTCAATTTATCAAAGAGTAATACCTTTCGACGGCTTATATTTATGTATTTATTTATTTACATAACTAAATTGCTAGTTTTACAAAATTTATAAAATTTCCAACAAAGGTTTATATTAACATTTTAAACAATTTCATGGAAAAATGTTGATTTAAATTGACATGAATTAATTATTGTTTTATCAAACAAATTGTTATCTTTAAAGGTGTGTCCAGACCAAAGAAACATTTTTGAAACATTTCAGAAACATTTAAAGGTGTGTCCACACCAAAGAAACATTTCAGGAAACATTGTTTAAAAAATGTTTCTAAAATGTTTCCAATTTGTTTAAGAAACATTTCAGAAATGTTTCTGATTTGTTTTTTTGGTGTGGACGCTTTGAGAAATATTTCTGAAATGTTTCTTTCTTTCCCATTGTTTCCAGATTATAATTTTTTTTCTCGCCTGTGTTGTACTTTAAGCGCATGAATTTTTTTTTCTACTTCATCTTTATCACAATTTATATTTTCGCAAATTTCAGATATATCATTGGCTTTTTTGATTTTATTTTTAAAATTTTCGTCAAGATTGGATCCGAGCGTCCAGACCAAAGAAAACATTTCAGAAACATTTCACAAATGTTTCTCTGTTTCTGAAATGTTTTTTAAATGTTTCTGAAATGTTTCTGAAATGTTTAAAAAATGTTTCTTTGGTCTGGACACACCTTAAGAAACATTTCAGAAACATTTAAAAAACATTTCAGAAACAGAGAAACATTTCTGAAATGTTTCAAAAATGTTTCTTTGGTATGGACGCTCGCGAAACATTTCTGAAATGTTTATGAAATGTTTTTCTGTTTCCCATTCCGAATGGGAAACTTTATTTGTTTCCCAAGCATTTACATGGGTAGAAAGTTCATGAGTAATTATTAATATAAATATAAAATGTCGCGAAAAGTGTGGAGCAACGAGAATGTTATCCAATTCATAAAAATTTATGAAATAAAAAAAGCTTTGTGGAATCAATTTGTCGAAAATTTTAAATATAAAATCAAAAAAAGCCGATGAAATATATGAAATTTGCGAAAATATAAATTGTTATAAGGATAAAGTAGAAAAAAAAATTCATGCGCTTAAAGTGCAACACAGGCGAGAAAAAAAATTACAGAGAACTCAATCTGGATATATTTCTGAAATGTTTCTGAAATGTTTTTTAAACAAATGGGAAACATTTCAGAAACATTTTTTAAACAATGTTTCCTGAAATGTTTCTTTGGTGTGGACACACCTTAATATTGTACAAATTAAATAGTTTAAACATTTTATTTAATGGAGAAAATTTTTCATAATTGGTACGATAGTTTGAAAAAAGTATACTCTCTGGTATGTTCCTCAAATTTCTTTGAGGAATATTAAGGTTAATACGAGACAGAAGGTGCAAACAGTCTATGTTACCGTTGATTAATTTTACAGTGAAAACAAAACATAAATAGAAACGTCTGTTCTCGAGACTGGGTATATCAATAAGTCTAAGTCTGTTGTTATAAGGTGGGAGATCGTAAGGATTATCCCAACCTAGTCCCCTGAGCGCAAACCTAATGAATCTTTTTTGAACCTGTTCTAGTCTATTTTTATGACATTCGTAATGAGGTGACCAAACCTGACAAGCGTATTCTAGAATGGGTCGAACAAAAGATATAAAAAGCTGCTTTGTCACGAAAGGGTCGGAAAATTGATTCGACTCTCTTTTTATCCAACCAAGAATTGAATTAGCTTTATTTGAAATGGAGTTAATGTGTTGAATGAATTCGAGTTTGCGATCAAATGTGACACCAAGAATAGATATAACGGTTTCACGGGATATTGATATACCATTAAACAAATAGTTAAACGAAATAAAAGAAAGCTTTCTTGAAAACACATACTTTTACATTTATCGATATTAAGAAACAAACAATTAGAAGTGCACCAGTCAAAAAACGAAATAAGATCACATTGCAATTCTTCACAATAAAGAGTATTTGAAATAGTTTTAAAGATTGTTACATCGTCGGCGTAAATGAGGCACTTGGAGTATTTTAACACAGATGGTAATTCATTTATAAATAAAATAAAAAGGATAGGGCCTAAATGACTACCCTGTGGAATTCCTGAATTGATTTTAAACTTTTTTGATTCGCAACCGTTAAATAACACCGAATAAGATCTATCGAATAAATAAGATTGAAGTTATTTTACAAAATTTTCGCTAAAAACTAATTTTCTTAATTTAAAAAGCAAAACACGATGTGACAGCTTATCAAAAGCTTTACTGAAATCAGTAAATACACAATCTACTTGTTTACTGTTTTTAAATGAATCAGTACAATTTTCAGCTAATTCTATTAAAAAAGTAACAGTAGAGCGACCTTTTATAAAACCATGCTGATAAGGAACAATAAATGATTTAACATAAAGCTTCACAAATAATAGCCTCAAAAAGTTTAGGAATCAGATATAATCTGGCAATAGGCCTGTAGTTTTTTACTTCGTCTTATTTCCCTTTTTATGTAGAGGGATAATGAAAGAACTTTTCCAAATAGATGGGAATGAACATGAAGACATTGAAAAATTAAAAAGAATCGGCTAAGGTGATAGTTGATTGTGATTGTCATTTCTTTATTGATATGATGGAGACAGTCAAAATGACAATCACAATCAACTATCACCTTAGCCGATTCCACCCCTGGTATACAGCTGTCGTCAAAGTTAGATATAAACTTTAAAATGTAAGTAAGTAAAAGATTTCAAATGGTCAAAGTTATCGTTAAAGGAAGTATATATTCCGTAAGATTTTAAAATAAAAATTCTTTTACTAGTTGTTTCTGGTCATTTAAATAAAACGAAAACTTAACAACGTGTAACGGATTTTTTTAAATAAGTTTTTATGTATAAAATTTTAAAACATTTTAAAAAAATGTTGGTAGCCAACTTAAAGTTTTTTATTATTGTAGGAATACAAATTAAATTTAAAAAAAATATTGAACTGTTTTTGAGACATCGAATTTTCAAAAATCCAAAAAGAAATATTTTTTGTGCTTCAAGTTTTGATTTGCAATGTTTTTTAAACTTTAAGAAACTTCTGTATAAAAAACTTAATTAAAATCCATTGTACTGTTAATGGGAAATTGAAAATATGCAATAATTTTCAAACTTTTTCTCTATACAAAATATACTATTAAAACCCGTGATGCCAATAATGAATAATGAGAAAGACAAAATTCGAAAAAAATGTTTTATAGTGAGTCGGTAAAGTTTAAGTTTCGAGCTTTTTTGTATTGAATTACAGATCGTTAAAATTAACCGAAAAAAATTATCAAGGTGCCGTTTTCATGAAACATACGATTTTCCAAAATAATTTTTTTAACTTTGAATGGTGAGTAATTTTAAAAAGTGTAAATCTTTAATACAAAAAAAGCAAGTGGTTTTCGAAATACATATTGAGTTCTCAAAAATCTAATTGATTTTTTTTCTAAATCCAAAAATAATATTAAATATTTAAATACACAATACTAACTTTAAAGAAACTTTAGTATACAAAAGTTAATCAAAATCAGTTATAACGTTTTGTAAAAATCAGAATGGTTCTATTGGGTATACCACTTATCTTTTACTAAATGAAATTTTTGATATATTTTTTTTTTAATCTATGTAATATTTTTTGGTTTTTAAGTGGCTCAGTTGAGAATCGAAACCAGATTTCCAAGCCGCTGCATACGATCTCTTGTACGATAATGTAATAATAAACCGACTTACGGGAATCACTGGGTCCAATAAATGTCTCATGAAACAGAGCCCCTTTAGTGTAACCTAATATAATTAGTTAATTATTGCCTACTGTTTATTTGGACTAGTAGCTTCGAATATATGTAGCTTTATACATTGACTTTTATATTGATAAAGATATACTGCTAGTCGTATGTTAGTTCAATACAAACATGAATCGACTTCTCAATGGTGCAAAGAGATACAAAAATGACTATTCCAGGGGCAATCTATTGCTATTACTTATTAAAAACGGAGATGGAAGAAATTATAGTATTACTTCTGAGATTGAATTAAATTGAATTAATTAAATTAGTCAAGTAACCCCAACTGCAAAGTGCTCAATTAAAAGTCAAGTGACCTCAACTCCAAAATGCATTTTGCCCAGGTACGATAGTGGACTCACCAGTTAGATGCTGTCGTTGATAACCAACTCTTAAAATAATCGCAGCATTTACATAATACATACATATTGCGAATTTTATATTTCTTTCTAGACTAACTTGAGGTCGCCGAAAATGAAAACAGCAACCATATTTTTTTTAAAGAAGTGTTTTGGAGATACATAAATGCCAAATACGTGTTTTATGTCGTTTTTATTTGTCAATTCGGAATGCCTCTCCGATCCGGGATCCTAACTGAACACTTTTTTTTGATTATTATGATTCTGAAGTTTTTGTGTTTGTATATGTGAAACATCAAATGTCGGCAATAATGTTATCCATTCGAAAATCAAGAATAATGTTTATTGAAAGAAAATCACTTCGCACAATAAGAATACAAAAAATCAACTGTCGAGTTTGACGTTTAGATATACATATATATGTATGAATATGTAAATGCTTCTGGTTTTGATTCTGATTTCAATTCCAGAAACAAATTTCTCTTCTTTTCAGAATCAGAACTGTCATTTTTTTTCCCAAGTGAACACTTTCAGAAGAGTCCAGAAGGCTTCCGGATTGCCAAATAAAAACGACATTATTCTCTTTTTCAGATATTATAATTATTTTCGATGATTCTGGAAAAAAAATTGACTGGCTACTCCCTGATGATTTTGTACCTTTCACGTAAAATATGTTATATATAAAGTATGTATGTATGTATATACTCAAACTTTAATAACTCGAACTGCTATTATCCACAAATGTTCCACTTATCCAGACTTCGATTTATCCAAATTCAATGTACATAGTATACTGTGTTCGAATATACAAATAACATTAGTCCTTATCGACTAAAAGCAAAGAAGAGACCCTACTTGACAGCAACGTTATTTTTTCTGAACTACGTTCAATAAATACTTTTTGAACAAACTTTTCTTTTCAAATGATAAATGATTTTAAAATCTCGAATTTCAAATACGTGATTTTGACTTTTTTTTTTAACAAAAAATTGGTAATTACCCAAAAAAATCGAAATTGTCATTTTTTTTATATTTAAATTTATTACATTAATTTTCATATATTATAAATTATTACTTTTAATTCA
Source organism: Chrysotoxum bicinctum (assembly GCA_911387755.1). NCBI lineage: Eukaryota > Metazoa > Arthropoda > Insecta > Diptera > Syrphidae > Chrysotoxum > Chrysotoxum bicinctum. Next base: position 125,614,403 of record OU426988.1, on the reverse strand, counting down.
TTTTTTTATTATAAATTAGTAATTTTAAAATATGATAATTTTTTAATAAAATAATTTTAAGTATAACAGTATTTATGTAGGTTTAGTAAGGTTAGGTTAGGAGGGGCGTGCACAGCACAGAGGCTGTTGCGTACACGGGGGCCATTGTGATCCCCTATTAATAAAAGCAGAGATGTTCCTAACTAATGTCTTATGTAGACTGGTTCATTTGCGAACCAGCCTGTGCTCACAATAAATTTTCTCATATTTCCCATTGAGACCTGCGTTAGATCGTCCAGTTCTCCAACAAACCTGTTTCCAAAGTAACGGAGGCGATTTGTTTGGAGGTTCGGACAGTCGCAGAGCAGGTGTTTAATGGTTTCAATCTCCTCGACATCCTGACAGCTCCTACAGAAATCGGGTGCAAATGCACCCAATCTATTGTCCATTGTGCCAATGGCGCAGTGACCCGCGTTAGTACACCTATCTTGGCTGTCCACGAAGAATGTGATCTCCGACAAGTTCAGTTTTTTCGTGCGTACCAATTCTGCCGCCTTTTCAATATCGTAGATCTCAGCCTAATTTGTAAGTTGGGTTCCTATCCTTGCCTTTCGGGTATTGTAGTAGAGAAATGTTTGTTGAAATCTATTCTGGGTGGTAAGTAGTCAGTCGTCACATTAAGCCCGGCCACCTTTTTATTTTTTTTATTTTAGTTTATTTATTTATTAAGAGCTTAATTTTAAGATTTACATCTTTTGGTAAGAAAGCTTAACTAAGGACATAATTCAAAGGTTAAAGGAAAAAAAAATAATTTAATTTTTTTAAAATAGAATGAAAAAAAGAAAAAAATTAAATGTAATAATAAAAATAGAACAACAAAAAAGAAGGGAAAAATTTAGAAGATAAGAAACAGAGAAGCAGCGAGACCAACAGCAACCAAAGGAGTCTAGACCAAAATCAAGTTAGGACGTGGCATAATGTTCAAAGACATTTTTCTTAAATTGTTTTAAATTATCTGTATTTCGCACATTGCGTGGCAGTGAATTCCATAAACGAGCTGCATTAACAAAGAACTGCCGCTCTGAATTAAGGCTTGAGAAGCGGGGAATTATTATTTGGTTCGAGCGTCTAGATAAAGAGAACTGGATTATATTATAAAGGTATAAGGGTTGTCGCGTATGCACAATATTAAAAAACAAAATAAGGGTACGAAGTCTAAGAAGGTTATCAAAAGAAATACCATAAATACTTTTGGAGAATGATGAAATGTGATCATAACGGCTAAGTCCAAAAATGTAACGTGCTATGTTATTAAAAACAACATTAAGCCTTCTTTGGCTTACGCTGTCGAGCTTGCAGAAAATTTCACAACCATAGGTCAAGATTGGTACCACAAGGGTTTTTGCAAGCATTTTCCTAGTTTCCAATGGGGTGAAATTTCTAGTTGGCCACAGTAATCGAAGAGCCCCATAAGCTTTGCCAACCGCTTGATTGATGTGGTTATTCCAACTTAAGGTCCTATTAAAGCAAATTCCCAAGTTTTTTACTGTATCTACATAGTCGATACGTGACCCACTTAGCTCGATAACAGGAAAGCAACTCAAGTCCATATATCTTTTAGATATGACGAGACATTTCGTTTTTAGAGGATTTAGAGTAAGACCAAATTTGAGTGACCATAATCTAATAGCTGAGAGGTCTTCATTGATCTTTTTAATAATTTATAAATTTAACATAAATTAATGAAATAAAGTAAAATTTAAATATATGTATAACAATAAATATTAATAATGTAAATACATGTATATACAGTCGAACTTTGATAACTTTGATAATTACTCCAATTTTTCGTAATTGCAATAAAATCATGTGGCCTATGCCTAAAACCTGAAATTTTATAAATTTTTACTTTGATATTTCGGACTTAAATATGTAACTCGCACAAAAAAAATGAGTATTTCATTGAGTTGGTCGATGGGTCCGCAATGGGACCATGTATTTTTTGATGAGTCGATGTTTGCGCCCTCTAAAATTCGGCCAAAATTCGAAAATTTAAAAAAAAAACTTTTCTACTCTTGACGCATGTATTCAATATTAAAAAAAAAAATACGTTATTACTTAATAAAGTTTCCCAGAAAAAAAATTCCCAAAAATCGTGCTTTTTTTGGCATTCTAGACCGTACTAGTACCTTAAAGCCTTATATCTTTTACATTTTTTATTCGATTTTGGACTTTTTCAATGAAAATTTTCACATTAATTTAAAAAAAAAATGGCTCATCACTTACACGGAGCACGCAGTCATTCGAACAAATCAACGAATTTTTTCCTGATTTATACAAAATTTATATCATTGGGAATTAAAAAAACTATACGTATAAACACGTATAATTAACGTTTGAAAAATTAATCATAATTTCGTTTCATTACAATTTTCGAAAAAAGAGCTCGTATTTTCAACGCTCCTTTGAAAAAAATGGTTGCCATTTTCGTTTTAGCAACCTCAAATAAATCTAGAAAGAAAATTCTGAATTACCAAAAAACAGAGTTTATAAATGGCAACATAAGTAGGCAATAGGAAAAGAAAAGAAATAACAAAAATTGAAATTAACTTTCAGTGTAATGTAATTCTTGAGCTAAAATTTAATCTCTTGATCAATATTCAATATAGATTTTTAATAATCAATATTTGTGCAACGCTTCGGGTGTGTTTACACATTTCTTCAGGATAATTTTTTTTTTTCAAATTAGGAATTAATAATATATTAAACACTTAAAATAACATTATTAACAACTGATTTAAAATTCCTAACAAAAAATATAGGCGATAATTTTTTCTATGTTTTTAATTGTTTGTTTGTATATGCTTGAGAGCAACATTTTCTCCCCAATTAACTCTTCAGTTCAAACTCGAAGGAAATAAGTTGGAAAAAGTTACCAAATTTAACTTTTTGTTATTTCGACTTGCAGTTTAGGCTTTATGATGTCATGAAATTTAACTTAAGTTAACTTTTTTAGTGGTCTCTAACATTATGATTCGACTTGAAAATTTGATTCTGATTTTATTAAAAGATGTTATACTTGCTCTGACGAAATAATTCATGTTAATTAATGTTAATAATAAATAAAGGCAGTATCGAGCGTACTGAACTTCTTTCTATTAAAAAATATATTGTCTTACCTAATTCGAGCCCTCTGACCACCCGAAAGTGATGCTCCACGTTCTCCCACAATTGTTTTATCACGATTTTGCAGTTGCTCAAAATCTGCTGTTAGTGCACAACACTTTGTTATATCACGGTATCGTTTTCTATCATAGGTTTCACCAAACAAAATGTTACTTCGAACGGTTCCAGTAAAGAGCCAAGGCTCCTGAGATGCATATGAAATATCACCATGAATAAGTACATTTCCATCTATAATCGGCAGTTCTCCAAGTAATAATTGTAAAAGAGAACTCTGTGATTAGAAACAATATTTTTTTCATTTTAATTTGTTTAAATAATATTTCGCATTTTTGTTTACTTTTCCAGCTCCAACTGGTCCAATTACCGCACAAAGTTGTCCTTTTCTTATGTCGATATTAATTTTTTGCAATGTACTAGATCCTTTGGTATTATCCCAGTTTGCGTAGACTTCTTTAAGTAATATTGCCTGCGAGTTTTCTACCGCAGAATAGTCAGTCTTTTGTGTCAGACCGCGTGTTTTTTCGTCATGAGACTCTAACATAAGATAGTTTTGAATGCGTTCAATTGAAACGAGTGCTTCTGCTCCAAAGGATACTGCTAATGGATACCAAATAGCTGCAACCAACTAGAAAATGCAACATTAAATTTTTTTCTGAAATTGACATCTATCGAGTAAATTCACCTGCAGGATATTATAATATTGTGCCATAGAAAACACAACATCAGCCGTAATTCCTTGCCCTAGCAAGACAGCCGCTGCAATTGTTATGTACAATGTGGAACGCTCGGTAAACACCATTGTACTTAAGTAAAAACCACGTAAGTATGATGCATATCGAATTTGTTTAATTTCGCGACGTCTTGCTTCAGCGACTACAGCCTGAAAAGGCTTTTCCCAAGCGTACATTTTAATAACCTGTATGCCTTGAACTATTTCATTCATTATTCCTACACGATTATCAGTTCTATGGGCAATTTTCATTCTAAGTTTTGAAGAGAGTTTGCTCAGACCTGTTTGCACAGGAATTGTCTTTAAAAGAAGCCCGACTACACCCACAAGTGCGGCAATACCAATCTTTTGCCATATAAGATAGCAAATAAGTACCGATTGAAAAGGAAGAATCCATATCCAGTGAATGTAAATGAAACCATAGTCCAAACGATTTACATCATTTGACAGAAGGTTAACTAAATAGCCAGCGGGTGTGGTACCCGCTGTTTTTTTTGACAATCGAAGTGTCTGAAAAATAAAAAAAGAACTGTAAGCAATAAAATTTAGAATCATATAAGTTGTGTTAACCTTTCTATAAATTAATGAACAACACGCGATTCTCATTCGAGCACCCAAAAGCCTTTGTCTTAGATCAACATGATGATTTAAAAAACAACCAATAAGTGTTGCAATAATCAAAATAGCTGCTAGTGAATAAACGTCTGTCCAAATATATGCGATTAGACCCACAAATCCCTCTGCGCTCGTCAAATCATTGTTGAATGCATTGATATTCTCGGTTGTTTTTAAGTCGCCTTTGTCCAGTGCATTATTTCCTAGAAAAAATTATAAGCTTAAAATGTATCATGCAACTGAAAGATGTCTATTATGCATTCGAGGGTGCTGTTAAGAAACTTATATATATTACTTGGGCATAAGGTCAATTTAAAAAGAATTTCGAATAAGTTTACAATAAACAAAGCAGATACAGAGAAACAAACTGTATTGTAAACGATAAGGACGTGATATCATCAGATTGTTATGTATTCAGATCATATCGAAGTTTTGTGTATTTGCCTTTCAGATGACACAGTTTGTTTAGAAAATAATTTGCGTATATGTAAAAACGTTCAGAGATAACGCAAATAATTTACTTATATATCAGTTAAGACGAAAAATTAAATTATGAAATTAAGTGCAAAAAAGATAAGAAATGTTCCGCTCAATTTATTTTATGACTAGCTTTCAATCTACTAGGATTTACTAGGTAACAAATTTTCACTGTGAAATATTCTTTATGCAATTGTTTTAATAGATTTTAATGCACTGATTATGAAAATAAGCATGACCAAATTTAACTTACACCGTTTTTTAAGAAAATGATTTATTAATCAGCTTGTTTTAATAAAGTATTACACGTCAACACAATAAATATTTCTCTGTATCCGAATTACAAACATTTTTAATGTTCTTAATTGGAGTTCGAATCGGTCAATTTATTGCAGACAGTCGAAAAGAGCTGACGAAAATTTTTATGGACGATTGATAACCATATGAATTGTACGACCGTTGAAAAACGTGTTGGCCTGTGGATCGCGATTTCGCAGTGTAAGGTGGTAGGTAAGGCCAAGGAACTTCTTACAAATAAAACAATAACGTGAGAAGAAAAAAAAACGTATTCTAAAATCGTCTTTCCGACCAACAATTGACCAAGAAGAAGTAACACGACGGATAAATAATTTAAAAGTAAGATCCGTTTTAGATTTAATTAATATAAGTGAATCAGTACTTACCGATATTCATACAAAAATCATGTATGAAAAAAATATTGAATCTTTAAAAAATGTTATATTCGTTAGTAATAAATTAAGTTAGGGAACTATTGTAAGGTTTGAGGTATAAAGGCCTATTTGGACAATTTACCTAACAAAAATGGTATAAAAGGTTAGAAAACGAGAATGAAAAAAAACGTTTAATTATTATAAATAATTCAAACTTTTTTATATAAAATAAATGTTTGCATGTATACCGAGTGATTCGAAATTAAAAATAGATGTCAAAAATAGACAGATCGTGAAGATTGGCCGAAGAAAAAGAATTGTATGTCTATTCCCCCATTTCGTAAGAAACAAATAGCATTTTTTAATGAATAGGTAGATTTTGAATAAATAATTTTTACAATTAACATTTAAAAAAAAAAAGAAATAAACATTTTTTTTTTCTTAATTTGTTAGATAGTTTTGAAAAAATTATATGATATGATTATGAAGTTTAGAGTTTGAATAAAATCGACAATGTTGTTTTGATTGAGTTTTTGTCAAACAAAATCATATTTTATTCATATCCTTTGGAGCTTAAAGCAGGTTCCAGGTTTTCCCAAAATCATAAAATGGGTTATTGTTCATTCGAAAAAAAAGTAAACGTTATGTTTATTACGCATTTTCTGGAGAAAATTCAGCCGAAAGACAAAAAATTAGCATGGGCAGGAAAATGGGACATGCTAGAAGCTGGTTATCTCAAGACCGAGATAAGACATCAAATTTGTTTAAACGCAATTACAAAGGCTAAAATAAAGGCCTAGATAAATTTCATTAGTACTAATGGCGCAATAACCGTTAACATGGGGCAGGGTACACTAAAGTACAAAAATATTGATCGAAATCGGTTAAGCATTTAATGAGAAAGTCTAAAAAAAAAAACAGTTCTATGACAGATGCCATTAATATCATTTTTTTAAACCAAAACTTTGTTCATAAACCCTTTAGTACTCTGCTGGTGCGATTTAGGGTGAAATAGTAATCGAGAATAAATCAATATAATTGCATCAGCTGTTAGCTGATAGAACAACAACAAGAAGAAATTGATTTTTTTTTTCGTTTTTAAATTTTTAAGAATTTTCTATTTTTAATTTATGAAATATTTTATTTTATTTCTTGTTACCTATGGGAATCAAAAAAAATATTAATAAATATATCAATATTAATTAAATTAATTAATATATTAATATTCTGCATTTAAAAACTTTTTAAAATTCAACTTTGTATTGATTTCAAGTTCATTCATATTGAATCTACCTACTGGTTTCATTTGTATTAGAATACAATATTTAAAAATTCTGATATACCAATATCTAATTTATTATATATTTATGTAAATTATTTCTTTTGTATAGATACCTACATTAAAACAGAATTTCCACCCGCTCGAAATTTGTATCATATTTTATATTTATATTAATAAACATACCTTTAAACAAAAATAACTACCTACAAATGTCCTGTCTAAAAAAATTATTTTCTTTTATTCCTAAAAATACGCCACAGCGAAAAAAAAAACTCAAATCTTCCTTTGAAAATATCTATGTGCCTATAAAAAAATAAGAACGTGCAAGTACATACATACCTGAATACATAGTTTTTTCTATTTAAAAACATGCTTCACAGCGAAAGATAAATATTAAAAACTTTTGAACAATATTCCATAAAGCAAAAAAAGGAACTTGTATAGAAAATTAATCTTACCTACTTGTTCTCTATCTTCTGTTTTGCTTTAACGTTCATTATTATTACCTATTTCTGATATATCGACTGTCTTCAACTCTACTGGAAATAGTTTGAAAGCTGCCTATGAGATGTCTACAATAGTGTACATAATTTTTTTTATCACAATCGTTAAAGCCGTTTTCCAGATGAATAAGATTTTTCATAATGGCTGTATGGCAGGTACCTTTAACAAACAAAAAAAAAATCTAATTTCTCTAAGGAAGCCCTTAAGCACCAAACTTAAAAAAAATCCTTCAGCGGCTAAAATACAGACATAAAAACAGATGGAATTGTGGAACCCACTTCTTTTTTGTTCTATATCATCGTAATGCCAACGTTGAGCAAAATCTCGAGTTTTTTTTTATTTCCAATTGCAAAACTTACCCTTTAGTATCTATATCGCAAATAATTATAATATTAAAGAAATAAAGATAATTGAATTGAATATAACATGAAAAAATCTTTAAAAATAAACAAGAAAGACAATTTTAATGTTTTCATTAAAAGATTTAATAGTTATCTTCACCAACTTTTCTTAGTAACATTTGAGAATTCTGATACCATAATTATTTTCATATAAAGTTTTTTAGCTTTCATACATTCTAAGATAGTCGGGCAGCAGGTATTAAAACACCAATGAAAAAAGTTCATTGATTCATTCATTTAACGCTCTAGTATCATAAGTCAAAATATCATTACATTATAAGTATATCTTAGTACCAGCAACAAAAGGATGGTTCTTTTTTGCAGTTCTCTTATTCTTCATTATCTTTTTTAGGAATTAAAGTGAACGGAAAAATATCTTTTTCGTCAGAACTACATTAGGTTCTCGTATTGGATTTTCTTTCCAATCGCAAAATTGTAATGTTTGGCTAAAAAGGTTCTCGCTCTTACGTTAAGAGATATTTGTGTTTCTTAAGTTGTGTGTATTTTTTAGTATTTCGTGCAGAGCAATTGGTCCCATATTTAAGAAGAGAGGAGAACTCTTGCGACTTAACTTTATACCACACACAACTGATATCATTAACATCTGCAGTTTATGTAACTTATGCGTGAGAGAAGATATAGGTAATTTTCTTGGAACTTGTCCAATCCTAAAGGAGATAAGGAGGTCAAACTTTGGTAGAAACATCATAGGAGAAGACTATTATATTCGCAGCTTGCTTAATGGTTGCAACTGGACTGGGCTTATACAATACTGCACTGAAGCATCATCGTACAGATTGAAAATAATTAATGAAAGTTTTTAGTTCCTGACTTCTGTTAGAGCCAATCACTTAATTTTAATGATTTCATAAGACTTAGGCTAGGCGCGCACATTCAATTTTTAGTTGCACAACTGTTTGGTTGCTTATAGAAAACAGAGGAACTATTTAGTTGAATGTCTGCGCAGGTGCATATAATTATTATATGTTACACAAAATAGCGAACTCAGCAGTTGTGCAACTAAAAATTGAATGTGCGCGCCTAGCCTTAGAGTTTATTGTCTTAAATACATAAATCCAATTATTTTTGACTCATTCAAAAGTACCGAAAATTGTTTACAGTCCATTTTGATTAGTTGATGGTTTTAAAGCTATTTTTTTATTCACTTTGTTTTGACTAAACTAAAAGCCCCTTTTATAATTTAAAAAAAAATTATTTTCAAATGTTTACAATTAAAAACCAAATACAAGCCGATAGTTCAAACTTATATTATATAACCGCTTCCACTCGGGTTGACGGCACTACTGCCATGCCCTAAATTTTATCCAATTGTATATGTTAATTATTGTTAAAATTTTAAGTTTTTATGAATAAATAAATAACTATCTACCATATAACCCTAAATTCACGACCAACAGCTGTTTCTATTATTAAACCGACCAGCAATAAAACACTTTAGGCTGCAGTGAAAGACTCCTGGGGCGAATTATTAGTTTTAGTGCAGTACATGACTGCCTGCTCATTAATTACAGTTATTAAGGAAATCTTTAGTTTTAAAGAAATAAACATTTTTTTTTCTTAATTTGTTAGATAGTTTTGAAAAAATTATATGATATGATTATAAAGTTTAGAGTTTGAATAAAATCGACAATGTTGTTTTGATTGAGTTTTTGTCAAACAAAATCATATTTTATTCATATCCTTTGGAGCTTAAAGCAGGTTCCAGGTTTTCCCAAAATCATAAAATGGGTTATTGTTCATTCGAAAAAAAAGTAAACGTTATGTTTATTACGCATTTTCTGGAGAAAATTCAGCCGAAAGACAAAAAATTAGCATGGGCAGGAAAATGGGACATGCTAGAAGCTGGTTATCTCAAGACCGAGATAAGACATCAAATTTGTTTAAACGCAATTACAAAGGCTAAAATAAAGGCCTAGATAAATTTCATTAGTACTAATGGCGCAATAACCGTTAACATGGGGCAGGGTACACTAAAGTACAAAAATATTGATCGAAATCGGTTAAGCATTTAATGAGAAAGTCTAAAAAAAAAACAGTTCTATGACAGATGCCATTAATATCATTTTTTTAAACCAAAACTTTGTTCATAAACCCTTTAGTACTCTGCTGGTGCGATTTAGGGTGAAATAGTAATCGAGAATAAATCAATATAATTGCATCAGCTGTTAGCTGATAGAACAACAACAAGAAGAAATTGATTTTTTTTTTCGTTTTTAAATTTTTAAGAATTTTCTATTTTTAATTTATGAAATATTTTATTTTATTTCTTGTTACCTATGGGAATCAAAAAAAATATTAATAAATATATCAATATTAATTAAATTAATTAATATATTAATATTCTGCATTTAAAAACTTTTTAAAATTCAACTTTGTATTGATTTCAAGTTCATTCATATTGAATCTACCTACTGGTTTCATTTGTATTAGAATACAATATTTAAAAATTCTGATATACCAATATCTAATTTATTATATATTTATGTAAATTATTTCTTTTGTATAGATACCTACATTAAAACAGAATTTCCACCCGCTCGAAATTTGTATCATATTTTATATTTATATTAATAAACATACCTTTAAACAAAAATAACTACCTACAAATGTCCTGTCTAAAAAAATTATTTTCTTTTATTCCTAAAAATACGCCACAGCGAAAAAAAAAACTCAAATCTTCCTTTGAAAATATCTATGTGCCTATAAAAAAATAAGAACGTGCAAGTACATACATACCTGAATACATAGTTTTTTCTATTTAAAAACATGCTTCACAGCGAAAGATAAATATTAAAAACTTTTGAACAATATTCCATAAAGCAAAAAAAGGAACTTGTATAGAAAATTAATCTTACCTACTTGTTCTCTATCTTCTGTTTTGCTTTAACGTTCATTATTATTACCTATTTCTGATATATCGACTGTCTTCAACTCTACTGGAAATAGTTTGAAAGCTGCCTATGAGATGTCTACAATAGTGTACATAATTTTTTTTATCACAATCGTTAAAGCCGTTTTCCAGATGAATAAGATTTTTCATAATGGCTGTATGGCAGGTACCTTTAACAAACAAAAAAAAAATCTAATTTCTCTAAGGAAGCCCTTAAGCACCAAACTTAAAAAAAATCCTTCAGCGGCTAAAATACAGACATAAAAACAGATGGAATTGTGGAACCCACTTCTTTTTTGTTCTATATCATCGTAATGCCAACGTTGAGCAAAATCTCGAGTTTTTTTTTATTTCCAATTGCAAAACTTACCCTTTAGTATCTATATCGCAAATAATTATAATATTAAAGAAATAAAGATAATTGAATTGAATATAACATGAAAAAATCTTTAAAAATAAACAAGAAAGACAATTTTAATGTTTTCATTAAAAGATTTAATAGTTATCTTCACCAACTTTTCTTAGTAACATTTGAGAATTCTGATACCATAATTATTTTCATATAAAGTTTTTTAGCTTTCATACATTCTAAGATAGTCGGGCAGCAGGTATTAAAACACCAATGAAAAAAGTTCATTGATTCATTCATTTAACGCTCTAGTATCACAAGTCAAAATATCATTACATTATAAGTATATCTTAGTACCAGCAACAAAAGGATGGTTCTTTTTTGCAGTTCTCTTATTCTTCATTATCTTTTTTAGGAATTAAAGTGAACGGAAAAATATCTTTTTCGTCAGAACTACATTAGGTTCTCGTATTGGATTTTCTTTCCAATCGCAAAATTGTAATGTTTGGCTAAAAAGGTTCTCGCTCTTACGTTAAGAGATATTTGTGTTTCTTAAGTTGTGTGTATTTTTTAGTATTTCGTGCAGAGCAATTGGTCCCATATTTAAGAAGAGAGGAGAACTCTTGCGACTTAACTTTATACCACACACAACTGATATCATTAACATCTGCAGTTTATGTAACTTATGCGTGAGAGAAGATATAGGTAATTTTCTTGGAACTTGTCCAATCCTAAAGGAGATAAGGAGGTCAAACTTTGGTAGAAACATCATAGGAGAAGACTATTATATTCGCAGCTTGCTTAATGGTTGCAACTGGACTGGGCTTATACAATACTGCACTGAAGCATCATCGTATAGATTGAAAATAATTAATGAAAGTTTTTAGTTCCTGACTTCTGTTAGAGCCAATCACTTAATTTTAATGATTTCATAAGACTTAGGCTAGGCGCGCACATTCAATTTTTAGTTGCACAACTGTTTGGTTGCTTATAGAAAACAGAGGAACTATTTAGTTGAATGTCTGCGCAGGTGCATATAATTATTATATGTTACACAAAATAGCGAACTCAGCAGTTGTGCAACTAAAAATTGAATGTGCGCGCCTAGCCTTAGAGTTTATTGTCTTAAATACATAAATCCAATTATTTTTGACTCATTCAAAAGTACCGAAAATTGTTTACAGTCCATTTTGATTAGTTGATGGTTTTAAAGCTATTTTTTTATTCACTTTGTTTTGACTAAACTAAAAGCCCCTTTTATAATTTAAAAAAAAATAATTTTCAAATGTTTACAATTAAAAACCAAATACAAGCCGATAGTTCAAACTTATATTATATAACCGCTTCCACTCGGGTTGACGGCACTACTGCCATGCCCTAAATTTTATCCAATTGTATATGTTAATTATTGTTAAAATTTTAAGTTTTTATGAATAAATAAATAACTATCTACCATATAACCCTAAATTCACGACCAACAGCTGTTTCTATTATTAAACCGACCAGCAATAAAACACTTTAGGCTGCAGTGAAAGACTCCTGGGGCGAATTATTAGTTTTAGTGCAGTACATGACTGCCTGCTCATTAATTACAGTTATTAAGGAAATCTTTAGTTTTAATTCTACAATAAAATTGTAATGCAATTTTTTACCGCTTAAGTTAGTTAAATAACTTATTTGTCACAATAATATCATCATCAATATTTTTATGACTTGCGGCCTGGAGCTATTTTCTTTAAACTTGTAGCTGAAATACTTTAAGCTAAACAATAACCATACAACCCTTAACAATTGGCTTATTTTTTTAAAATACGGCTCTTACGATTTCGATAAGACACAATTCTGTTCAGTATTGTATTATGTTAACAAGTCTAGTAAATAATATTGTATAATGAAACGAAATGAATTTTTCAACATTTGCCATGTATCTGAATCCTTTGATTTGGAGCAATACAGGGCAACGTGTTAACAGTTATACGATTAGTTTCAATTAATTTCTTAAAAATAAAACAAAATTTAATGAAATTAAAATTGTAAGTGCAAAATGATTTCAAATACTCTGTAGCGACTTAGTATGCCATTTGCCGAGATTTCAAGTAATTTTTTTGGAGAGAGTTACATACATTACATCATAACGTACTTAGAAAAAGATGTTATCAAAACATTCGTCTTGAAAAAAAAAAAAAAAATAGACGAGGCTTTTTCTACAAAACATTTCTATAATCCAATGAATTATTGTATGGGTTAATTACAATTTATACGAATCAAATCAACAAAACAAAATACAAGCATGTGCTAGGATTTGTATAACCGTCAAAAAAGTTATCCCTTTATATACAAAACTAGCTTAAATACACCCGCTTCGCCGGGTGCTATAAAATAACTAGTTCAATACAAATACAAAAAAAATTTATTTGTATTGTGTTCAATTTTTAATACATTTTATTCTAGTGCTTTTTGATATACTATATTTTTAGTTTTTCCATCTGTTAAAATTATTAAGGCAGATGGCTTGCCTGCACGTGAAGATGCAACCATGCGCAACCATGATGTTGCCCATGCGCAAATACTGGAACCTCTAAGTTAATACCGCATATTCTCAAAGATTTGCATTATGCCTTATTAATCGTAATGGGAAAAGCAAGTTGTATAGGAAACTGAAGTCGTTTGAAATCGAATGATAAATAAGTTGGAATCATTGGAATTCTCGGAATTAAGACAACTTCACCTTTGTATTTCCCTTTTAAAATTGTTGCTTCAAGTCTTGTACTCGTATCATTGCAAAGCCGAGATTAATTAATATTGCGTAGCATTATTATCGGCGCGCCAACTTTTAATGGTAGATAATGTGGTGGCAAACCAGGCAAATCAAGAGAATTTAAAAATTCAGTGGGATAATTCACAACATCATCTTGATTCATAACTGTGTCGATGGTCTTGTGTGCAAAAAATTGAGTTGGTATTTTATTCAGAATGTCTGCATTGATATCATTTACGTCTTTATTTTTTCCAGCCAAAATTGCCCTTTCACTCAACCAATTATGATTATTGAGTTGTTGTGCTATATTTGGAAATACACTATTAATCAATTCTTGTTTTGATTGAGTCATTCGGCAGAAATTGGTTGGTAGTGTTACTAAGCCAGTTGAATTGTAAACATGTAATTTTCCATCTCCAATATCCAGTTTGATCATTCTCTAATTCAACGCGAATATTTTAAGTTAGGGTTAGTTTTTTTACTTTCCTCCACAAATACGATGATTTCAAACACGCTTTCAATTCATCAGCAGCTGTAGATCGAGGAATAACAGACAATGTTTGGCGAAAACCACCTGCTAACAATATCAAGGCACCACTAAAAATCCGTTGATTCCCACGTTAATCTTGCAACGTTCTACCTAACGCTTCCAAAGACTTTTTGTGAGCCATCGTACATCCATCCCAAACGATTATTTATTTCTGCAAAACTTTTGCCATGCCTGAATTCTTAGAAATTTAACATGTAGATGTTTCAGTAGCATGCATGTTCAATGGCAATTTAAGTGCAGAATGTGCAGTTCGACCGCCTTCCAATAAAGTTGCTGCAATTCCAGAAGAAGCGAGTGCCAATCCAATTTGGGATACTGATCGTATAGACGCTAGAAGTAATGAAATCAAAAATGTTTTTCCAGTTCCACCAGGTGCATCTAAAAAAAACATTGCACCTCTTTCATTACGAACAGCATGCAAGATTGTGTCATATACACGCTTCTGTTCAATATTTAATTTTGGAACATTTGACCGCACAAATGCCTCCAAATCAACACAATCATAACATAATTCACGCCGCATTTCCATGTTGAATAAATCTTGCGCCGAACGATTAGGTGCTATCATTCCCAACTGAGATAAAGCTTTATTTGCAATAATTGACATACAAATATCTTCAATCAAAATAAGAGCTTCGTCGTGGATTTTCGGATTAATTAGCAAATTTGGATTTGAATTAATGGTACGTAATCTACGTAAAATATCATCTGACAATTCATCTTGATGGTTGTGCCATAATTCAAGCGAATTTCAAGGTGAAAATGTTGAAATTATTATTGCGAGAACCAATGATCGATTTGATGATGGATCCTTTTAAAGAGAAGCTCTGACATTTGAATATGGTTCATTTGACAAATCTGCAAATGAAATACATCGAATTCAAAGAATAATGTAATCGATCGAATCATTTAAGCCAAACATTAATTGTACCTATCGAAATAGAACTTGTGTCTTTGATTTTGTTAAATGACGAAACAGAAGCATTCTTCTCTTTCTCATTTTTTTTAAGTCATATTTTCCAGACATAAGTTAATCAGATATCACACTTAAATCCAAATTATTTTCATCCCAATCTATACATTGAAAAACTCCCGTCAAATTTTTTAAATCACTGGCATATAAAATAAATATTAGAGCTGTGTTAATCGGGATCGATTCGATTTTTTTGATCCGATCATCGAAAATTATTGATGATCGAAATCAATCATTTAATTCGATCTCAATCTCAATCATTTACATGATTCTCGATTCTGGATTCTCGATTTTCTATTTCAATCTCAATCATTTAAATGAGTCTCGATTTTCGATATCAGTTGATTCGATTAATCATGATTTACTTGATTCCATTTCTTTCGATTCAATCAACGTGGATTATGAGCGCCAAACGGACGGGGGACTGGAACTTCTGGGTTGAACTCGGCATTGAACAACATGATTGATCGGGTTGGTCGTTGATGTTGTAGGCCGCAAAAACAATTGTTGGGTTGAACTGATGTTATTTGGTGTATCAGGATCCGGTATGTTTAATGTGGATTTTTGGACGTTTCTTAATCCATCGGCATCGTAGCCATCCTTTGATGGAATTTGACAGTTTATGACTTGACGAATAGAGGACGAATTCAGTTATGACGTACAACGTTTATTTCGTACAAAATGTCAGCCGAAAGCCCTAAAATTGCACTTTTCCGGAGCAACAAATAAAATCTCTTTTTTTTTGGTATTTTTAGACGTTTTTTAATCCATTGACATCGTAGCCATCCTTTGATGGAATTTGACAGTTTATGACTTGACGAATAGAGGGCGAATTCAGTTATGACGTACAAAGTATATTTCGTACAAAATGTCAGCCGAAAGCCCTAAAATTGCACTTTTCCGGAGCAACAAATAAAATCTCTTTTTTTTGGTATTTTTAGACGTTTTTTAATCCATTGACATTGTAGCCATCCTTTGATGGAATTTGACAGTTTATGACTTGACGAATAGAGGACGAATTTAGGTATGACGTACAAAGTATATTTCGTACAAAATGTTAGCCCAAAGCCCTAAAATTGCACTTTTCCGGAGCAACAAATAAAATCTCTTTTTTTTTTGGTATTTTTAGACGTTTTTTAATCCATTGACATCGTAGCCATCCTTTGATGGAATTTGACAGTTTATGACTTGACGAATAGAGGACGAATTTAGTTATGACGTACAAAGTATATTTCGTACCAAATGTTAGCCGAAAGCCCTAAAATTGCTCTTTTCCGAAGCAACAAATAAAATCTCTTTTTCTTGAATTTTTTGACACTTTTTAATCCATGAAGTAGCCATCATCATAGATTATTTTGTGAGAACTATGAAAGCCACAAGTCAATCTTATCATCGAAATCGAAAAATATCGAATAGGAACAGTATTGAATCATTTCAGTGAAATGAAAATGATCGAATGATCGATTGATTGAAAAGATCGGATCATTTTCGTAATCGATTGTTGAACGATTCGATCATTTGAAATGAACGATTTACACAGCTCTATAAATATCTGTATATACCAAGCACAGCGGTGTCACTTTTTTTATTTGCGAAGATGTTTTGATTCATGTCCTAGAAGCAGTTTCAAGGCCAACAATTTTAAAAATTTCACTTATGGGCATTTCTTCACGATCATCAACATTCTTAAATTGACCTTTAGATGTAGATGGTTTATCAGTTGAAGGCAGTACACTACCACCATCCTTTGATTCAATATTTTTTTTTTTTCAAAGCATCCTTCTCTTTAACTAACTTTACAGCAATTTCTTTAATATGGTCTTCCATCCTTTTTTCGATTGTTTCAAGTATTTTGCTTGTTCTATGTGATGCTTCTCGAACTGATTCTTTTGGTCCTTTATTTATTTTTTAAGCTGTTCTTGTTTGCACTGCCATTGCTTGATAACTCCATCTCTCATCCAATAATTTAGAAAACCATTTTACTTACCTTGAACAAATCTAATTAAGCTGAAAATTGAAACTTAAAAAAACTTAACGAAAAAAACACTTGCTGCTAGAACGTTGCACCAATTAAAAAGAAATTTTTTTCCGAGCCTCACTTTCACGAAAGAAAATCAAATTACAAACAGACATATGCCTTAAAAAAAAAATTATAATTAAATAATTTTTTCCACAGTCAAAGTGCCGAAAAATCAATTTGAAAGTCTTATATACAGGGTGATTTGCATAAGGTGTGACAAAAAGCTAGGGCGTGTAGGTTGGACTTAGACAAGAAAAAATCGTATGGGAGGGGGGGTCTATTTCCCCCCGTTTAGGCGGGAGGGGCAATTTAAGAAAAAAATCACTTAAAACAGAAAAAAAAATATTAAAAAATAACGGTGATACCTACAGAGTAATGCTATAGCATTTTGAAAAGACAGAAATACATTCTTTAATTTTGTTTTTAAAAAAAGTTGTTTGAGTGAATAGTTTTTGAAAAATTAATTTTCAAAATTAAAATTTTGAAAAAAAAAATGAAAATTTTGTTTTTAAACAATTTTTTTTCAAAATTTTACGCAATTAAGTATTATTTTTTTATTCAATATTCAATGCTCTTATTAATTTTTGATCAAACACAAAAAACCGGATGTCAAAATGTTTTGTAGTTTTTGAGAAAATCAAAAATAACAAAAACTACTTTTGTTCTAAGAAAAGCCTTTTATTTTAGTTTTTACGTTTTTGGATTCTTAGGTGAATTTACGATTGAAAGGATTAACTTTCTTTTTACTATTTTTTTAATTATCGTCTTATAAGCATACAATAATGTGACAAAGTACTGGATTAACCATATTTCACACATTTTTTCATTGAGAACACCTGCGTGAGAGCATTGGATTAATATTGACCTGCGAATGTTTTTTAAATAATGCAACGTTACACGCCCTAACTAGTGACAGAAAAATGCAATTGCGAAATAAGAACAAAAATGTTCCTGAATCTTGAAATCAATTAAAATAAGAAATACATGCATATTTAGATAAAATACATAATTACTGTTTATTTAAATTTTTAACTATTTTTTAACTTAAGCTTATTACAAAAAATTTTTGTAGAAGGCAAAGATTATAGCGCCTTCTTATTGCTGCACATAAATTTATACTTGATAAATTTTCCTGTAATTTAACTCCAGCCACTTCAATCCGTTGTTTCAGTTGTTCCAAAGATTCTATTTCCACTTCGTACACATAGTTCTTCATGAATCCCCAAACATAAAAATCTAACGGAGTTAAATCTGGCGATCTAGGCGGCCATTCTATTGGACCTCCTCTTCCAATCCAACGGTCACTAAAATGTTCATCGGCTGTAGTATGCTGGAGCTCCATCTTGCTGGTAGATTAAATTGTCTGCTATGGCCAAGGGAACGTTGTCATTCAAATCGCGCAGAAGGTCTCGTAGTAACTGCAGATAGGATTCTCCATTTATGACTGAATTCAGGAACCGTGGTCCAATAACTGTTCGTCCAACAATACTAAGCCAAACATTACAGCTAAAGCGCTGTTGAGATTTGGTTTGTTTCTTGTTATGCGGATTGCTGCGTTACTCCAGTGATGTAAATTGTGGAAATTTGTTACTCCATCCATGTTACTCATTCCAAAGTAATTATGTTCAGTTTCATCTCTTAGCAATAATGTTCGACAAAATGCAGCTCTCAGTAACTTGTCGTTTGCGGCTAGCTCCTGAACTGGTGTAGTGTGGTACGGGTGTAAATGCTCGGTATGAAGCACTGCCCATACTCTAGTTTGGGGCAACTGAAGCATAGTAGCTATTCTCCTTGTGCTAAGGGAGGGATTACGTCGGACCATATCCAAAATTCTTTCCACTATGTGTACTGATGCAGAAGATGAACTTTCTCTCCCTCGGTGCTCCAGTACTCCGTGTTCTCGAAGACGTTGATGGATTCTTGAAAATATCGTATGACTGGGACACCTCCTATTGGGATACATTTCAGCGTAGAGTCTTTGCGCTTCACGACATCGACCATGAGCCATACCGTAGCAGTAATGCATATCCGTTAATTCGGCACGAGAGTAATTTGACATCGTGATATGTTGACGACTTGACATTCAAATTAGAAATAATTTGTACAACAAAACAGGGCGCGTCGCCAAGCCGACCCCACCATAATAAAAAAGTTGCAGGTCAATTTTAAACCAATGCTTTGTCACTTTATTGTATGCTTATAAGACGATAATTAAAAAAATAGTAAAAGAGAAAGTTAATCCTTTCAATCGTAAATTCACCTAAGAATCCAAAAACGTAAAAACTAAAATAAAAGGCTTTTCTTAGAACAAAAGTAGTTTTTGTTATTTTTGCTTTTCTCAAAAACTACAAAACATTTTGACATCCGGTTTTTCGTGTTTGATCAAAAATTAATAAGAGCATTGAATATTGAATAAAAATATAATACTTAATTACGTAAAATTTTGAAAAAAAAATTGTTTAAAAACAAAATTTTCATTTTTTTTTTTCAAAATTTTGATTTTGAAAATTAATTTTTCAAAAACTATTCACTCGAACAACTTTATTTAAAAACAAAATTAAAGAATGTATTTCTGGCTTTTCAAAATGCTATAGCGTTACTCTGTAGGTATCACCGTTATTTTTTAATATTTTTTTTTTCTGTTTTAAGTAATTTTTTTCTTAAATTGCCCCTCCCTCCTAAACGGGGGAAATAGACCCCCCCCTCCCATACGATTTTTTTCTTGTCTAAGTCCAACCTACATGCCCTAGCTTTTTGTCACACCTTATGCAAATCACCCTGTATATTTAATTTATTTTATAGTGTGGGTTGTGTTGGTGTATTTTGATAGAGTTTCGCTCATTTTAGATAGTTGTACGAAATCGAAAGGTATTTAGATTACGTCTGAACTTCGTTTATAATTATCTAATCTTCACGATTGAGGTATTATTTTAAATGTTAAATGTAGCTTGGATTACAAAACTTCGGCTGGACCAATTTTTAAAAAGTTTGTTTCTAAACCATCTCCAAATAGTCCTCTTCCATTTAAAAAAAAATTATAAAGATCCATCCAGCCGTATTCTAGTTATAAGGTCACACACAAAAGTTAAACTCGTTTTTATATATATAGAAGAAGAAGATAATAATTATGTGGATGTTAATTACTTTCTTAATAATGTACGGTTGCATATATAAACAAAATCGAACATTTAAAAAGTAGCTTTCTTACCTACACCGCTATCACCAATACTTCGCCTTGTGCGATTTGTGATCGTAATATTACTTGCTAAATTGTTTGATTCGATTGGGACTTGGAATTGGACGAGCAGTTGTGCCAGCACCGCCGGTAATGTGGACCTGTATAAAATTCAATTTTTAAACGATTTGATTGAATTGGTTAATTCTTTTACTACTTTATAAAAATGTAAACCAAACATATAAATCCATCGACAACACTTGAAGACCAAAATGTCCGAAGCATTGCACTGGAAAGTAATGGCTCCTTTCCTTTATTACTGGCACGTGTTACCTCTTTAAACCATTGACTATAAAATAAATAGGTTATTGAATAATTCATCCCTTAAGTATTAGTATTTAACTCTTCAAGTTTATCACCGAGAGCTTCAGATCGATCCATTTTAAGGCATTTTGTTAGATCTTCTTGTCCTAGGCCTTTCCTTGATCCTTTGTATAAAATTGGAATTGCCCAAACGAATAGCAATTGAGAAAAAATATTGGCATGTTTTCGAGGATTAGGTTTGTTTGGCTTTTTTGAGCTGTCCATGGCTATGATTGGCAATAATCGTTTTTGTTGAAAACTTAATTAGGTAGGTACTAGGTATTCATCTTTTAATCTGAAATAAAAATTAATAAATGAGAAATTATTTACAAAAGTTAACAGTACCTATTTTTTTTTATTTTTTTTTATATTAAATTTGTTGACGTAAGTGCCAATATCAAAGATACTTTATAAATACGCAGATATGTAAAATTGTCAAATGGCAGCAGGAATGACTGAAAAAAACTTGAAAATCAGCTGATATCTCATAAAAAATGAAAAAATATGGATGAATTCCTAAAAGTATATCTTCCGCAAATTATGGTTAGCAAAATTATTAGTTTTAAAATTCAAAACATAAAAATTCTTGCTAATCAGTGTCCCAAAATGTATTCTTGTCTTGTGTCTTGTGCGAATGCAGAAGCTTTTTTCAAATGTTAGAATTGTGTTGCGTAATTCCATTGCATTTGCGTATTTTATGTGTTTATATCTGTCTATTTATAATAGTTTTCGTTCATACTCGCTTTTCATTATTAATACATGTATATGCATATTTGTATATCAATGAATTTAACACTAGTTAATGAGATACTATGACCAAATTCATAAACTCAAGATTTGCAAAGCAAAAGACATGCAAACCAGATATAAAAACGGAGAAAACGTGAATGCAAGTGAATAACCAAAAATTAAGGGTTTTCCATTAAGCGTTTTCTATCTTTAAATTTGAGTAAGAAAAACTGAGTGAGGTATCGTTGATTTTTTTTATAGAAAGCCCATACATGCCATTATGCATAAAATATATAATCATTTAGATATTCGCCAACCGCTTGGGTGGCCAGACTGCCTTACCTAAAATAAAATTTTAATTTATATAAGTCAGCTAAGACAATAAACATGTATATCAACTTTCAATATCAGAGCATAACGACCAGAACACGTTCTCCTGCCTTACAGTCTCTTCGGTCCCGATCGGACACAATCCTAGTGAACCGAAGGCGCCCTGCTCCATTCTGTGCGACGACGTTTCGACCATAATTTGCTAGCCACTTAAACAGCTTTAAGAAAATTATCTATGTTTATTTTGGCTCCGTTGTTCAACGTCGTTTTGAAAGAAGTGTGGACCGATGGTGCCGGCAGCACAAAATTCTCTCAAAACAGTGGCTTTCTCTGGACTCGTGTGGAATGTGATCATTACAAAATCAACAATTTTGCTTGTTGAAATCCAGTCATCTAGAAGTGGGCCTCGAAAAGAAAACCCACTTTTAAAAAAACCATTTAATGATTTTAACATGCTGTTAAACACTATAACTCTCCATGGTTATTTGGCAAGACAGACTTTATAATTGTCACTCTTCAAAAATATGCGCACAATAACCTGTCAATGTTCAAAAGTCTCTAATGGAAAACAATTGCACAAATGTCTCTGCATTAAACAAGAAAATAACATTAACTACATTTTGGGACACTATGCTTAGTAGCGATTTTTATGTTTTAATATTTTTTGAAATATTTTCCCTTCCGTGGTATCGGCTCTTGTTAGTAAGGCAAATGCGACCTGTGAAAGTGATCATCGTGAAGAGGAGTTTAAACATATTAACTTAGTTTTTTAGGCTATAGTTTCAAACAACGTTCTTGGAAACCAAAGCAAAGAAAAGTTTCAGAAAATTCAACAAAACCAAATGAAAAATGACCCTTTCTTCCTTATAGAAATTACGTTTCCAAGCACGGCATAAAATCGAAATTTTTAGCCACCAAAAAAAATCTGCCAACTTCTTAAATCTCCAAAAATTAGAATTCCATTGCAAAAACCAGGAGTTTATTCTGTGCCTTGTAGTTGTAGTACATACTATATAGGTGAGATAAAACAAGCGATTTCCACAGGACTAAAGGAATATATTAGAACCATACGAAAAAACCAAATCGGCCATATGTACGAGTATGTGAATATTTAGCTTATAATGAGAAACATTTTATACAATCCATCAAGTTGACATGGCGCATGAATGATGAAATCTATAAGGTAAAAACAATAACGATGTTATACCCAAGAAGAATGAGATGGTGACAGGAAATCTGCCATCAATCCAGGCCCAAAACAAGGGACTGAATGTCCAAGCCTGGAATGTGCTAAATAGCAAGATTTAAATTAAAGAACAAGAGATTTGGTCCCGATAAAAACCCAAATTACCACCCAGGGCAACATTACACCGCATAAAACACAGAGGCTTGTGGACTATTGTAACCAGGAAAAACTACCACTGTTAATTGGTTGTGACGAAAATTGACATCATACAAAATATACTATACGGGTGAGAACCTTTTAGATTTCACGTTGGTAACAAATCTAGAAATATTTAAAGTAGTAAATACAAGTACTTTTGGTACTAGAACACAAAAAGAAGTTTTAGACATAACTTTTGGAACTCCAAATGTAGGCCGGATTGAAGAGTTCCAAATGAAACCTCCATGTCTGATCAGAGTAATAGCTTTTACCTAACAAGGCCTTTTAACAAAAAATATCTCTGGAAGCAACCTTATGAAAACAAAACTGTTCTTAAATCAAACTTGGAACATAAAGGCCCAGCAAGGACGACAAATAGTTACCTTGAGTTAGAATTTTCAGTAAATGAGTTTACAAGAGCCATTTCAAAAAGGTTGCAATTTTAAACTAAAAACAAGGCAAAAAGACTCCCCGTGGTGGAATAATTATCCGGTGTTGTCTGTCCTAAATAGCGGAGCCAATTTCAATTGTGTACATTGAAGTTTCCCAAAATAACGACTTCAGTGTGAGGGTATAGGGAAATGGAATTAGACAGCGCATCAAACTCATTAAGAGTTAAATTGCTGCAAAGATATGGACTCCAATAAATAAAACAATTATGGATGATGTAAAAGACAGTAAATTTGAGCCACATGAAGTTAAGGTTCGTATAAGAACAATTTCCGTTTTGCGGAAGGCTCTGGCAAGCAACATCAAAAGGCCGTGATTGCGAAAGAGTAATGGCATCAAGTTATAACCAGGTAAACGAAATTCTGAAAGATCAGATAATGTCTCAGTTCATTGGGTACCTGTACATGTTGGATCCCGGGGAAGAGGACAAACCATCTAGCAAACAGAGCCCTACTAAGGAATAGGACAAAAGATTTTTTTTATTATTACCACACACTCAAGATGTTATGAATACCCTTATAACGTTATCAATAACACAGCGCAAGCAGTTCGGAAATGAGGGGGGATTTAAAAGGAGAAGCTTATGCACATTGGTTTTAAATGCTTGTACATCACAATTAAGGGGGGGGAATCGAGTGGGGTATAGTATTCCATATTCGAATAGTACGGCTAAAGAATGAATCTCTGTATTTTACAGTACGCCCCAAATTAGACTCAGGGGTAAACTAATGAGCATTCTTAGCAAGACTCCCCAAGCTGAGGCAGACTAAACTATTATTTGGAAACTAAATAAAATCGTTTTCTGAACTGGGCCCGTATTACGAATTACGATTATCGTTCAAAATCCCTCGTTATCGTTAAGTTGCGATTACGTTTTACGATACTCGTTTTTTAAAAACGATAATCGTTTTCTCTTACGACTGCTTTTGGCACTCGTATTTCATTGTTTTGACACATGACTTTTGTAGCAGCTGCAACATATTTATTACGTTTGGTGTTTGAGTTTGGTTTTTCTGGTTGATAAATAAAAATGTAAGTAAAATAAAATAATACATAAATAAAAGTGTTGAATAAAAGTTTAATGATAGGCCATCAACACAAACGACACAAATAAATGCACTTGTTGCTTTTATGGAAAAGTATCCAGACATTGCTAAAAACTACATGCCAAACAGCCAAGCCAAAGCCAAGTCCAAAATTTTGTGGAACAATTTGTCAACAAAACTCAATTCACTTGGCCCTCCAGAAAAGACCGTCGATGGAAGAAAAAATGTAAGTTCTTTATAGTTAGATTAATCTGTTTAATGCATCCTTAATTTTGTTTTTCTTGATATCAAGGTATGGAAAGATTATAAGTATAACGTGAAAAGAAAAATGCGAGATAATAAATTGCATTCCAGCGGCACAGGAGGCGGACCAAATAAACAAAAGCTTTTTTCAGACAACGAAAAAGCTGTAATAGCGATCCTTGATCTGAACGAAGCGGTCTCAGGCAACACATTAGGAATGCATTTCGGCGATCCTTCTCGCTTCCAAAAGGTCCAAGAGGAACAAATGTCTTATGACATTGTTGATGTCATTATAGATGACTTGGAAAATGTTAATAATGCTCAACAAACTAATAATGAAAATGTTAATTCTGCAGAACCAATCAACAAGGAAAATGTGGAGAATACATCAAGTCTACCAAAGCCAAAGAAAAAAAACAGGAGCAATTTACTGGAAAAACATGTTGAAATGCAGGCTGATGTACTTGTTATGTTGAATGAAAAGCTTTACTTTTATTTATAAGTTGTGTTTTATTTGATCTCTTATGGTGGCCGCTATGTTAGAGTATTGATTTTGAATACTTGCAGTCGTATCTCCTTCTTGTATCACCTCGGGATTTTCCGTAATTAAATCTTCAGGGACATTGAATTTTAAGCAAATGTTATGAAGAGCAGCACAAATATTTGTTATTTGGATTGCGCGTTCTGGTGGTGGTGGATCTGATGCATCCCTCAGTAATCTCCTTGAAATTGAATTGTTCCGGTTTTCCGAATCTTCGGAATCATCGTCACTACTCAAAAAAAAATCACAATGGAAAAACATTTTACTTAAATTTAGAAATCAATTGCACTTTCTTCACTTTTTTAATTTAGTTGTACTATTTTTGACAGAAATATTGAAAGAATGAAGTTGGATGCGCTTAAAAATAATAGATTTTTTGATTTTATCTGGCAATATTTTGATGCATCCATTATCGTAAACCATAATCGGTCTGTGTCATGACTATCGTTTTCTAGGGTATCGTTTTTTTGCCTTTCGTTTCGTAATTTGTAATACGGGCCCTGTATCAGCTGAAGTAGGAACAACCTAAAAATAGTAACGGGTCTCCTCACGCTCTTTTATAAACTAAAAAAGACACTTAAGTATTCTTACCTCGAAAACAAACAGTCCCATATGCAAATTCTGCAATACTCATGAGGAATCGCCGGACAACATACTAAGCAGATGCGAAACTTATGCATCAAAGAAATAAATAAAAAAAAAAGGAATACATTTTGACGAGGCGGAGGAGGAGAGCTGTAGGGTAAGCAAATCTTCTAGCTCTGAATAGCAGCGCAATAGATCTTTAGGTCGCAATAAATCCTCCCCCATCATCATCATTCATTCAATACATTAATTCACAATAGCAATCAGTGCATTTGCAGCAAGTACCATCACAACTTGAAGCACAAACAACGCACTGTAACAATTTGGGCATAAAACATGAATATAAGAGAAGATACTACACCCACCAACAACCCATCGTTCATTCGTGACCACGACAAGTGTAACCCTGTAGAAACGTCGAGCAATAAAAATCGAAACAATTTTTTTTTTGAATAAAATTGAAAAATCGCGGTGAGTAGTTATTCGTTTTGATTCATATATGTATGTATTGCATAAATAATCTACATTAACCAATAACTCACATATTTTTTTTAAATATTAAATGAAACTTTTTGATTTGATTCATTACTTTAAATTACAATTTGTCTTTTAAACTGTGACTTAAATCATTTCGATGTCTCTTTTCTTCTCCTAGAAATCTTCAATTAGTTTTAAACCTTCATGCTATAAAATTTAAAAACTCAGCCAACATTTTTATGTACATATGTAGGTGCAACTACATACGAGTATATGGCAAGTTATGCATTCGTAGATATCATTTTAAATACTTTTTCAAAAACTATTCCACAGATTTTTTTCAACAAAATTCATTGGTAAAAGCTAGATAATGGTTGAAAAATTTTTTTTACAAAAATGGTTATTAATTGGTTTTTGATCTTCTCATACATATATTTCGGACTATATTTCGCCGTAGTTAGTCAAACTAACAAATATTCCAATAAGGGAGATATGGATCGAAAACCGGATCCTAAATGTAAAACATGTATCGGTCTCTACAGACGGTTCCAAAACGGAAGCTGGAGTAGGGTGAGGCATCTCCTCAGACAACCCACCCATAAATAGATCATTAAAGCTCCCAAACTTTTGCAGTGTATTCCAAGCGCAGGTGCTTGCAGCTTGCGAGGCCGCAATATATCTTTCCACATGTGAACTGACGCATAAAAACCATCAGAGCCATTTCGTCAATTGTCACGAAATTACAGCTTGTTGCCCGTTGCCATAGTGAATTAAAATTGATGGGATCCGGGACACCGTGACATTTATGTAAATGATATGGCTGATGAACTGGCCAAAAATGGTTCATCACTTGAACCGAGCCAAATTGTACCCTGGGTACTTATGCCACTGGAGTAGGAAAAGTATAGAATTCACCAAAATTTCCTCAGGACCGTAAATGACAGATGGTTGGATGGACAGCTAACCACTGTCAGGTTTCAAGGAATCTTTGGTCCTTATGAGAATTCGCCCCCCACCAAAATGCCCTTTTTTATAATGAATCGATAAAAAAAGTGTGCTGTGTGTACCATGAAAAAGTGTTTCTTCTCCATAATTTGATGTTTTTTATCAACAGCAAACACCTTTTTATCGATTCGTTAAAAAAAAGTTCATTTTGGTGGGAGAAGGGGGGGGGGGGGGTTGGGGTCCGAATAAGGTCCGAATCTTTGGCCAGATATTTCAAATAAAAAAAAAAAACAGAGTATCTACTAAAGCTCAATTGTATCGGGCATTCACATGAGCAGAATGGGAATCAGCCTAGCGAGAACTAGAAAAGATGTCCTCTGATAATATTTTTTCGACGCACTGGTATCTCATTTTTGCCCCTAAAAAGCATCTTTAACTTAATTTAGAAATCAGGACAGTTCAGGGAGGTACCCCTTCCTCTTGCCTTTCCCATTCCTATGCCTTGCTGCATCATCACCCCACCTAACCTAAAGCTACAAAAGTTTAAAAAGTATTTTGTATTAAAATTGTTTAAAACATTTTTTTTTATTAAAAAAAAATATATTTTATTTTTAAACTGAATATTTCGAAATCCACACCCTCAATTTTTTGAAACTTCACATAAAACAGTTTTTTTTTACTATCAACAAGATACAGGACTTTTCTTTAATTTTACATAAAAATAACAGTACCCACGATATATACATATGTTAAATAATTTTCAAAAATCCTATTCTCGAAAACAAAATTTTCAAAAAATTATTTCTGTTTCACTTAATTTCTACGATCTATAATTTCATGAAAAAAAATCGAAATTCAGATATTACTGACAGTACATACGAAAGAAATATTTTTTTTTTGAAAATTCGATATTTGAAAAAAGATTCATTTATTTGTTTTTGAAATAAAATTTGTATTTGCACAATTATAAAAACTTAAAATTGGGGTACTAACATTTTTTTTTTAAATTCTATATATATAAAAAAATATAACAATTTAAAATTGTTATTTTTCGTATAAATTAATATTTGCTTATAGCAATCTTATTTTAGATCCAACTACTGAAAAAATTGTTTTAGACTACATACTTATATTGAACTTATTTTTTACTTGTTATCAACCATTTTTTAAATTATTTTTAAGGCGATATTACATTATCGTATATGTACATTTATGTAAGTATACATATACAATCATTGGCAAAATTATTTGCACAACGTAAAATTTACACAACTTCTCTTCATTAAAACCTTAAAACTTTCAAAATAAAAAAGATATTGTTAATATTTATTTTTATTAATAATGAATACATATTCTCAAAACGGTACACAAAATAACAAAATCGAATTTCTAACGGTTCGTTTTAAAAACATAAAAACAAAAGTGGCAAAATTATTTGCACATCATATTAAAACGGCAAAATTATTTGCACAAGTGCAAAGAACTGCTTAGGCTGATTACAGGTACTCGTAGTTTATTTACCCGAATAATCATAGTGAACGGTGCAATCAGTTATTTTTTTTTCGTTTATTGTGAAATTTTCGTCGGGAAAGTTTTTCAAACGGCTAAAACGAATGTACTTTCAACAGAAAAACGCGCGGCTATTGTTTTCGAGTTCCGATCTAGTGTTCCGGCAGCATAAATTTCAGCTAAATATCGCTGCGCCTTTATTACCTGCGCAGTTTATTACCTTATAGAAAAACAAAAAACTCATGGAAGTGTAAAAAATCTTGCTGGTAGAGGAAGAAAAACGGCAACAACCAAAAGGGAAGACACAAAAAATTATCCGTTCCTTTAAAAGTAACCGCTGTGCGAAAGTTCGAAATGTCCTTAATAATTTGAACAAAGATCGTGAAACCGCTGTTAGTGAAAGGACGATACGACGAAGGTTTAAAGAAAATAAAATAAACGCCTACGTCATTAAAAAAGCCCCATATATCAAGAAAAAATAAAATCCTCAGACTAGAATTCGCTAGGGAACATATCAATAAACCGCCGGTTTATTCAAGTGTACTTTGGACTGATGAGACTACTTGTTCGTTGGATGGCAACTATGGCCGAAAATTTTATTACTCCGATCGCAAATCAAAAAACAAAAGACCCGTTACACAACTCACAAGGCATTACAAAGGAGGTAAAATAATGATAT
The DNA here is from genome assembly GCA_911387755.1 of Chrysotoxum bicinctum. NCBI lineage: Eukaryota > Metazoa > Arthropoda > Insecta > Diptera > Syrphidae > Chrysotoxum > Chrysotoxum bicinctum. The sequence goes on along the minus strand of OU426988.1, from coordinate 125,584,541 downwards.
GGGGATGCATATCATATTGTGGCGTAGGACCAATTGTTAGGTGCTCCAACCCTATGACAAAGTCGCATTATTGGGAAATACTAAATGATGTTGCACTAGTGGCATGGTCAATATTCATCGGGATTAATTTTATCTTGCAACAAAATAATGCTCCAATACATACGGCCCGGACAGTAAAAACTTTTTTATCTGATGTAGACCAAGAAGTTTTAAAATGGCCCCCACAGAGCCCTGATCTAAATGTCGTTGAGAATGTTTGGCATCTTGTTAAATCAAAAATTCCTCAAGACATTGGAAGATCTTCAAATGAAATCTGGGAAGAGTTTGTAACAGCTTGGAGTACAGTTCCGTCAGAACAGATTCAAAATTTGATAGACTCAATGCCGAGGCGCCTCGCTGCTGTTATTGCGGCAAAAGGAGGAAACACAACTTACTATGAAATGCTATTTTCATAACATCGTTTCGTTTTATTTAAAAAAAAAAATACTTTTTGGCTTCCAGTGGTGTTAAATGCAGTAATTCACACATGTGCAAATAATTTTGCCGGTTTAATATGATGTGCAAATAATTTTGCCACTTTTGTTTTTATGTTTTTAAAACGAACCGTTAGAAATTCGATTTTGTTATTTTCTGTACCGTTTTGAGAATATGTATTCATTATTAATAAAAATAAATATTAACAATATCTTTTTTATTTTGAAAGTTATGAGACTTCAATGAAGAGAAGTTGTGTAAATTTTACGTTGTGCAAATAATTTTGCCAATGACTGTATACATACATATATACATACTCGTATATGAAAATGTAATACACGACTGGATCGAGCTTGCACTTAATTTAAAAGACTTAGGCTTCGGCCACGCACTGAGCGACGAGCGATGTCGCTCTGTCGCTTAAAACAATCACAAGTCGCTCAATCGCTCATTCGCTCGTCGCTCAGTGCGTGGCCGAAGTCTAAGTCTTTTAAATTAAGTGCAAGCTCGATCCAGTCGTGTATTTTGTTTTCTTCTCATGTGTTTTTTTTTTTATTAATTTTAACCTACATGCGTTCCTTAAAAACCATACAAGTTCTTGTCCAGAATATTAACATAAAAAGAAATTAAAACAAGTAGGTACATAGTAATACTATAAAGAAAAAAAAATATTTTAAACAAATAATTAAATATATAAATACACAAACAAATATAATATTTAAAATCATAGATAATAATGTAAATACTTACTAATACATAGAGAAATGAAAATTATTTCTGTTTAAGTGGAGTGATTGAATTAAATTCAATTAAAAAGTTCAAGTGACCTCAACTCCAAGGTGCGTGGGACGCCAGCAAGTAATCTGATTGAATTAGAAGAATTGTTGCCAACTTTAACCTTTTGAGTTCGATGACTTAAATAGTCTTGAATGATACGAACCGAATTGTCACTAAAGCTAAAGTAAAGTTTTAGTTTCTTGCACAGAATACTGTGATTAACTCGGTCAAATGCTTTTGTAAAATCCAGCAAACAGAGAAGCGTTAACATGCCTTGGTCATACTGAATTCGAATATCTTCAAGAACCTTAACCATAGCCGTAGAGCAGCTGTGAGAATTGTCTTATTGCCTGAAGTTTGTTCCTTCCAATAAGGGAGTTGTATTATTATTTCTTCCTAACAATAAGGTAGCTATATAATTGGAGTTGAGGTCACTTGAACTTTTTAATTGAATTTAATTCAATCACTCCACTTAAACAGAAATAATTTTCATTTCTCTATGTATTGATTTAATAGTCTGACCACGGACAATATTGTTCTAGGTGTCTGAATTTAATCAAATTCCCCTAGAACGATAAAATTCACAGTCTATTAAAGCTGTAAATTTTATTAGAGTCGGTAAACATCGACCAATATTTGCGTCTTAGAAGGGTACGACAGCATCTAACTGATGAGCCCACTGTCGTACCTGGGCGAAACGTACCTTGGAGTTGAGGTCACTTGAACTTTTTAATTGAATGTAAATACTTACTACAAGTATCACGACTTTTAGTTTAGTCAAAACAAAAAGGATAAAAAATACTTCAAGTCTTATTATTCCTTATTAATAATGCAAAGTACTAGTATATTATAGATATGTAGACAACAAAGTTTAAATTTTAATACAAAAAGGAGAAAGATTTTTTTTTCCAAATACAATTTCAATTAAAGGGAATCAAATATTACAACATTTGGAAAAGGCGTGCGAAAAAAGGTAACGAATCTCAGATATATTGGGATTTTCTTTCTTCAATATTGAGAAATTAATCCCGAAAATATGTTAATTTTAAACATAGATCCCCTAAAGTACATCTCGAAACTCCCCGAGTTTGACGGAGATTTATAAAATTTTGAAGATTTAGTGTATACAAACCAGTATTTTTCCGACTATTTAAAATTAAAACTTAAAGGAAAATCGAAGGAAGTAATAGAAATAAACGCGCATATAACTTAGGCCCATTTGCTGATACAGAACATAAACAATTATGTTCCACATAAACTCTTATGTGACAGTTTACGTAGAGGAAAAAGTAGAACATAAGCGCTTAGGTTGAACATAAATATTTAAGTTTCGTTTCAGCAAATGGCCCTTAATGGTCAAAAATAAAAAAAATCACACAAAAACAACTTTAGAAACAGGTTGACCCTTGAAATTTTTTTTGATGAATTAAGATTAATTAAATTCAAAACAAACAGCGACATAAAAAACTTTGAGACGACTAAACGTAAAGCAAAAACATGTGTATTTTCCCAAAGTCAGGAAAGTCTACGGAATTAATCAACACTATACGATTTATACATATTAAGAATTATGAGTATAAAGCCTAAAGAAAAGTCTTGGTTCGATACAAGCTGTAAAGAAGCTATCAGGTTGAGAGAGGTAAGTTTCCGCTCTTACAAAGCCAACCCAACCGAGGAAAATCGGAAAAAGTTTAAACAAGTCAGAAACCAATGCAACGCTGTTATAAAAAGAACCAAATTCTTACATAACCAGAAATTAAGGCAAAAAATCCTGTAATGTCCAAAAGGCAGTAGAAATTTCCGTTCCTATGTCAAGAACGTAAAAAATTCGTCTTCATCTTCGATTCCAACGCTCATCTACAATGACAAATCGATAACTAGCTCTTTAGAGAAAGCAAATATACTTGCAGCTCATTTTGCTGCTGTACTTGAGAACGTAAATCATTCAATGGAACAGGTATATATCCGCACTCGTACAGTTGCAAGAGCCCTTTGAGATCTCGATATAAACAAATCCGCTGGTCCTGATGGTATATCCCCTATTCTTCTGAAGAGATGTTCTTCATCGCTGGCAAAACCATAGGTAAGCTTTTCCATCGCTCCTACTGTTCTGGAATCTTCCTTAGAAGATGGAAAACAGCATTTGTCCAGTCTGTTCCCAAAAAAAAGGTGACCTTTCCTCCCCCTCTTCCTGTCGACCAATTGCACTTACGTCCCTTCTTTCCAAGGTCATGGAATCGCTGATAAATCATCAGCTCAAGAAATATCGCGAAGATCGAAATCTTCTTAATGAAAGGCAATACGGCTTTCGCAGCAATCGTTCCACTGGTGATCTGATGGCATATCTCACCGAAGAGTGGAACAGATCTTTACATTGTTTTGGAGAAAGTAAGATTGTTGCGCTTGATATTTCTAAGGCATTTGATAGAGTTTGGCACCAGGCTCTCTTATCGAAAATGCGTGCGTTTGGCATCAACGAAACCCTTATTCGTTGGATTAGAAATTACCTTGTAGATCGTTAAATACATGTTGTATTAGAATGATCACATTCTCGAGACCGCCAAGAAAGCTGCTAAATGCTAAGGATTTCTATATCGATGTAAGAAATTTGTCACCCCTTCTGATCTGGCTACCATTTATAAGGCGTTTATACGTCCAAAACTCGACTATAACTGACACCTTTGGGCAGGCGCAGCACAATCTTCTCTCTCTTGAACACCGTCGGAATGTTTCGTGTATTCCCTGTTTTATCGCTTCTTTCACAAGCAATGCTCACTCGAAGTAGCCAATTGCATTCCTCCCCTTTTTCAATTCACCCGTGATACACGCTTCTCTAGGAATGCTCATCAGTTCACCCTTGAGCCTAACTTTGGTCGTACCGTCAAATATAGAGATTCGATTTTTAGTCGCACAACATGATTATGGACTAACTTACCCGTCACAGTTTTCCCTTGCCATTTCAATTTGCAAACATTCAAAACCAATGTTCATCGACACCTCCTTTCTCTCCCCACCTAATTTCTCCAGCGACCGTGCTGTGTTTAACATTAGCTGTGTTTTATTTTCCCCCAGATCTGATCCAGATTGGATCTTCATTCAAAATTACATGTATAACAAAACCAACACAAGGCCCAGTTTTGTTTGTATTTGTTGTTTTACATGTTATTTTGAAAACAAAATCCAATCCGGATCAGATCTGAGGGAAAATAAAATACAGCTATTATAAAGGTCTATAAACATACTCTTGAGCGCGAGTGAATTATAAAAAAAATATATTTGAGAATCAATTTAGTCTAGGTATCATGTAACCAACTGTAGTACAATATTTTGTTGTGTACGTATCTGATAATAAGGATGATTAATTGTTCAATTTAAATTGATTATGCACTACTATTGAAACGTCCTAATATTAGAACCAGTAATATTTAATATGGTCGGAAAGTGTTCCTTTTTTATTTGAATATTTAAAAAAAAACATAAATTTTTTGAACAAATAACTAAAATTTCATCGGTTTATTGCAAAAAGTCATGAAGTAAAGTTTGATGGATTTATATCTATTAACATAAATTGTGAATTTCGAGTATGCATTTGTTTTTGTGTAATAACTCAATTAGGGCATCAAAATGACAAACTCAATTAAAAAATAGTTTCAATAAGTGTACAATGTTCTAATTGAAGCGAAGCAAAAATGATCAAATTCGATCATATCATCTCAAATTTATTAAAATGTAACAGTGTCAAAAGCGTTTCAGTATCAGAGTTGAGAAAAATTCAATAAATATATGTACATATGTACATATGTATATATTTCAGTATATGTATGTGTGCATATACATATGTTAACATATTGATATTTACTTATGTATGTATGTATGTACATATGCATATGAGCATATATTTAGGTATAGTATATAGTATATGCATATGAACATAAGGTACAGTATAGTCTTTGCTTAAGCCGGGTCAGCAAATTTTTAAACCCATAAACAACCAACTAGAAGTGAAAACAATTAATGTCATTAATTATGGAGAGTGATCATACTCGGAAAGTGAACTTAAATTATTAAAATGTTGAGTGTATATGGCACTTGTAGAGAGAAAAATGTGACATGTGGCCCTATTTTTGAAAATAAAAAAAAGAGTAAATATGAAAGTAAGTATATGAGCATTTGGCAATCCGGAATCTTTCTCCGATCTAGGATCCCGACTGAACATTTTTTTCATTATAGGTAGGTATATGCTAAGCTATTTAGAATACAAAACTAATAAAATATTTTAAACTTATACATACATAGGTATATCATCATCATATAATAAAACGGCAAACATGTTTTTTGTGGTACACTTTTCTCCAAAAGTATTTAACCGAGTTCGATAAATTTTATATGGTTGGAAAGCCACAGTTACGGAGATGTGCAGAATATACTTGAGACACGCATTTACACACTGTGGGTCATTTTTGTTTTTGCACTGTCGAACACTTTGCATATTACATAAAATAAAATTTAATTTAATAAATTTGCTTGAAAACACTGCCAAATATATAAATAATAGCTGTGTTTTATTTTCCCTGAGATCTGATCCGGATTGGATTTTGTTTTCAAAATAACATGTAAAACAACAAATACAAACAAAACAGGGCCTTTTGTTGTTTTTGTTATACATGTAATTTTGAATGAAGATCCAATCTGGATCAGATCTCGGGGAAAATAAAACACAGCTAATAAATAAATTGGCACTCGAATTTCGAGAGCTGGGTCGGCTAGTATATATGAATACGTTATTTATGAATATGTTTCTACTACATCGTCCACGAAGTTCTGCCCTTTGCAGTTTTACTAAAGGAGTATGCAAAAAAAAGGAATCCAACAAATTTTGCAAGACAATAGGATTACTTATGAGTATGTTTTTAATTTTATCCATTTCAAAATAAAAAAAATAATGTTTGTTGAAAGAAAATCAGTTCCCACAATTAAAATACAAAACATGACAATTGTCGAGTTTGACGTTTAAGTATATGAATGTGTGAGTGCTTCCGGTTTCGGTTCTGATTTCAAATACAGAAGCAAATTTCTCTGATTTGCAGAATCAGAACTTTCATTTTTTCCAATTGAACACTTTCAGAAGGCGACATATACATACATGTAAGTGAATTTATATGCATAGAACATAACAAAGGCCTCATCATATTATTTTAAGTTTATGAAATACAGTCATATAAAATAGCTTGTTTTATGTTGTATGTTATTTTTTTAAGAGGCCAGTATTCAAAGACATCAAATGAGAAGCATCATTAAATGAGGAACCGTAAGCTTTTTTCTTTATTTTGATATTCTCAAAGGACAGTTTATCTTTTGCAATACTCATTTCGGCGAGCGAAACTGAATTATATTAGATTATTTGGAGTTTACATCTTATTGAAAGAAAACACGAAATTAATTTAAAAGTAGCAACAAAATTAAATTTTCACAACATCTCATAATTACCAACTAGTCTGACAATGTCATTATTCCCTGACAATAATAAAATGTATGGCCAGACGATTTTCAGATACCTAACAATTTTATTATCAGATGGCCGTCTTTTATTGTATTACATTCTTGTATTACTATAGACTTATAATATATTAATAAGGTTGGATTTTTGATAATCATTATTCCCATTATAGGAATAACAAGAGGTTTTACGAGTATTTCGTTTTTTTTTGATTTTGTTAACGATTTGTCTGGCACGAAGACAATGGCCCCTATTGCGAGTGTCGTTCAACTTTCGACCGACAAAAGTCGAAAGCAACGACAAATTTTCTTTTTGGTATTGTGTATCTCAATCGACAGATACGAGTATAACAGTTACTGTGAATAACGAATGTGCTTATTATTAATGAATCCTATATTTTGACATTTGGGCATGTTTCAGTGATGATATATGTGGAAAAAAATTCCTTTACTTAGGGAATAGATGAATCACAAGAAAACATTTTTAATTAAAACACCAATACAGCAAATTGACAAAGTTGACGGATTGACGCGATAAGTTTGTTGTGTTCAAGCAGTATAATAAGATCAGCATGAAGCAGAGGTAGAACACAAAGTCGTTCTAGTCAAATGCAAGTGTGTTTTATTGGGAAATGGAGAGCCAAATTTATGCATTACATAGTTAAATTTTCCTAGGCAACCAACAACAAAGCCACTTTTATCGACACGAGATTTGTTGTATTTCGAGGGAAGTTTTATTATGCTAAATAAAATATTTTCCAATAAAACTCACTATAATAAGAACTTTACGAATCCGTCAAGTTCAAAAGTGACAGCAATCAAATATCAACACGATATGACGATACTCATTCCGCAAGTGTCAATATTCTTTGTGGTAGAGAATTTAATTTGTATGTGATTGATACGTGACTATAATGTGTTTTTTGTGAATTGCGTCGGTGTAGGGAAAAAATAGGTATATTCTTATACACATATGTAGGTACTTTTATTGTTTTGATATACTAGCACTGCCATATGGTTTTAATTTGAATTTTTGTATTAGAACGAGAAAATTGTGAAATAAATGAAATGTAAGTGATGAAATTGTGTAAAATTAAAATACAAACAATAATAAATGCAATTAATTTCAGTTAAATAAACAACAAATGATGATGATAAAACAACCAACGACGACCACATAATGATTGCCAGGAATAAGAAACAACTTAGAGATGTTTCCAATCCTCTGCAGCTTGAAGAAAATATGTCCGTTAATGAGTAAATAAAAATAAATTTTCTTTTAACATACTACATTGCAGATTTTTGAAATACTTCCGCTTGTCAAAGTCAGCACTTGTTCAATTATTGGCGGACATTGAAAATCATCTCAAACCAACTAAAAGAAATACGGCAATACCAAACATAATAAAACTTGCCACTGCATTAAGATTCTTTGCCCATGGGTCATATCATACTTTTGCCCTGTGGTTAAAATAATTATTATAATGGAAATAATAAGTTAATAAAATAAAAAAATTACATTTTTGCCCAGAAAATTATATTCGTTGGCCAGTAGAACAGTAAAATGCAAACGATAAATATAGATTGTCTAGACGGAAAATTTCGTTCACAATAGAGATCCACAATACCAAAAAAGATTTTCGACTTTCGACTAATAAATAAAAGTCGTTTATCGATAAGGAAACGACACTCGCAATAAGGGCCAATTTGCAGGAAACGATTTTCTATGTAGTATAATGTATAATATACTTTATGTCGATTTTTAAAAGATAAACTCATTAGAATGCTTTGAAATTATACGTCCATACATACATTAAGTACATCTGGGACCATAACTTTGAGTGTGTGCTAATTATAAAAAAAAACTTAATTTTGAATTTTCGATTTTGACATACATAGGATTTTTAAATTTAAGAATGCTAGCCATTTAATTTGGTCTTTTAACTTCTCTTTCTACGAAGACTTCAGTGAAATCTCCCTTTGCACACACCTCCCTTAGGCAGATACTTCTCTTAAGCAGATACATTTTTTTGTACGGAAATTGCTCCATATAAGTTGTATGTTGTTGTGACACCAGAGCAGGATTAAATATGTGAATTTTTGCAACGGTTTTTTAGTTGCAGCCTTCATCGAACAGGCACAGGAATCATTATGAATAATTACAAAGAAACTATGATAAAATGACTTCGTTCAATCGACAAGAAGTTGATGCTTCCAGAGAAAAAAAATAGAGACATACAACTCGCAACGATTCCTGCGGGCGCGTTTTTGAGCAGTTTTATTTAAAAAAAAATCAGCAGGCAAAAATCAATGAAAACTGCAAAGTGGGTTTGTATTTTGATTTCTGATGTTGATACCAACATTATTTACCTATAGTAAATATTTTTACAAACAATTGCAACCGATTTCTTTTAACAAATAAAAAAAAATATTAAATAAATAAATTTGGTTGCGTGACAGCTCGTGGAATCATGGCCTAGTAAACAATAACTTTTCATCGTTCCTATGTGCGTGTTGTCATCAGTAATGAAGGAGACATACATCTTAGCCGTTCGGACTCGCCAGTACTCTGTAGGTGCCCTCTGAAAAAAAAAAAATACGACACTAGACCACGAGCTGTCGTCCTACTAAATTTATTTATTTAATCACATTGGTCGATAAATTCCATACCAAATTCATAGTTACAAATATATGTATTACAATATTGGAATTAAAGGAAAGATATGGAAACAAACTCTATATCTTATGCTTAAGGATTTAACGCTAAAAAGACGTAATTGGAAACAAGCATTGTATTGATTTACAAAAATTACACCCACTCACACAAAATAAATGCTTATGTTTTCTACATACTGTTTCCATTACATTATAAAAAAAAAATCTTAACTGATCAAATCTTTATATGCCGCGTGTTCTTATTGATAATAGTTTTAAATATTAATTTAACCGTAAATGATAAAACGAGATGTAGAAATTATACGACTTTATTGAAATTTGTAAACACATATTCAGAAATCCTATACCTACAATTAGAATCGTTTTTATTGCGTAAAACAATTTTCAACATTCTTATCTTATTTGCAAGATTAAAACTCAATGTTTACTTAGTTATGTATAACACAGTACATGCATACATATGTATATATGCATACATGTTTGCGTATAGCTGAGTCATAGTAAATGATTTAAATAATGTATTTCTTACAAATCGAGGTTCTGATTGCCAAAAAGTTTCACTTCAGTCACGCGTACGCTCTTTCTACTACTCCGTACATACATATGTACATAATATAGGGGTAAGTTTAAGATTCCTAAAAAAATGGAACTGGCGACATAAATCAGATCTAACATCAATATGATAGAGAAAGTGAAAAAGAAGGTCTCGCAAATCTGTTTGGACATCAACCTACAGCTTATTTCGTTGAATTTCTTTAAACTCGGGACGAAAATGATTTTTTAACAGTACCTGTCATAAAACCGTTATGGAAAAGTTATTTCGAAAACGACTCTTACGGTTTGGATACAAATATTTCTATCTAATAATATACGTATGATCTACACTTTTACCAAAACGTATATTATTAACGACAGTTGGAAGCTGAACCGATTTTGATCAACGAGGTTTAGGTTCTCTACGAGCCGTTGGACTCTTATTTTTTTTATTTTATATACATATATGTTTTAACAACTTACATGTTTGCATAATATAAAATCTGTAAAATTATAAGCAATTAGAGTTCAACTAGGAGCAAGATCGTCCGATCCAGTAGTGCATTTCATTTTTTACTGATCTAATCTCTCTTAATAATCGATTTTGATGCCTTTGTATTTTTTTTTGTAGCATCAAAATATTACTCGCATTATCAGTTGTTATATTTTACTCTGTTGAATTGCTTAAGTGTTATCATCCGAGATAGGATTTCGCTGACCTAAGAAAATAAAAAAAGGAAAATGGAACACTTACATAGGCAAAAATGGAATTTATTAAAGTATCATTGAACTACCATAAATGTTTTTTTTTTAAATAACTGAACATTTTTCAAACATTTGAACTTATATAGATATAGGCGATATAAGTGACAAAAACCGAAACGTTCTTACCTATCTAACTCTTAAAGTAGAAAGTCTTTAAAAAGAAGATGTAGAACTTTTTTTTTTCAAATTGTAAATTTTTTTATGAATTTTTTGATTTTAAAAAGCGAAAATCAAAAGACGATACACATATTAAAAAAACAGACAATTGGAAACCTGAAGTAAGCAATTGGCAAACGCAAACGGGGAGGTTACTGATGCCGAAATATTTCAAGTGGTTTCCAATCTGAAATCGTAAAATTCTTGTGGCATACATGACTTTAGTAGCTTTTTAATTAAAAAAATATCAGTCTCATTATCAAACCTATCACATTATTCACTCATATGACTAAAAATAATATTTTTGAGATTCAAGCCCTAAATACATTGCTTTAATAATTAAAGTAATGTTTGAACTACTGGACTTTAACGGAAGACTATATAATACAGTTTAATCCGGTTTTGCAGCCTATGCACCCTTAAATCTAAGGAATACTGTTTCCATTTTATAAACGTATATCCAATTTTGAAACATCAGCACGTAATTTGAAAAACGTTCCTTTTCGATGTTGAAAACAATACAAATATTGAATGTCTCAGACTGGAAAAACTCGTCAATTAGTACAATTGTAGGAAATCTATAAATGTAGGATGCTGCTCTTGACGGAATTTATCAAACTTTCAATATCCACACAAAAAATCAAACCTTAAATTGAAAGTTAAATAACCAAAGTATATAAAATTTTTGGTATATTAAAATAAAACAAATGGCCGAGCTGTCGGCATAAACATGTCATAGAAGTTAAAAAATACTTTAGTACATATATGAAACTGTCAACAACTTTCTTTAAAGTTTTTACTTGGAATAAAAAAAAAGAAATGATTTATTTTGTGCTAAATAAAGTATTTCTCTTACTTAAGCTAGTACCCCCAAAAACTTACACACAATTTAGTATGTTTTTGAAAAATCTTGTTTGAAATATTGTATTTCTTGCTAAGGCAGTAGTATATGTACCTCTAACAAATATATCGTAGCGAATCAAGTAACTGTTTTCTGTTTCATTATGTATTTGTAAACATTCATTTGCTAAAGAAGTCCATGCTGATATTTTTCTTTGTTTTTCGTATATTTTAAATCTTATTTTATTCTCTAACGTCTGGTTAAGTCTTTAATTTATACCATTCGAGAATGGTGCATTTACTTTTACTGCAGTAAAAATAATTGGTATATTATTCTCATCCAGAAACTTCTTAAATTCCTTCGAATTTATACCTGGGTATTGATCTGTTAAAATAATACCAATTTTCGTTGCTGTCTGTTACTTTTTTAAATAGTTTTATAAAATCATTCGAATTTTGATTTTTCGACGTTAAAATATATGCGTATTTTGTAAAATGGTCAACCAAAAGGTGTAAGTATTTCTTCGTAGATGGTAAACCTCCAAATCCACCGATTGTATCTGCTGAAACTATGTCGAAAGGTTTCGTCGCAGGACCTAAATGATGCATTAAACCGAATTTGTTTTGTCCTCTTGATTTATTTTTGATAAAAATATCACAGGATCTACAAACGTTCTTTATATTATGTGTTAGATTAGATAAAACGGGTTTATCTTGTTCTGCACTTGTTGTATCCCAATATGACAGTAATGTTTATGTATTTTTTTATAAGCTCAACTCTGAAATCTTCTGACAGAATATCTTTTTCTTTTTTTTACTTCCTTGTAGTATACATTATGTTTTAGTATTAGTTTATTCTTTTTGTTTTTTAAATCTTCATTTTTGTCTTGATCAGTTATAATATTTTCAATGCTTATAAAATTTACAACTTTTAATTGTTCACTTTGAACACAAACTGCTCCTAAGTTGTATTTTTCTGGAACATATATTACTTTAAAATCGTATTGCGATAGGTAGTATTTTAAGTCGCCTAGTTCTTAATCTGTTCTCGATTTGATATTCATCTTTTACAGAGGTTTATGATCAGAAGAAACTATAAATTTTCTACCTAAGAGTATTCTAAATATATAGCTTTTTTTTCTTTTCTGGACTGACCGGTCTCTCTTCTGCACTTAGCTGTGGTTCTATTATTTGTACAAATTTTACTATTAATTTTAGAATCAGCAGTTGCTATTATTCAATCTTATGTATTTGCTGTATTAAGAACTTTATACTCTAGAGAAGTAATTTAATTATTTTCACACGACTCCTTCTATGCTTGCATCTGTGTAGATAATTATATATTCTGGATCAAATATTGCTAAAACAGGTTGTGAACACAATAACTCTTTCATATTTTCAGAGGATTCTTGACATTTTTTGTCCACAAGAACTTTTGTCCTTTCTAATGTAATTACAATACTAATACTATATATTTATTATAAAAATGTATTTTTCCTAAAAACTGCAGACATTTTTTTTTTTTCGGAATAGGAAAATTTCTAATTGAAATTAAATTATCTTTCACTGGGCGTATTGAGTTATTTTTTAATATATCTCCCAAAATTTCAGCGAATCATATGTAAAGGTACATTTTGAAAGTTTTAATCAGAATCCCGGCTTTATAATTGCATTCAATAATTGTGTATAGTGATTTATATGTTCAAGAGAAGATTTTGAAGAATTAAGTATGTATATCGTATATAGGTATATAGTATATATATATACCGTAAAGTTTGCGAACTTATGTGACGTCTTCAACCCAAATGTTAAACAAGTCCTCTGAAATTGTCCTTCCTGTGTCACAAAATTAGTTTTTTGTTCTATCTTCAACGCGTTGAGGAATTGACTAAAGTTTATGTCCAATGTCGAAAAAAAAATACAATTTACACTCAGTAAATTATAAGTAATTATATTAAGTACTCTGTGAGGTAGTTTTAAAAATTGAGGTATTCACTTAAGCCATTAAGCATTGTTCAAATGCATGACAAGCACGTCCAAGTATATTGGTAAATTCGGGTTGTAGTTGCATATACACACATCAAGCATGAGTTTTCAATCTTTTATTTTTACATCGATTGTGTGGTGAGAGGACGTTGCGCTTTCTGAGTAATCCGAGTAATTGTTTTTTTTATTTTGGCTGTCCATTTCATCATACAATTTTTGTTTACTGTTGAAATATTTAAATCAGTACTTATGTTGTGCGGTGTTCTCATCTCTTCAACGTACTATACGCAAATGGACCAATGAATGCATAATCAATCATCAATCTTGCATATACAATACTTCAATGCAGGACGCTAGATTAAAAGAAAATCAAAACATATTGATTTTGCTTCAATCCTACATCGAATCTATACGTGTGACTTTTTCACTAATACACTTGGGCGTGCTTGCCATGCATTTGAACAGTGTATCTGGCTTTAGAGCTTACACTGTTGTAGTCCCAAGAGCAAGAACGAAACATGTATGGCGTTTAACAACTGCTATAGCAGCGCATACGTATATTAAAATTTAACTTTAAATTTTAACTATGTTTGCATTATAATAGTCTTATAAAAAATTATACAGGTCAATAAAATTAATTTTTTTGTGCCGAAACTAAAACATAAGTACTTTTCCAAAAGTTTTTGATGTGCTATCTCGATTCCGAAGACAAAAATATTCTGTCACGTCGCGTCGTTTTTTACTTGCAACTTATATGTACATAGGTACTATAAGGCAAGTTATACATTCGGAAAAAAATCTAACTCGAGATTTTGATCAAAGTTGACATTAAGATGATAGCGAAGATTAAAAAAGTCGGTCTCGCAATTCTGTCTGTCTGTCTGTCTTTTGACCACAGCTTAAACGGCTCGGCCGATTTTTTTCTAAACTTGGGAGATAGTCACCCATATTCTGAAACTCGTAGTTATGACTCGTATTCGACTATAGTCGTATGTTGGTATTCCAGGAGTCGTACATTCGACTTCACTTGTACTAATATTGGGAAACGCAAAACATCGCGTACGACTATTAATATTTTATCCTTATTCCGAATCTCGTATTCGATTTACTTGAAGTCGTATTTGTGTACTTTATTACTCGTGTTAAATTTTCTAAACGAAACTGGTTTTTTTTTTTCGATAAAAATGGACAAAAAGTTAATGTAAGTACATTGGTACCTCTTGGAGTTCGATTCTCAGCCGCAGCAAAAAGTTTTTCAGGAGTGTACTGCCTCTTGCAAGGAATTGACAAATCCTCTAAGAGTATATCTCTTGTCTGGGAAATTGCTGCACATTAGCCGTTCGGAATCGGCACAAAATTGTAGGACCCCTCCGTTCCTGGTAACACGCACACAGGAATGGTTGAGAATTGTAAATCACTTTTGGTCCTAGTTCACTTCGAGCTGTTGCACCACGAAATTTTTTAAAGTACATTTTTTATTGGTTTATTTATTTGGACTCAAAGTTATTAACGCGTTCATATTTAGTAAAATAATAAATCGTTCTCAATTTGAGGCATTGGCCATGGGAAGAGTGGTGACATTTAACAGTTTTGGGCTTACCTTTCGGAAAAACTAAATAGCCTTGGGCCACCCATCCGAAATGGTCCAGCTTGTCTTAAAGTAAGAAATATTTAACAAATTGTAATACATGCCTCTCATTAACACAAAAGCCTTTAATACCTACATATAATTTTTACTTGCAACTTATAGGTACTATAAGGCAAGTTATGCATTCGGAAAAAAATCGAACTCGAGATTTTGATCAAAGTTGACATTACGATGATAGCGAAGACTAAAAAAGTGGGTCTCGCAATTCTATCTGTTTGTCTGTTCGACTACAGCCTAAACGGCTCGGCCGATTTTCTTTAAACTTAGTAGATATCATTTTTAATTTTTCCCCCATATGTTTTTTTCTTTTTTTTTAAGACCGAAAATAACGGTACCTGCCATACATTTTTTTTCGAAATTTTATAAATATTTTTTTCTCAAAAATTGTCCCACAGATTTAAAAAAAAAAATCATTTATGTATTTAAAACTAGGAAATGGTTGAAAATTTTTTTTCAAAAAATTATCATTTTTGGTACCCCTAAAAATAACGGTACCCTATATACAAATCTCAGGCAGATGGCAACGCCATTGCCCACTTAAATAATTTATATTTTATATTGTTTTTCTGTATTGTATCTAATAATGTAAATTAAGAATGTAATTTGAAAACAAAATTTAATAAAAATATCTATCTATCTATACAAATGTTAAAAAATGGTTTTTGAAAATCGTATTTTTCTCGAAAACGGTTCCGAGAATTTTTCTTAAATTTTTTTTCTTTTCATTCATTTTTACGATCTATAATTTAATAATAAAAATTGAAATCAAGATATTACTGACTGTCCCTACCATGGAACCATTTTTACAAATTTAGAATTTCTCATTATCGACATAACGGATTTTAATGAAATTTTTTATAGAGAAGCTTCTAAAAAGTTTGAAAAACATTGCATTTCAAAACTTTAAAAAAAATATTTTTCGATATCTCAGAAACAGCTCAATAGTTTTTTTTTGTGAATTTAATTTTTATTCGAACAATAATAAAAACTTTAAAATGACATAATAAAATTTGTTCTTAAAAATATTTTAAAAATTTTGTATATAAAAGCTTATTTTTTTAAGAAATCAGTACAGACTTTTTATAATTTTTGTTCTTGCATAAGCTAATATTTGCTTGAATCACATGGCATCATGTTTTTAGCTCCTGTTTTAGTGCATTAAAAAATTAATTTTATGCTTATGAACAGTTTTTCTCTAACAACATTAATTTTTAAAATTCTTAGTAGTTTACATTAGAGCAAGTTCGTGCGACCCAGTCGTGCATTCTATTTTGAGATATTTCTTGATGGTTTATTCACTAAAATTATTAGTTTAGAAGTTAGTATTTTTTCATTAGTCAACTCGAGCAAATTTTTCAATGAAATCGTTGAAAATCGTAGATCCTCGTTGTTAAACAATTGGATTTATACTATCACATATTCATTCGATACAGACAAATGTAAAGAAAATGAATCACTTTTTTGTTTTAAATGAATATTTGTACACTTTTTATCTTTATCTTATTACCTCTTTTATGATAAAATTCCACCCACTCTATCAAAAGTTTTACATGAGTAAGAGTTAACTGATTTTTTTTATTAAATCAACAAACAAAATTTTACGTGAATCGAAGCAAAAAATTAAGTAAAATGAATCCCGAAAAACTCAGTTTACACCAGAAAAAAATCGAAAAATAAAATATCTTACTTCGAACCCCGGAGACTTGGACATTCTGGAGCTACTCATCAACACCTTCTCACAAAAACAAGTCCACCAATTTGCAAATTCCGCAACACCACTCTGGATTTAGCACATATCCTAAAAAAATCTTTATTTAAAAACGTTTGTATTTACGAAAACTGAATAACCCCAACTTTACAAACATTGAGTTAATCCCTGAATTTTTAAACAAAACTAAAATTATTGTATAATTACCAAGTAACTATAGAACCAATAGTCTCTGCAGCTAGGTTCGTTATAAATTTGTATATTATCAATTTTTCAATAAATATTATATGTAACTCATAACTAACTTGTTTCTTTAAAAATCAAATGAAAAATAGGTAGATCTTACTTTAAACTACCAAGCGATCGTATGTAAGAATTATTAAGTGCTAACTAATCTCTTCTTGTATACATAGTACATTTCATGCGTAGTCTGCGAAATTAATGGGGTCTTTGAGGTACATAGAAACAACTTATGTATGTATATATGGGATTATAATTTATAAAAATATATACATAGCATTTTTTAATTAGTTAACTTGTGGTAAAAGCTACAACAAGAACCTTACTTAAAACTCTTTTCATACGAACAGATTAAGGCTTTGTTTTATTAACGAATTTAGTTTAAATTATTTTGATCTAACTACTACCATGAAAAAAAGATTTGATTTTGAATTGGTTTAGATAACTCAAATTGTATAGATTATAATCGGTGGGTGTTCTTAAAATGCTAGTTTTCATTTATGTATAACGAACATGCACAGGAACTGTTTAGTTTTTAATTGGGTAATAATATGTTAAGGTTTGTTTAATCAGAAACTAGATCGCTGCCATGCTCGTTTTCTATAGTGATTTAATATCAGATTATTACACTGCTTTGATTTAATTTTATGAAAGAGTACGATAACTTAGGTCGAAAAATAATAACGGATACTTGTAAAAGATCAAAATATTGAAAGAGGAGGGATGGCGCTCTTCTCCCCCGTCAAGTCCTGAACCTTGGATGGGGTCCACATATGTAGTGTTGATAAGGAAAACTATTGAAATAGGCATCTACCAGACGACTGGACTTCCTAAGTGGAGCAACGGTGATAATGGAGATGCATTTTAAATATCTTGAAGCGTGTCACCCAGCCACTGTCGATTAAGATAACTGTTAAGAATAGTCGCCTGGAAACCGACTTAACATACCCTTAGCAGATTGATGAGTCGAAGAAAACAATTTGTGTGTTAACTCAAAAACTATAGAGGATATGCTACCTCCAATTTAAAGATCTTCTTCGTCTTCGCACTTGTTGGTATCCTTTTGGAATAAAAATTTCAAAGTTCAAAACTGAAATAAATTATTACTCAAAACTTCTATCTTTGTAAGTCTTGTAAATTTCTCTAGAACAATGTAAACATAATTTTGAAGTTAACTTTTTTCTGTTAATAAGAAATTTTAACTCTTGAGCTAACATTAATTTTGTAGAAATAGTGCTGTGATAAGTCTAGCATGATGTTAATGCGCAACGAAAAATTACAAGCAAATAACACAACGCTAAAATGAAACATTTTATTCTGCTTTTCGTTTTGCAATACCTGTGCTGTTCGACAAGCCAAATTGATAATCGTAGTAGATTACTTCGAGGAATATTTACCCATATTCCACAAGTCGTTTTTTGTCTCGTACTCGAACTCGTTTCGTATCAAAATCGTTATTCTTCAAGTCGTATACGTTGCGTACGAGAAGCTTAAAAAACAACGTATATTGTCGCCCGTAGGTAATTGTCAAAAGCAATAAATTTGAATTGAAAAAGTCATTTGTTGTTTTTTCAATCAAATTATTTTATTTATAATAAAATTCTGATGAGCTCCATTGATTTGAAGTAGCTCTTCTTCTATTTTATTTGTTTTTTCTTTTTCTTTTTTGTTTGTACGAGTGGTGTTATTGGCTTGTGAATCCTCGTTATATTTTTGAACTATGTCAGTTTCATCTTCAGCATTTATCGTGTCGACTACATTAGGAAGTTGAAAATCTCCAATGTTTGATCCTTGGGGATTAACAATTTAAATTTAAAATGTTAGCAATGCACTCCTCAAATTTGCTTTAGCATATGGTTGTAATTTCACCACCCCTGTGCCTTTAAATTGCTGCTTATTGTGATGCAGTTTCTGTTTTAATTAAATACTTTTGATCATTGCAGACCTAAAGAGGCATGTATTACAATTTGTTAAATATTTCTTACTTTAAGACAAGCTGGACCATTTTGGATGGGTATTTAGAAGGCTATTTAGTTTTATCGAAAGGTCCGCCCAAAACTGTTAAATATTTGCTTTGAGTTTTCCACTCTTCCTATGGCCCCTTACTACCTCCAAATTTTCTTCCAATGCTTCAAATTGAGAACGGTTTATTATTTTACTAAATATGAACGAACGCGTTAATAACGTTGAGTACAAATAAATAAACCAATAAAAATGTACTATAAAAAATTTTATGGTGCAACAGCTCGAAGTGAACCAGGACCTATAGTGACTTACAATTCTCAACCATTCCTGCGTGCGTGTTACCAAGAACGGAGGGGTCCTACAATTTTCTGCCGATTCCGAAAGGCTAATGTGCAGCAATTTCCAAGACAAGAGATATACTCTTAGAGGATTTGTCAATTTCATTTACCATACTGTATCATGATGTTACAAAAGGTAGATGTCTAAATTCATATGCATAGAAATACAACACCAGTCTCAATAAGTTAGATTAACGATCGTATTTTTGGTGAGACAGTCCAACGTTCTGATCGTACCCGAACTCGAAATACATATGTATGTATGAATATATAAGATTTTTCATAGGTGACAGTGGTTAATATTAAAACGGTTTAGGTATTCTATGTTGTAGATTTATGCAAATACCGAATGATCATACGAGTGTGTCGAAGCTATTTTATTTGTTGCAATAATCAAATAATTCATGTTTCCATTAATTCCATTAAGGATTAGCTTTAATAAAAGCAAAATATTTCCAACTGTTTTAAAACTAACAATTGCTATTATGTACCTATTTTTGAATATTGTTTGGCAAAATTTAAATTTAGTCTGTTTCTTTGCGTTTGAAAAAAGGAGTTGATCCTGAGAAAAGCAAGTGTCCGAGTTGTCTCTTTCTTTAAGGTACTAGTACGGTCTAGAAAGCCAAAAAACGCACGATTTTTGGGAGTTTTTTTAATTTTCGAATTTTGGCTGAATTATAGTTGGCGCCAACGTCGACTCATCAAAAAATTCATTGTCCCATTGCGGACAGTTAATCTCACGATTGGCTGGACTGAAACAAAAAAAAACAAAGTGGGTTATTTAAAGAAAGGTTTCTTACGAGAAAATTTACCACAATTTGTTTAAAAAGTCAAAAGCAAAAAAAAATGTCAAGCTTTGAAAAAAAAAAAAATAATTTTTTTTTGGCAATTTTGTTGGCCATTTTTGGATCGCCATTTTTTTGTTCATAACTTTTTTGTCAAATTGTGGTAAATTGTCATAGAAAACAATCAAGTTGCAACAAGTTTTTTGAAAATCGGTTCAGTAGATCCGGAGATTAACTGTCCGCAATGGGACAATGTGTTTTTTGATGAGTCGACGTTGCTGCCCTCTATAATTTGGCCAAAATTCGAAAATTAAAATTAAATTAAGACAATTTGTATTCTTGACGCATGTTTTCACTATTTAAAAAAAAAAATTATGTTACCTACTAAGGTTTCCCAGAAAAAAATTCCCAAAAACCATGTATATGTATATATTTTTTAAAATTTATATACAAAGCTAGTACCTTAAGACGGAATTATCTATTTCAATTGGAGTACGAACGCTAATCAATTGTTAAATTTAGCATGAAATTTCCAATTTATAAAACCGTTTACATTTTTAGAAATCAGACAACGCAGCCTGTTGCTCTTTCCGGGACTTACTATTTCAGCTTTTGTTTCCTTTCCTTCACTTTTTTGATTTTTCTTTCGAGAAATTAACCTACTGAAGAAAGAACGAAAATTATAATTGTATAGATTGCCGAAAATTATATTTTTGTTGAAGAATAAATATCTACTCACTGTATACGCTCAGTTTAATTGGATTGAAAATTATTCTAAATCACTCGTTGCAAAACTTAAATATAATATACATACACACATACATAATCCGAGAATTTGATAAGGAATTCTAAGGTTTTTTTTGCAAAACTACATTTAAGCAAAATAGACGACACACATTTATTTGATTTGAACAGTTATCATTATGGAACATAAAAAATCGTCACTGTATAGTTTTATTCCAACGAAATAATAATTATAATATTAACTTGACTGTCTAAAATCGCTCGAGTATTCGGTTATTATGATCGATTTTAAACCATTATGAAATAATTAAATGCCGAACGAAAAAGAAACTAACCAGATTGAAAAGGAAAATGTTCTTAACATTAAAGAACAAGGCACTACACAACAGCTCACTGCTACTGACTGCTCACTGTTCAGTGAATCAAAGGAAACTGATTCGAGATATTTTATTACTATATATTACGTTTCTCAGTTCTTATTCCTAGTTCATCCAGCAAAAATGATTCTCATAGTAAATTTCAATACATAAGATGGTTATGTTTGTGTATGGTTTTTCATTCAAGCGACTTTTGACAGAAGACGAGTCAGACAGACATGCTGTTAAAATGTACACAAAAAATCAAACAATATTATTTACGATCTTTTCAGCTTTTCTGGTATGCTGTGCTGCTGCTGAGTAGCGTTGGTGAATTATTACTGTATGTGTATACTGTATATAGTTATTTCATGCACATTTTATATGCATATACCAACACCAGTGCTGCCCTCCAACTATTCTTGATTCTTGAAAACGCACATCTAGCGCCGTCATTTCAAGGACCGAACATGGTTTTCCATTATGGTTTTTGTTTTCTAAAATTCCAGTGTTCTGTAAGTACCTATGTATTTTTATTGTTAAATGGAAATGTAACGAAAGCGTATATCTATATACGATTTTGCAGGGGGGCAGCACTTCATTCCGAAAATAATACAAGCTAAACGTTTAAATGACAAGGGCCGTGTTCAAAATTTACTTTTATAAGTTATCTAGGAGAAATAAGACTGCTTTTAAACGATGCAATTTCACTTTGCGATTTTTAAGCGAGATATACAGTGTCGAGCAAAAATGAAGGTACCCTATTAAAAATCTTGTAAAATCTAAAAATTCTGCTAAATAAAAACTAGAATTCAGGAAAAAAATGTATACTTTAGTTTATTCATAATACTGCTTTACTGCATTATTTGACTAACCAAAAAAATATTGTTTGCTATAAACACAATTTTAAAAAAATGCACTTCAATTTTATCGAGCAAAAGTGTTGGTATCTACCTATTAATTTTTTTGAAGTAAAACTTCTTTTCCGGTGTTGGGGGTAAAAAATTTTCTATGGAGCTGTCAGTGACATGTCAAAACGACACGCTAAAGCGACATGGTTCTTACAATTATTGTTCGAACTTTGTTAGAGGTTATTTAAAACACTTTAAAATCACCTTTTATTGTCGAAAGAGAATGTTCTTTTAATGGCACAACCACAACAACTAACCTACAAAACAATTAAAAAAATAATTTCATTAAAAAATTAGATAATAAAAGCTTTTTGAATGAATTATGTGGCCGAGTAATTTCTCGATCGTAAACCAACAAACAAATATATATTTTTTATAGTTTTATTTATTTAAAACATAAAACACTTTAACCTAAGCAATACTGAATACTTATATGAATACTATTTAAATTGAAAAATAAGCACTATTATTTACAAAATACTTAAAGCGAAATATAAAAAAAAAACACTTGTAAATAAACTGTCTGCTTCAGTGCTTTCTGTTGTCAAATATAAACTAGCATTGCCATATGCGAAGAATTTTAAATTCTGTGTCAAAATTAAATTAGCATTGCCTACAATTTTAAAATCCTTGGGCTCCAACACAATGAATGAGATAAGAAAAAAGAGATGTAGCATGATGAAACATCTTCGTTATTGTAAATCAGTTTCAAACTATGAAAGCAGAGGAGGATATACGTAACTAAGCATTTCTTGTCGTCACTTTAAATTAAATCAATTAATGAAGTAAGAACAGTCGCGCACATTCAATTTTTAGTTTCACATCTGTTAGTTGCTGAGATGAAACATATGGGCTTATGTTTTATTTTACTATATATTTACCATTATGTTTCATTTTATCAACCAAACAGTTGCGAAAATAAAAATTGAATTTACGCTTTAGGCCTAAATAATTGCGGAACGATTTTATAACAACGAAAAGGTGACAGTGAATCATGTCTCGCTCTCGTTTCGTGTTCTCTTCACATTACGAATCGGAAATAATTAGGCCGCAGTTATAGCTTTCATTGAAATGCATCATTGGAACAAATCAGTGGAATCATAGAGGAAATAAACTACCTCTATATTTCCTCTATGAGTGGAATGCTGACTTCATTTTTTTGACAAACCATCAGTTATAGCAATCATTGAAAGATTGGTTTCAGTAAAAGATCCTTTCAATGGGTGATTACAACTAATTCTATGCATTTGAGATTAGAGTTGATCATTGAAAGGAAAACTGACAATTGAGAACAGAAAGAGAATCGAACACATTCAGTGGAACGATTGTGTTCCATATTAAAGAAACGAAAACCAGCTGTTCATTGAAATTGGTTTCTATCAGTGAAATAATAAAAGTGGATTTAAAAGAAAGTTCAAATCAGAATTTTGTATTTTATAGAGTAAAAGAATTCTACTATTCATTAGCTTCATTTTGGTATCAATTAAAGCCATTGCAGTTTGTTTATTCGCCTTAAAAATTTTAATGAAAATTTTCAATGATGCATTTCAATCATAGCTTTAACTGGAGCCTTATAAAAACTTTTGTTTGTCGTTTTCAATTGTATTTCAAAGTCAAAATCTGTGAAATTTAAGCGATGATTAAAATGAACTAAGAAACGGCTAGTATTGTATTAGTGTGCTTTCACGATTTAATGATTTGCACCCAGCTTAAAGCCACTTTACACGATAATAGAAGTCATATGACCTGTCATCACATTTTCTGTATGATTTATCAAATGACCTGTCATTTCGAGTCAAGTCATACCGTTTTGGTTTATCTATGCTTTACACGTCTATGACTTCCCTTTTGATTTTCAGAGTACCAAAATCCAAAATAAATATAAAATATAAACTGAAATAAATTTGTGTCGTTATTCCATTATGGAGAACAAAAAGCAATGGTAGTGGTTTTATCAACAATGATAGCTATATTAATTCAAAATTCTACAGTATATATGTTAATGAGATCTGAAATATTTAAAAAAAAACCGCATACATAGTTACCTTTTCAGAATTTTACCATATTTTGTATTCAAATGTCAACACTCCATTCAATGTTTCCCACGAAAACAACAAATCTCGTATGACTTCTCAAATGGAATTAGCTACAGTCCTAATGTCAAAAAAGTCATATGCTTTTTCGTTTGAGAAGTGATATGCGTTTAATGGGTGCGTTCAAACGATTTGATTTGTTTTTTTTTGACAGGTCATATGAGAAAGCATATGACTTATAATATCGTGTAAAGTGGCTTTTAGTAATCTTGTGCGTTAAAAAAGCGCCATCTCTGCGTCATAAAGAGAGCCATTTGTTCCTCAAAAAAGCGGCATCTGTGCGTCAAAAAGAGCGCCATCCATTTTGCTCAACTTTAATAACAAGCAAGTTATACATGATTTTCTTAATAAATTCAAGAAATTGCCAGATAGACCAAAGTGGTCATTTCAAAACTAATTGCATCATTTGTATAATTGAATCAGTTTTGAGTTCCAATTTAAACCTCCTATCATTTTCAATTCGAAGAAATATCTATTTAAAAAAAATGTATTTGGAAGTGGTTTTAACATCTTGAAATTTACAAGACTATACTAAAACTAGATTTTTTTATGTTTCCGAAAAGCACATGAATCGTACAGAGTCTTTGCTTTTGGGAAAAGAAGTTTTACTTCAAGCGCGCGTACGTCAGTACACACACATTTTTTTATATGCAGTTGTTTCATTTTAAAAAGAAATAAGAAATTTTGCTCAACTTTAATAACAAGCAAGTTATACATGATTTTCTTAATAAATTCAAGAAATTGGCAGATAGACCAAAGTGGTCATTTCAAAACTAATTGCATCATTTGTATAATTGAATCAGTTTTGAGTTCCAATTTAAACCTCCTATCATTTTCAATTCGAAGAAATATCTATTTAAAAAAAATGTATTTGGAAGTGGTTTTAACATCTTGAAATTTACAAGACTATACTAAAACTAGATTTTTTTATGTTTCCGAAAAGCACATGAATCGTACAGAGTCTTTGCTTTTGGGAAAAGAAGTTTTACTTCAAGCGCGCGTACGTCAGTACACACACATTTTTTTATATGCAGTTGTTTCATTTTAAAAAGAAATAATGCAATTTAAAAATAAAACAGTTAAAGCTTTGTTTATTGTGTCATAATTGATGTTTGTAAATATTTTAACGGGCAAATAGTTTAAAGTTAGACGTACAAATAGAATAGAATAAAAACTGTGAGGCATGGAGTGGTGGTGTTATAGTATGAGGGTCTATGTCATCTGGCGGTGTTGGTAATTTGGTAATCAGTGAGGAAATAATGAATAAAAGTTTTTACCTTAACATTTTGAAGGAAAACCTTCACGAAAGCACTGAAAAATTGGGGATCAGAGACAGGTTATATTTCCATCAAAACAATGATCTCAAGCACACCGCTCTAGATGTGAAGATGTGGATCGCGTATAATACACCACACATGCTTGTAACACCATCACAAAGTCCTGATTTGAATCCCATTGAGAACTTGTAGGACCGCCTTGAAAAGCGTATACGGAACCACGAGATAAGGAATAAATCCCAAACTAAAAGAATTAATTCTTGCAGAATGGCCAGAAATAACGCCTGAAGTTACTAAGAAACTGGTTCACTCAATGCCAAAGCGTTTGGAAGAAGTTTTGAGGTCAAAGAGATTCCCAACTAAGTATTAGGTATGTAATAATTGTGTAATTATTAACGATTTAATAAGAAAATAACAAATGTACTTAAATATATTAATTCTAAACTTTATTTTATCATAAGATGGCGAGAGAACAAAACTAGACGAGCCGGAGGTTTTTAAGTAAAGTGAAGTTGTATGTGGTTGCTGAAGTGGGTAGACGTTCGGGAAATAGTCTAGTCGGTGTTGCCAAGTGTTAATGGTTGTTGAAGGTTTGTTTGTTCTTATGTGTTCTGAGATATTATTACACGCATTTTTTTTTTTTTTTTTTAATTTAGCTACAACCATACCGGTTTGGAGGACGCACTGATCTGCCACTTCGTGTTTTATATAGATCTGGGCCTGTGACCGGTTGACTATGTGCATTAGTTTGGGGCTTGTCCTTATTGACCATATTTTCCGATTCCAAATCGTCGTTGCCAGTGGTTGCGTGTTCGTTGGATGAAAACGGTATGGTGTTATACGTCGACAGTTGCTCCCTCGGTGGACACTGTACTAGATTTGATTGGTCGGGGTAGCTATATCTTTGATTTGATACGTAGTTAGGCAGCACAGTTTCACTGTCCTTGAAAGAATCTTGGTTCGTTAAAACATGCTTTGTGTTTTCCTCAAGAAGCAAATCACTGGTGTTAAAATCGGTATTATTCGTTCGAGAAATGAACCTTCTGTTTCGTCTCAAGAAGTTATGGAAGGAATACTCTATTATGTACGATCTATCGTTGACATTTCCTACGATGGTTCCGTGGTTCCACTCCTTGTTATTTTTTTTGAAAATGACGAGATCTCCTAATACCAACGTTGTCAATGGTTTCGCGTGTTGATCATAGTAGTGTTTTTGTTGCTCTTTTTTTTGTTTGATCTTATTCTGAACAATTGTTTCATCTATTTTCTCCCTTTTAAGTAATGAACTCGATATAGGCATTTTCGTTTTAATAATTCTACCAAAAAATAGCTGGGCTGGCATAAGTCCCAAGCTTGCAACCGGTGTGGTGTTATATTCCAATATTCTGTACTGGTAGTGTTGGATTTCGTGCGCTTCGTAGCACCTCTTTAAAATGTTTTTTGCAATTGCCACACCCTTTTTTGCTAATCCGTTACTCTGTGGATACCGTGGGCTTGAAAACCTCATGACAATGTTGTGTTTTTCTGCAAACTTCTCAAAATCACCAGACCCGAATGGAATGTTATCAGCTCTAATAACCGTTGGGTATCCGACCTTATTGAAAATAGTCTTAAGTTTTTCGATGATATGACTGGATGTTTTATTATTCAGGTGCTCAACCATTAGAAATCCAGAGTATGCATCGATCGCAGCCAGAAAATCTTTGCCACCATATTCAAATAAGTCCATTGCCAGCTCCTGAAACGGATATTTAGGTGATTCACTCTGCATTAGTTCTTCCTTTTGATTGTTACGTGTAAACTTTTCACAGATGTTACATGAACTGACTAATTTTCTAATCTGACTATTCATGTTTGACCAGAAATAATGCTTTCTTGCCCGTGCAAGAGTTTTTTCGATTCCCAGGTGAGGTCCGTGTATCCATTTTGCTATATTGCCCTGCAGCTCAGCTGGAATAACCAATCGATGATTTTTAAATAGTAATCCGTTTTCAAAATGTAGTTCAGACTTTTACTTATGAAATTCCTTTCCAAAATCATCAAGAAGATGAAATGGAGGCCATCCAGTTTGTACAAATTGTGCTATTTTTGAGAGTTTCTCGTCATGTTTTAGAGCCAAGCAATACAAGTCATAGTTAGCTTTTGACAAACACGCTGATCTGGTAACTGTGTGTATGATACCCGTCAAATCCTCGTTTTCCGTACAATCCTTCAATTGCGCTCGGGATAAGCAGTCAGCTACTAGCATCTCCCTGCCTGGCTTGTATACAACTTCCATCTTGGGGTATTTCAGCAATTGCATGAACATACGTTGTAACCGGGGTGATACATTGTCTATGTCACGTTTAACTAAAGTTTCTAACGGTTTATGATCACTCTGTACTGTAAATTCACGGCCATAGACGTAAAAATGAAATCTTGAGCATGCGAACACTATTGCCAGGAGTTCTTTTTCTATCTGCGCCCATTTTTGCTCAGCTTTTGTAAGCGTTCGTGAAGCAAATGCTATCGGATGACCATCTTGTGATAATATACTGCCCAACCCATCAATACATGCGTCCGTTTGTATCATCACCGGTTTTTTTGGATCATATGGAACCAACACAGGGCCAGACGTTATTATTTTAAGAAGGTTACTTAACTCATCTTCGTGTTCCGCTGTGTAGTTGAATGGTATCTTATTATGAGTGAGTTGTCGTAGCTTCGCCGTAGATTTGGAAAGATCAGGAATGAATTTTCCTAGATATTTAAAAAGACCCAAGAGTCGCATTACGTCAGCTTTTGTTTTTGGTCTTTCCATGTTTAAAATGGCTTCAAGGTGCTTAATTTTTGGTTTGATTTGGTTTTCCGATAATACATGACCCATAAATACAATTTCCGATTGTTTATATTGAACTTTATTAGGATTGAATTTTATTCCATTAACTCTAGCACGATCAATCACCTGTGACAGGATCATATCATGACTTTCCTCATTTTCAGCGGCTATACAAACGTCATCAAAATAAACCAACACGTCAGGAATGTCTCCAAAAATTTGCACCATTTTGTGTTGAAACATTTCTGGCACGCTACAAATGCCAAACGCCGCTCGCTTAAACTTGTATCTTCCAAATGGCGTCATGAACGTGGTTAAATTTGAACTAGCCATGTCTAATTCCATGTGCCAAAACCCACTGGATAGATCCAATACCGAAAAAATTCGTTTCTTTGTTAGTTTTGACATAAAATCATCGATTGTGGGAATTAAAAAATGTTCACGTTGTATGCATTTGTTAAGCGGCTTTGGATCAAGACATATTCGTAGATCTCCGTTAGACTACTCCACAATTTGCATGTTATTAACCCATTCTGTTGAATACTCAACAGGTTCAATGATCTGTTGGCTAACCATTTCATTTAGTTTTGCTTTCAGTTTATGCATTAAACTCAACGGCACTCGTTTTTTGTAATACAACGATGGCTTAGTTATCCTTCAATTTAATTGAGAAATTCCCAGGAAACTTTCCAACTCCCCCAAAAATATCTCTATATTTTTCCAAAAATACATCAAGTGTCTGTGGTAACACCGTAACCGCCGCCACATCCACTCGTTTGATAAGTCCAAATGCCTGGCATGCTTCTAAGCCAAGTATGGGCTCATGTTTGTCATCAACAACAAAAAACTTAGATTGATGTACACACTTTCGTTCCAAATCATAACAACTCAGCTTAATAATACCAAATATTTTTACTTTATTTCCGTTGTAATCATAAACAGGATAAGAGTCGAAAGAATGATCGTTTAACTTGATATTTAGTTTTTTAATGAAACTGATGGGTATACAATTAATATCTGCACCAGTGTCAAGCTTGAATGAGATCATATGATTTCCTATTCGAAGTTGCTTGATCCATCGTTTTGTGTTGCGCTTGAAATTGTTAGTGTTTATCCTAAAATTAGTTTTGTCACCATCTAACATATACGAATCTATATTAATAACTTCATAATAGATACCTGAAATGTCTCCATCACCCCAGTAATTTAGTTCATGTGTTGAGTATTCTTTTTTGTTGCTTTTTTGGTTGACGGTGTTGTTTGTAGAATTTTCTTTTTTGTTGTTGCTGCTATCTATGTAGTTATTCAATTTTTGGTTTCCGTTTTTGACATTTGTTTGTTTTCCTTTTGATTTACAGAGTTTTTGGAAATGCCCCTGCCGTCCACATTCACGGCAAGTAACACCATTTGCTTTACAAACTCGCAGATGTGTTGGAGTGAATGTTTCACCACAGTTGTAGCATCGACGTACTACAGTGTTGATTGTGTTTGTTGTTTGATAAGCACTGTTGTCAAGCAATACTTTATTCGCGTTGGCAGCCTCGAATGTTTTAAATGTTTCAATGACACTTTGCAAAGTTTGATCTTTACCATCGAGTAATTTTAATTGTAACTTTTTGTCGTGAACTGCTATGATGATTCTGTCTTTAAGCATTCGATTTTCGTATGAAACACCACATACACAATTGAATTCACAAAACTGTAGTTGCTTGCGCAGCGCAGGTCAGTTTCGAAATCGGCAAACGACTGTTTTTCCTTTTGTGTAATGGTGTTAAATTTGAACGACTCCATTGTCGAGTTTTTCTTTGGAATACAATACTCGTCAAACACTTTTAACACCTGCTCTAGGGTACGTTGTTGGACAGAATTTTGTTCTGCCACCGCTGCTGCCGCGCCTGGGAGATTGTTTCCAACAGACTGCTCATTATTTTGATTTCCTTGATTTCCGAGAATTCCCTCCGTTGTACCATCGTTTGGAAACAACGTATTGTAGATTTCCATCGCACGTGAGCCAATCAACCACAAGAATGTTGCTATTTTTTTTTTGTTCAGCGTCTTCGTTCTTGCCGGTTGCCATCATGTACATCAAAAATGTCCGTTTCCAAATTGGCCATTCCCTTGCTAGGTTCGCGCAGTCAAGTTCAGCCGGTACACGATCATTCGATGTCATTTTGGGCGATTAAATTATAAAAAATTCCTTTGATACTGGCTCTGTGTGGTTTCCAGATATTCAATTCGCGATATAGACCAGTTTTTGATGTCTTATGTTCAATGATTCCTAAAATTTTAGCGGATGATTTTCGATGTCTACACGTGAATGATGTATGATGAAATGATGATGTATAAAAATGTATTCTGCAAATAAAATTGATTAATTTTTGCGAATAAATTTTTGTTTTTGCATCTGACACCATGTAATAATTGTGTAATTATTAACGATTTAATAAAAAAATAACAAATGTACTTAAATATATTAATTCTAAACTTTATTTTATCATAAGATGGCGAGAGAACAAAACTAGACGAGCCGGAGGTTTTTAAGTAAAGTGAAGTTGTATGTGGTTGCTGAAGTGGTTAGACGTTCGGGAAATAGTCTAGTCGGTGTTGCCAGGTGTTAATGGTTGTTGAAGGTTTGTTTGTTCTTATGTGTTCTGAGATATTATTACAAGGTACAAATTTGAATTGTTTTAAGGAAACAAAATGGCTAACAAATATGTTTTATTCAAAGGTACCATCACTTTTGCTCGATGAAATTATGACTCAATTTTTGAAAATGCATTTTTTTTTGTAAAATATTACTTTTTTTTTCTTTTTAAGTACTTATGTTATTCTGTACATAATAAATAAATTAAAATGAACATTTTCGCCTATGTTTTTATTTTTATTTAGTATATTTTTCAGTTTTCATAAAAACAGTAATGGAGTACCTTCACTTATGCTCGGCACTGTACATTTAAGGGTATTCATGTAAACGCGAAAAACCCTGATAATCCTCGGAAACCAGATAATTTTATCTCTGCAGAAACGAGCTGTCAAACTTTGTATGAGAAAAACTCTGCAAATCTGATAAAATTATCTCACGAATATGATGCGGAAAGTGAAGAAATAAACCTGATAAACTAAATTAGTATGGATTCTGACTTTTAATTTGACATTTCACAAAATATTTCCCACATTTACGCAAGTATTTTTAGGGGGTGTTCATGAAAACATGTTGCGGAAAATTATATCTTTTTACAAAGCGGAAAATTATCTCGTTTCATGAATACCTGACGGAGAGATGACTCCTTTTCAATAGAAGAAAAGTTAACTTTCATTAAAAATCGCTGTGTTTAAAAGCGTCCATGCAATCGAAAGAAAACCAAAAGCAGTCTATGCAAGATTGATGATTGGTCATGCATTTATTTGTTCATAATCACTGATTTAAATATTAAAACAATAAACCAAAAATTGTATGATGAAAAGGACGGATAAATTTACAAAAATCTCAAAGAAATTCGTAAAAATACAATTTTTCCAAAAAAAAAACTCACAAAGTGCAACGTCCTCTCACCACACCTTCGATGTAAAATAAAAGATTAAAGACTTATGCTTTATGTGTGTATATGCAACTTCAACCAGAATTTACATTTGAACAATGTGTATCTGGCTTTAAGCCCGTTGGTGAGAGACGTATGTTGATGGTGGTGCTGGTGGCTTAAGAAATGTTTGAGGTTGGTAAAATTGGAAGGTTAGACTGCTTTTACATGCAAGTGATTTTTAACCTTTGTTTCTATTCTGGCTTCTTTATGTATGTTTTTAAACATAGCGATTTTTAAGAAAAGTTAACCTAGTTCAGGCTAAAAGAATTCATCTCTCCGCACTCTTATCCCTACTTAGCTAATCGAAGCTTAGCGAAACGAACGCAAAATAGGAAAGAAACATACCCTAGAAACGATAACTCTGCAAATTTTTCCAACAGCAATTTTATGTACCCCGCCACCACATACATACATCTCGCCTACGGATTTAAAAATCGCAAGGTAATATCATCGCATACTTTTTTAGTATAGTAAAAAATTTTAATGGATTAAATTACAAAGGCTTTCAAATTAGGAATTAATATAAATGAGTTCTATGGACAATTTCAAATCAAACATTTTTTAAACTTCGAAGAAAAACGTAAATCTCAAGCAAAAGCTTTCTTTGTACGCAAAATTCAAACTCACTCAAATTAAATTTGGGTACGCCAGAACAATATGATAGTTCTCCTTGCGATAAAGCAAGCGATTAATGGTATGCGCTGACAGCATACTTTCTATCGCAAGCGATGGAAATATAGCTGCGATGGTGGTCTCTACTTGCGATAATGAAAGCATGCTTTAAAGCATGCTCTGGATTCATCGCTAGTGGAGACCGCATGTTAAGAAATGGCTTAACATATTTTTTTTGCAAACTAAATGCTTTATTTTCTTTTAAGTAAGAAAGCAATCACTTTTTAAGTTAAAATATTGAATGATGTGCATTTTGTATATCAAATTTGTATGAGTTGACTATCATTTAACGAACAGCTGATTATTTCCTACATTTACGTAAGTATTTCTTAGGGGGTTTTCATACAAATATATGTCGGAAAGTTATATCTATAATAATTATAGAGATTAGTGTATCCATTGACTTATTATACTGTAATACCATAACAGATAGTGCAATATGAAATTGACAAATGTAAATGTTCTATTACTCTGGACGATCGTCTCGAGCTGTCAAAGGATTCGACTAATGGCATCGCTCGTTCTATCGTCCAATGAAATAGCTTGTTGTATTTTCCAAGGACTTCAAGATAATAATAAGAAAGAACATTCATTAAGAAAGTGGACGCCAAGACATAAAGTAGCTTTGTAAATTTTTGATTTGAATAACCAAGAATAAAGTATTTTTGTAAACCTGAAGACTAGCATTTCTTTTCGATAAAAGCTTAAAATACATGGATTGCCAGAGCCCAACTTCACGATGGTTCAACTTAAAGCTATACGGAACTAGCGCTATTGGTTCAAAGGCGGAAAACATAGCGTAACTTTTGATTTTGTATTTGATTTATCAACTATTGACATAATTGAGTTCGTAAAGGGCGTTAAGCGGGAATTGCTTAAGTTTATTATTAAATAAAAACTTAAGGGCTATTTCCATACTTTATTTATAGAAAATACATTTAAAGCGGATTATATAAGACCGATTTTTTCCATTTTAAGTTGTAAATGCTTTGCTCGTAAGCTAACGCCTACGGGTTAAGCCTAGTACTCAGTTCAAGTGAAAATGAAAATTTGATATAAAAGTGACTGCTGGTTCACTGGCATGAAATCCGCAACGAGAGGTGAGTACTCAAATGTGGATTGGAAAACAAATATGTTCCACAACTTTTTCCACGCTATGATTTTCATTTCTCAATGTACAACCACCAGGAAAAATTTTAAGGCAACGTGGAAAACTGCGACATTTGTCAGTTGATTTCAATATTTTGTTTCAAAACAAAAAATTGAAAATTTATAAACAGAAAGAACGAATCAGTTTAAAAATAATTGTCATTTTATTTTTCATTCAAAGTGAGTATCAAAAATTCACGTGGAAAAGTTTATTCTATTTTCATTTTTATTCTTTGCGTGTAATTTGGAACATATTTATTTTTCATTTCACGCTAGGTGAGTACTAGGCTTTAAGCGGTATTGTTCGATTCAGGTTATTTGCAGATTTACCAGTCATAAAAAGGATTTATCAGAGATGGGAGAAGAGCACTACTTAAAGATTTATTTTCTTATATAAAATCAAGTAAATCTGCCATTGTTTAATTTATTTCAATTGTGAACATTATGTTCAAAACAAGAAAATTATTATTATTTATTAACATGTAATTTAAATTACAGGGTAATAATACAAATTATAGAGCCTAGCTGCGGAGACTATTGGCTCTTATTTAATAGTATTTTTATAAAGTTAATTCAAGGATTTCAAGAAATTTATTTACATTTTCAATGTTTGTACAATTTGGATTTTTTAATATTTCATAAATTGATATGTTTTTAAAAATGGATTCTATAATAGGTTTTGAAATTTTGCAATTTTCCAGGAGATGAGGGATATTTAATGTTGTATTGCAGGGGGTACATACCGGAAGGAGGTTTTTGGTGAGGAGGTGTTGGTGAGTTGCTGAGGAGTGACCGAGTCTTAAACGTACGAAGTTTGAAATTTTATGTTTAGATTGGTTTGTAGGGTATCTTGGTCGGGATTTTTCAACGTTTACTTTTTTATAATGGTGGTGATAGAGGCTCCATTCAGTTTCTTGTTTAGTTCTTAGATTTTTATGAATACATGTTTGAAGATCTTGTTTAGTAAATGCATTGAACTGGTATACTGGGGCGTGTTTTGCAGAAATTGCGGCTTTATCAATCCATTGTGCCCAATGGATTGATTAATGTCCTTATCAATAACTGAGTTTTTTGAAAATACCAACTTTGCAATTAATTTTGATGTTATTTCTTCGTAACGTTCTTCGACTGTTGGGAGGCCTGCTTCTGCAAGAATATTTTTTACTGGTGTAGTAGGGAAAGCATTGACGCTCCTCCTCGCTGCCTGATCGTACGTTGGCTGTATAATTTTAAGCGTGGTTTTAGGACAATTGCCATAAATATATATACCATAGTCAATTTTACTTAAAACTAGCATTTTTGTAAAATATGATAAGGTATTAATATGCACATGGTTTTTCTTACTTGCTAGATACTTAATAATACTAACTCTCGCAGCTAGGGATTTGTTCAAAGTTAAACAGTGTTCTTTCCAATTAAACTTTTTATTAAAAACTAATCCTAATATATTAAGTGTTTTTACATTTTCAATTTGTACATTATTTATACTTTAGACGACCATTCTAAAATATTTTTGACAACGTTATCGAATTGAGTTTTACAATTATTTAAGTCGTTTATTTTGCTTAATATGTAAATGTCGTCTGCATAGAAACAGCTGTCTAAGAGTTTATAGTTTATGAAATTTCCTCAAAAGCAATTATAAATAATACCACTGATAATGGAGATCCTTGAGGGATTCCATTATCCAAGGGGTATGCATTGGAAAAAGAGTTGTCAGCTCTCGTAAAGAATTTTCTATTTGTTAAAAATGATCTGACGAAGTTAAAGATTCTTCTTCCAACGTCCCAGGTTTTTAGCTTGTTGAGCACTATGTGTAGCCCGATCCGGTCAAAGGCTTTTTCAAAGTCAAGTGAAAGCACTGACACATGATTTAATTGATGGTTACCGCCCAATATCGCTCATATCTTGCTCCTCTAAGGTCTTAGAAAAAATTGTTGCTAAACGTCTGATGTGGCTCTGTGAAACAAAAAAATTAATATCCCCAAACCAAGTGGCTTTCAAAGCAAACAGAGGATGTGCTGATGCACATCTTCACCTAGATTATTATATCTCTAAAGCGATATCCTCAAAAAATCAAAACAAGAAAAAAACTATCTCTAGTGAAAAATGGATGCAGTTCAACATGAATAGGTAAATATAAATCGTAAAGTTCATATTGCCTTACTCAAAATATGTATAGATAAAAGATGAAGGTTCTTTTTTAAATAATAGAAAATTCACTTAATTAGTTAAATACAATCACGAAAATGCGATCTTATACGTATTCCATTTTAAAATTTAAATTTGAATTTATCAATGACCTATCACAGGATTTTACACCGTTCTACTTTTTTAATAGGTTACCCTAAGTCAAGACATTACAACAACAAACCCCAAGCAATTCAGGCCTTAGGAGAAAATATTCATTGAACAAAATGCTTTGTTTTTGTGTGTTTACAAATTTAAAATTCCTATTGTAAAGTATGTTGAGAGGAATAGACGGACACTTAGACGATTTTGTTTTTATAATACAAAATCCGCCATTTTAATTTCCATCTTGCTTAAATAAAATATGAAAATAACGGTAGTTACTTTTAATTCAATAGTAATCTTGAAATATTTCCGCTGAAGACCCTTTATTTCCTTATTATTATTTTGTCTTGGATAACGTCAAAATATAAAGTTCAATTGAAATAGATGGCTCTGTTTTTAATAATTAATAATAATAGATGTTCATTGTTTCTATGGCCAAAAATTGTAGTTCAGGCCAAGCCAAGAGATGGCCTCTGGAATAAATATTTATTTTAACCATTTCTGCACCAATAGCTCTAATGTCGGTAGTAAGAGGTGGAACCATATTCACAGAGCGTTTGTATGGAAATTTCATACGACTAGCAGTTCATATATTATCATTGACGTATTATATATGGACTGCTAGTCGTATGAAATTTCTATACAAACGCTTCAATGAATATGGTTCCACCTCTCACTACCGATATTAGAGCTATTAGTGCAGAAATGGTAAAAATAAATATTAATTCCAGAGGCCATCTCTTGGCTCCTGGCCTGAATTACGATTTTTGCCATAGAAACTATAGACATCTTTTATTATTCCTTATTAAAAAACAGAGCCATGTATTTCAATTGAACTTTACATTTTAACGTTATCCAAGACAAAATAATAACAACAATATAAAAGTTGTTCAGTGAAATTTGGGAACACGCGAGCACAAATCATTTAGTTCAATAAAAACTGCTTTACGGTGGATATTGTCTTCTAGGGCCTGAATTGCTTGGCGATTGTTGCTGTAAGGTTTCGACAGGTAACCCAATTAAAAGGTAGAAAGGTGCATTTTTGTCATTATATTTATCTAATTAAGTAAATTTGTTATTATTTACAAAAAAAAATATTCGTCTTTTATTTACATAATTTTAAGTAGAGCAATATGAACTTTATAATTTACCTTTTCATGTTGAACCGCATCCATTTTTTACTAGAGATAGTTTTCTTCATGTTTTGAACACAACGTTCACAATAAATTGAAATGAAAAGTTGAAATTTTGATTTGTGTTAAACAATAAGGTGTGTACAAAATGATAAATTTCACTTTTCCTTTGAATTATATGTTTCCACGTTGTTCGGTTTAATATATATCTTTTATGACTAAAGTTATTGTTGAAATAAATTAAACAACGACAGATTTGCACACTTGATTTCAGCTAAGAAAATAAATCAATTTTCTTGCTATTTAAATAGTTTTCCAAAATCAGCATTTCGACAGTTCTTTGTGCTTTCCAACTAACGAATCGCAGCACTATAAGTAAAGTTCTTCTCCTGTCTATGATAAATGCATATTATGACTCTTAAATCCGCAAATAAAGTATGAAAATAGCCCTTAACCCTCAAGTTTTTATTTAATAATAAACCTAAACAATTCCCCCTCAACACCCTTTACAAACTCAATTATGTCAAAAATTGATATATCAAATACCAAAACCAAAAGTTACACTATGTTTTCCGAGTTTGCACCAATAGCGCTAGTTCCGTATAGTTTTAAATTGACCATCGCACTAAGGAGCATTTAGCCTCAAAAACCGGACAAAAGTCCAAAAATTAAAACACGGTGGATGTCGCCCTAATTTGCCTAGGTTGTAGTCAACACATTGTTCTATCAGAATACGGTTTTTAACTGAGTTCATACTCCCGCCACTTCACCCTGCAGGTAGTCGAAAGATAGACTTTTTTCTATTCATGAATAATTTTGTAGAAAATTCCGTTTTTTTTTTTAAGTTTAGTGTGTACAAGATAGTGGATTGCAAAAAAAAAAAAAAAGTGATGGATTCTGAAGGATAGGGTACGTACTTAATTTATATGTATTATTTGTTACATTATGTTAAATATTTTTTAATTTTCTGGTGCAAACATTGACATCACCACATAAAAAAATAATTTTCGTTTGTGTTTTTTTTACAAGTGAGTGTTTTTGTTTATGTTCCGAAGGTGGTCGAGTTAAATTTCTTATATCCTAATAAAATATAGATATTATAGATATTGCAGCTGCAAAAATATTTTCCCCCCTTTCCCCCTAAAAATTAAAAAAAAAATTAAGTTGACAAGTTTTTTTTCCAATAATTTGGCTTTCTTGTGGTGTTTTGTTTCCTTTTTAATAGCAAATATGATTAAGATACCTCCGCAAAGATTATTTATGCTTTTTAAACAAAGTACAGCAAGAAATTTAAGTGATAAAGTGACATTTATGGAACAAAAGCTTCGAAAAATGATGAAACGTCACCAAAATTAATTTCTAACAATAAACCACGATTTAAAGCATTTCAATATTGAAATATTTTCCTTTTTGTTCATGTTATCTTATTTTTTTAAGTTTATGTTAAGTTAACAATGATCCTTTCAAAATATAATTCATTTTTTTCGCACATACATATGTATGTGTTTTAAGCTATTTCCAATTAAAAAGTAGCTTAAAATAATTTTGTCCGGTTTTTGAGGCTAAATGCTCCTTAGTGCATCGTGAAGTTGGGCTCTGGCAGTCCATGTTTAATAAGTCAATGCCATCATTGTATATATATCTTATAGTAATATCGAGAAGTCAAAAGATTGTGGCGGCATCTTCAGGCTACGGACCGCATTTGATAAAATGTGTCTCTGCTAAATTTTGGAGACTTCAAAATATGGGTGTAGAGATAATGGAAGAATGAGAAAAAATAAATTGTGTTGAGAATGTGCGCTGAAAGAAAAAATAGGAATAATAACAGAACGAGAAAATTATATTCATGGATGTGACGTTTTGTGAGGATAGGGAAAATATATTTGTATGGAAAAATATAAATCTGTGACCATGGTTGCCACAAACAAATAAATATAAATATAGAATGTAATCATGGCATATAGAATAAAAGAAAGTTTTTTATGTTTTGGTTAGCCTTATTTTACTTATTTTACCTTAAATACTTATAAATAAAATAAAATATATATGAATATGTGTACAGTTCATTATTAGGATAAACAGTACAAACTCGATTTACGAAACTAATAGAAATATAGGCAGTTAGAATAACAGAGTTTGTTGCACTTACTGGCTTATATTTTTTTAAATAATAAAATGCACAACTGGGTCGCACGAACTTGCTCCTATGTAATAGAACAGGAATTTTAAAAACCAATTTTGTTAGAGAAAACTATTCATAAGCATAAAATTATTTTTTTTTTAAACTCCTTAAGTAGTAAGAGATAAAAAAGAAAGCTATGCAAATATGAATTAAGAAAAAATTTAGTACGCCAACTTAAAGCTTCTATTATTGTAAGAATTAACATAAATAAAATATTGAACCGTTTTTGCGATGTCGAATTTTCCAAAAAAAATGGTATTTTTCAAACATTCAAAAAATATATTTTTTTTAAGTTTTGAAATGCAATATTTTTCAAACTTTTTAAAATCTTCTCTATACAAAATTTCATTAAAATCTAAAAATGGTTCTATGGTAGGTACAGACAGTAATATCTTAATTTCAATTTTTTTTTATTAAATTATAGATCGCAAGAATTAATCGAAAGAAAAAAATGTTATTAAAATTCTAGATGCCGTTTTCGAGAATAATACAATTTTCGAAAACCAGTTTTTAACATTTGTATGGTGGGTAGCGGCGTTAGTTTTTTGTTAAATAAATTGAAATTATTAGTTTTGGGCAAGTAAAGGGACACATTTTGAGAAAATATAAAAAATTAATCAAAATCTCAAAATTATATGGAACAAATGATTCGAATCATAATGCATTGAAAATAATCAATTTGGCAACCATGACTTTCTGTCTGATTTTTCCTCTGCAAATTTTAAAGGTTTTTTGTGGATTTGTGAATACATGTACACAGTTCAACCTCGATATAACAAATCGGAAGGGAACAAGTAAATATTCGTTATATCAAGTAATTCGTTGAACTGAGGTTTGTTATGTTGAGGTTAGATTGGTCTAAAATTAGTTATAAAGAGGTATAAGAGGTAAAAGTGACGAGCAGCAGTATTTGCATTACTTTCCATCAAACAACAATGATTGTTTTACGAACAAAAGCGGGTCGAAACCTGTAGCGACATGAATCACATACTATGAGATTAAGGGTCATACATTGGTGGGAACTTTATATAAAGGTTTGGGTTGAGAAAATTCTTTAGTTGAAGGCGTTTATCCTTTTTCTTGATAGTTGAAAATTCGTTATAAAGAGGTTGTTCGCAAAAAATGTTCGCAATGTAAAGGTATATTTTACATTAACTCTTATGGACAATTTAAGGGGATTACGAAGAATTTGTTAAATCGAGTAAGTCGTTATATTTAGGTACGTTATATTAGGGTTGCACTGTATTTTTGTTTACTATTTAGACATATGCCATATCAAAATATTTTCTTGCAAATAATTTTCCCGATTTTTTGAATAAGTTGCAGTGCCAGTTGAAAAAAAAATTGCAAGAAATTGTTAGATATTTTTGGAACATTTTTTTTTTTGTTTTTGATCTTCTTAAAAACAGTACGACGGATTTTTCTGTGATTTGAATATTATTATGACTTTAAATTTTCAAACAATAATTTTTGAGATTTTTTTAAGAATTTTCAAAATTTTTTTTTTGGAAACTCAATACATATTTCGAAAACCTCATTCTCGATTTTTTTTTAAATTTGAAAAATAAAATTTTCTTAATGTAATCCACAAGATATGAGAAAAAAATGTATTTTACCTAAAAAATAAGGGTATCCTCCATACAAATGCTAAAAAATGGTTATCGAAAATCGCATTTTTCTCTAAAAAAGTTCCGAAAATTTTGCTAAAATTGTTTCCTTTCAATTAATTCTTACGATCTATAATTTAATTTAAAAAAATAATTTGGAATGGGCGATTCCATTACATTTTTTTTCATCCTCGACATTTTTTTCATTAATTCGCCGTAAATAAATACCTACGAAAATAAAAAAAAAACATTATAGAGAAAAAAAAAACATTTTCTAAGATTTGGAAAAAAAAAAATTATGGC
The DNA here is from genome assembly GCA_911387755.1 of Chrysotoxum bicinctum. Taxonomy (NCBI): domain Eukaryota; kingdom Metazoa; phylum Arthropoda; class Insecta; order Diptera; family Syrphidae; genus Chrysotoxum; species Chrysotoxum bicinctum. The sequence goes on along the minus strand of OU426988.1, from coordinate 125,543,032 downwards.
AGATATTTATTCAAAATTAAAACAGTTTAATTAGGTACTAATTTCCATAAAATTTATCGCCAATATACTTTTTATAAAGTTTGTCATTGCAATTATTATGCTTTCTAGAACACACTGTATCTTTGTAGCATTGGTTGATAGTTCTCGTTTTAGATATCAACCTAGTAATTATTTGATTTTTCACCAGAATTGAAAATTTCAAATCAAATGATAGGCATATCTCTTTTTTTCAATACCTACAAACACCATCCAAACAAGAAAATGTATTCAGCCAAAGAAGTTCAAGCAAAAAATATATCTACCTCCATACATACTCACAAAAACATACGAACAAGAAAATATATTCCAACAGAAAAAGGTCAAAAAAGAATTTTTTTTCATTTCCACCTCTCGGAAATCTCCCTTACTCTGTCTTTCGTTGAAAAATGAAAATAATAAAATCTCTCTTTCATACTACTTGTTTCTATCTTTCTTATCCTACTCTCCACTGACAAATTTTGCTGATTTTAGCGACATCACAGGCTAGGGACTCTAACATAAAATCACGTCAATTGATAATACTATAAGATATATATACAATGATGCCATATATAATACGTCAATGAGTGTATCTTTCTGCAAAGCGGAAAATTAGGTGTGTTTATTTCGCAAGTCCATATAGAATTGTAAAAAAAAAACGACATCGGGATTTAGGAGCTTTTTTTCCACATAGCTGGAAGCACTGTGTACGCTATGACATTTTTCAGCTGTATTGACGACTAGCATCAACCAGCATCCAAAAACGTCACTTTTGACGTCTCTGAGCAAATAATCGATAACATATAGATAATACTATTTTCGCATCACCATTTTTATCGGGTCTTAGGTTAACTCTCGAAAATTATCTGGTCTTAGCTAACTCTGTATAGATTTAAGTAGTTGTTGCATTTGCATGTAAAGTACTTAGTCCCGATGTCCACCACCTATATTCCATGGTTTTGCTAAACCATGGAATAGGAGTTAAGCCATGGCTTAAATATTTACATTAATAAAAACAAAATTTTCCCGGAATAGTAAAATGACGTTTATCAAAAATCCTTTTAAGAAAATCTTCTACAAAAGTAAGCAATCTCTTTTTTATATTCTGTGGCTACCTAAATTGATTGTCAATTGCTTGTGTCTGACTGTGGACATTTCTATTTCCTATTCCTTCGCTAAACCACCTACTTCGGTGGTTTAACTTTATCATAATTAGTAAACGTCACTTAACAGAAAATTTGTTTTATTAATGAAATTTCGCACTTAGTCCAGGACTTAACGATAAACCTCCACTAAACCATCTTTATTAATATGGGTGTTTATGTCTACATATCTATGACTGCTTTCAAACGATGCAATTGTGGCGTTTGGGATTCACTTGAATTTGATTTTAGGGATAGGTTAGTATCCATTAGTTTTCTGAACGACCAAAATCGGATTGGGATAGGTTTGGTGTCAAAAATCAGCTGAAACGCAAAAATTAAATAGAAATATTCTCCTGTCTGCAAATTTGATGCAGAAATCAATATGTTTTACTTATTCATATCTTCAATAACTATATACATATATCAATTCATTAATTTAATCATTATTGATTACTTTATTACTGAAACAAAAAACATCTCAACCCAAATAAAAAAAAAATCCAATCAGATTTCTTTGTTGTCAACAGCTGTTTTGACATCAACACAAAGCTACCCAGGGGGTCAATTCTCTATCTGTGAAACTGTGAAGTGATAAAAAAGTTATCATTTCAGTTTTCACAGCCATGTTTCATTTTTACATTTCATGTACCCCTAACACACACCACGAACTACTTCATCGAAGCATATTGTCGATAAGGTTTTTGGGTCGTGTGAAATGAATATGTGTCGACATAGCAGTGCGAACTCTGGGAATCGAAGTAGTATGCCGACATGGCGTGTAAAAAGGACCGAACTAGTTCGTCGAAACAATTTTTTATGATGTTATTCGGTTTTAGTTGTTAAAATTTACAAATCGCCTGAAAAAGCAAGAATAAAATTCAATCTCCTTAAGCAACAATTCAATAAAGCTCTGATCAACACAAAAAAGTGGTTCTGGAGCATTAAAATTTAAATATTTTTCGGTCATTTTCACTTTTCATTTAAAATTTTACAACTCTACCATTTAACAGCTGATTTTGGCATGTACTTCTACGTCGGCGAATTGGTGTGTAAATGCCCATACAAAAGCGAAGTACTTTGTCGATTAGGTTGATCGATGTGGCGTGTGTTAGGGGTAATGAACTTACATAATGCGATTCTGGGACTCATTCTGATAAATGTTTGTACTAAACAGTACTAAAATGAAATGAATGAAATGAAACGCTCTCATTTTTGATACACGATAATCATTTTTGAGTATAATTTTGTTTTTGTAATTTTCATATTATATCAGGGCTTTTCACAAAATCGTTTGAGTGTGAAAACAAATTTAATATTTGAAAATATTTTGACATTTTATTAATTTTTTTCATAAATTGCGAATCAAATAGTGTGTGAAGTTGTGAAAAAACTTATCACTTCACAGTTTCACAGATAGAGAATTGACCCCCTGGGTTTGGATAGAATTCGGAATGCGGCCAACTTTTAAGCCCGTAGGCGAGACATGTTTGTAAATGGAGTTTGGTAGAAAGCCGCTTATAATTTATATTTAGATATCACTCGTACGTTGAGTATTAAAAATAAAAAATGGAAATACGTTATTGATATTTGAATACAAATTATCAACATGAATGTAAAATTTTAGAAAACAACGAAACTTCGAGAAGTAATAAAATAGTTTTATTTGCATTCGGAGATCCGTATATGTAAGCCTGCCCTTTAAAAATTTATTTATTGTAATTAATTATAATTTAGTTATTTTTTAGAAAACACTAAAAAAATGTGTGCAATTACTACTATACATTGTAAACAAAAGAAATTGACTTATTTGTCGTAAAATGACACGTCAATCTCTCATGGTTGCATTATTTTCTTTATTTTGCGATTATGTTCATTTTCCGTTTGGCATTCGCGCAGTGAACTTTGCTATAGATCGGAATGAATTGAATGCCCAAACAAAAGAATTTTCTAAGAAAATGAAGTTCTTAATTTTTTACTTTAAATAAATAAGACCTCATTTTAATCCAAATTAGTTAAATTTCGAGAATTTTAAACTTTTCATTTAAATTAATTTTAAAACTATTTTCCCTTAGAATCGTTTTAACTTTTTTTTTTGATTTAAACAAATTAATAACACGCATTTCTGCTTAAAATTTGTACATAAATATGAACAAAATATATTTTTTCTTCAATACATAGAACATAGGTAATAAGTCATACCATTTTTCCTTATTCTTGTCGTTTGCATGAAGCTAATATCTGTTTCAATTTCCCACTCTTCTCTTGATTCCTACACTACCTGCACACAGCGCCACCAAGACCCGCGTTGGTAGCTTATTTATATATTCCATGAGAGTACTGTCTGCTTTTAAGTGCTTTGCACATGAGCTGCGAACTGCGAATGCGAATAAATCTTTTAAAGCAATTTTCACAGCTGGTATCAATTTTTGTTTTGTTTTAACGTTATGACAAAATGAATTAATGATCGAATCAACTATTTAAAAGAAAAGCTCTGCATAAAATAATTATAAAATGAAATATTTTGTATTTTAATATTTTTTGCGCGACCACCAACGTATCTTCTGCGAACTGTCAAATGTAAATTCGCAATCCACAACTATACTCTGTCCAACAAAAATTGTCAGTACAGGGAAGATAGGACGTTTGTCTCTCATTCTGGTTGCATTGCCATGCATAAGTGTGTCGCCTTTTAAAGCTCCCACAGGGATTCCGTAGTTTAAATTATAAATCGCCGTAAATGAAAATTAAAAAACGCGTAGGGCTACCGTCTGCCGATTCAAAACGACTGAAAACAATATTCAATTTACCTTTTCCCACAACGCCAAGCGGTAATATAATAGGCGCGTTTTTTTTTAAGTTGAAAAGCAATACGACAACACTCAATATACTCTTCTTCTTAAAATGTGTTCTCAAAAGCTTCAAATCCCAAAAGCTCATTAATAAAAACCACTGAAAAAGCTCTTTGCTTGCAATTGAGAATGATAATGGTAACTCTGTTTTGATGTAGATAAAGAGCGCACGATCGTATTGAGTGACACTTGACACTCTTGTCTTGATCTCGACAGTATCTCATCAGCAGTGGGATACGACGGTCGTGTTGGGGTGTACAACTTTTTGCAAAGAATTACAACAACAATTCCTTAAGAAAAGTCAGTGGCTTGCTCTTTTTTTAGTGGCATTTTTCCTAACGCGTTGTAGTGAGGGTGCATCAGGCGCCACTGCTTTAGAAAAAGCTCTCCCATAAGGCCTGTACTGACAATTTTTGTTGGACAGAGTATAGTGAACGCATTCCACAAACCGGCGCGACTAAAAAAATTCGTTCGAATCTAACCTCAAAATGTCAAACATCGCAATTGTGTTGTGTATCTACTATGAGAGTGTACCTCTTAGCAGCTTCATCCCGCCGCGATGCATTTCTCTATTTAGACAGCCGAGGGCTGGTCCAAGATAGAATGGCGATTCCGCTAATCTACCACGTCAGCCGTAACACTGTTGACAGACGGCTCCTTTATGGTCGAGACATCCTCGCACAAGATGGAGCAGAGCGCCTTCGGTTCAGTAGGACTGTGTCCGATCGGGACCGGAGGGACAGGAGAACCAGTTCTGGTGATTGTCGGATGATAGAGAAAGTTGACGAGGACTTATATTACATGTCTTGGCCGACTAGATTTAAATGTAGTTCGTTAGGTATAGACAGTCAGGGTGGCACCAAAAAAAAAAATATATATATACATATTGTATACATATAAAAAAAACCTTGCTGCTGTGGCTGTTCTAGTTTTAAGTAGTTTTAGTTTATTTTAAGTAGCGTTAAGTAGTTTTAGATTATTTTAGTTTTTTTCCTTTGCTTGTAAGTTTTATATAAAAATTGAACAGAATCCGAGTTTTTTTTAACATTTTCTCGAGAAAACAAAAAAAGTCATATAGTTTAATATACAAATAGTTTTTAGGCCGCAAGATATTAGAATTAAGATATATTTTAGCTTAGAGCGCCCGCAACAGGGCCATTAAGTTAGTTTTAAGTTATTGGATAATTATACTTACTTACTTACTTACTTAACCGGCTCCCGATCCATGGAGGGTCTCTGCCTGAGTTATTGCGGTCTTCCATCGGTTGCGATCCCTCGCGAGCTCCCTCCAGTCGTCGGGACCAAGCGCTCTTGCGTCTATAACCGCCTGGTCCCTGTAGCGGAGGTTCGGTCTTCCTCGTCGTCTCGAACCTGGGGGCTGGGATTCGAAGATTCTCTTGGCTGGAGCGTTGTTGTCCATTCGCTCGATGTGACCGAGCCAGTGTAGTCGACGTGTTTTGGCTTTTTGGACTACATCCACATTTTGGTACAGCTCGTATAATTCACGATTGAATCTTCTCCTCTATTCGCCCTCTTCGCATATGGGCAAATCTCAGGAACTTTTGACTTTCGTGTAACTTTGAAATTAAGTTACTTAATAGTCATATTTTTTTACTCTATCTCTGATAATTTTTTCGAAAATATAGTATTACAGTATAAAAAAAGTTATTTTCAACATTAAGAATTTTTTTTTTACCTATAGAACGAGTAAAAGGCAAAAAGTATAAGAAAAATATAAAATTTTATATGTTACTATTAAAATATTTAAAAAGTTTAATGTTCTTACGATTGAAGCGTCTGATTTTAGTTTGTTAAACTCAAATGGGGTACATAAGAAACATTTTCTTTCTTCGTGACCTTTTATTTAATTAAATAATGTTTATCCTCAAGTGGGCTTTAGGTCAATATTTTGTTTAGTTTTTGTATGTTGTGACGTTTCGGGTGTGGTTACACCCTTCTTCAGACAACTTTAAAAATTACAAATATTAATTACAAATAAAAAAATATTTGTAATTTTTAAAGTTGTCTGAAGAAGGGTGTAACCACACCCGAAACGTCACAACATACAAAAACTAAACAAAATATTGACCTAAAGCCCACTTGAGGATAAACATTATTTAATGTACATAAGAAACTTTGAAAATCAAAATTTTTTATGAAAAAATTATGTGCTTTGCTTAGATTTATGACAGTGTTTGGCAGAAGTTTCGGTACTACAATTCCGAAAAAATCATTAAAATCTGGTACGTCTCTTATCATTTACACAGCATGCTTTGCACCGATTTCTAAATTACATATTCATTTTCTATAGACAAAAATGAATAAATTAAGCTTTGGTAGAGGTGTGTGCTAAAATCGCAACCTGGTTAAAATTAGCTTATACTGAATTTTTTCAAGACATTTTCAGTTAGCACTCTAATAAAAAGCAATATTTCCCGTTCTTAACTATTGTTCCTTCTTCTAAATCATACTAAGAAGTGTACGTTTTGTCGCTGACGCTACATATTTTATGGATCTTTAAAATTCAGTATGTAGTTAATTACAAAGAAAAATCATTGATAATTTTTAATAATTACTTTTAAAGGGGAGAGTACGATAACTTGGCCGCCAAGATTAGATGACGGATTTTTGTAGAAGGGTCAAAAACAAGCACTTTTTACTATGGGAGGGGGGGGTCTATATCCCCCCGCTTAGGAGGTAGGGGCACTTTTATAAAAAATGGTTTAAATTGAAAAAAAAATAAATAAATATTAAAAAACAACTGCAACACTTACAATAAAGTGCTATACTGCGTTTGAAAGCCAGAAGATTCTTCTATAATCCTGCATTTAAATTAAATTACTCTTGTCAATGGTTTTTGAGAAATTCGCATTTAAAGTCCAAATTTTGATAAAAAAACGTGAAACAAAAAGTTTAGACCGATTGTTTTCAAAATTGTGAAATGAAATTGTAAATTAGCTTATATGTGTTCCATGTATCTATCAGTTCTTAATCGAACGCAAAAAACCGCATGATTCTATGTCTTCTAGTTTTTGAGAAAATCGAAAACTACCAAAACTGTTTTTTTTTTTGATTTTTGGTGGTAACGGTGATTCCATTTTAAGGATTAATGTTAATAAACATAATGCATCTTTGTTAGTTCAGTAGAGCAATTCATTTAGCGTTACCCATTTGGTATTAAGCCAATTTCTTCGAAAAAAGTAATATTTTTTTCGTTGGTCGACACTAAATCACCGAAAGAAGAAAATATTGGAAAATTATTCAATTTGAGATGGAGTAGTGGATGTTTAACCGCCTTTTTTCATTTAGAGAAAAAAACACTTCACTCTTACAAAAGTTGAATAACGAATGACCTTGGTAAACAATAACTTGTACCACATTTATCATTTGTTATAAAAAATAGAAAATTTCAATATTAATTTAAAATTTCGCGCTTACATATTTTCTGTAGTTCAAATATTAACGAATGCAAGCTAGGGCAGTGAGAAAAGTGAAAGAAAATGATCCTTATCAATAACATTCTTATAAACATAGGTATAAACAACTTACGTCGAACGTTATTGTGGTATTAGTAGTCTTTGTGACTCGGCCACGTAAAGTCGTTTTGTGTTACTGGGCGGTACCAACAATCAAATTTAGAGACGACTTTAATATTTGAGCGAAATGAAGCATTATTTAATGGTCTCTATATAATTAACCATATATGCTACATTTTATTTTTTAGGTTCCGTACAAAAAATGGTTCATAATTTAGAGTTCACATAAATATTAAGTTCATAACATGTATGGTTAACTTTCTAGAGCCCTTTACATAATGGTCCATTTCACTCAAATATTAAAGTCGTCGCTTAATTTGATTGTTGGTAAGGCCCACTGTTTCGATAGTTCAACGTCGCACTATGGGACCAAAAGATGAAATCCATCTCAAAAATGGTTTTGGTGAATTTCGTAATTTGAAAAATCTAATGATGGGATTATATACTAGAAATAGGGTTCTTCCTAACACAGTAAATTTTTTGTATCTTACTTTTGTTCTAGGTACCTAAAATTACAGTTAAAAATGACATTTCGATATTTTTATTTTTTAGAATTATTGGAAGTGAGAGTTTGAAGTCAATTATTTCGTATTTTTTCTGGACAGAATGTATAAGTATTATACCTTTTTGAAAAGCCCAAGCCCTCCTCTTTACAAAACAGTTATATTTTTTAATTAAGTTCACCAGTAAATTAATAAAAAAAAAATGAGTAAGGTGTAGTATATTATTAATTTTTTTGTTTTCAATTGAAGTTTTCTCTGTTAGCTCCGGCTGCCTGCGTTTAGTTAATGGCTGTTTAGTATTCTAAAAATATTCTAAATTTGGAAGAAAAAATAAAAACTTTCGCATTTTCATGCATTTTTGTTTAAGAAGAAAAAACGTATGATGAGGAAGAAAAATAAGTTTTTAGAATAAAAATTCGTATTCTTATAACTTTATTGTTAAGTGATGAAAAAAATTAAAATTTGGCAAAAATGTGGAACTTTTATTGATGCACATAAAAATGTGTATTCCAAAAAGTTTTAGACCATTATTTTATTACTTTTAGCCCAAAATTTCAAAAAAAAATGTTATTTTTTGTCAAAAGTTAAAAAATATAACATGTGCAACACATTTTCATAAACATCATATAAGTGACTATGTTTCCACAAAATTTATAAGTTTTTATCATTTATTTCCAATATTATTAAAATTCTAAATTTTATTTTAAAAATAAAATATTTTTTGTTTTCCAATTTTAAACTTCCTTACTCATATTTATATTAAAAAAAATCATAATTAAATAAAAATAAATGCCAAGCAGTGGGAGGGGGTGTGTGGTTTATGGTTGCATATAATACAAATAATGTAGGTACATAGTTATAAATAACACTAGCATTGTTTGACGAGGCTTAAGAACTTTTAGACATTAATTAATATACCTAGTAATAAGGTGTACTTTTGAATTCCTTTTTTTTTGTCTTAAGGGCGAAAAACTTTCATATATTAAAAAGGGGCGTGGCAGTACACGGATTTTACTAAAAATAAATAACACTTTTCATAAACTCACTTCTTCATATAAAACTTAATTAAAAAAATGCCTGCTCTTAATGAACTTTAAGCTGAAAATAAAAAAGGGGAGTGAAAGTAGGCGGGAAAATGGGCAGACAAAATATACATGCGATGTCTTAAGTTTAAAAAACCTCAAAAAAAAATTTTCGGCTTCCTGTTCACTAAAAATAAGAAAATAACAAAAATTTGAAAAATTTCATCCAAATTGTTGCAATAATTCTTGCTCCAACAAATTTTTCCCATATAAATGAAACAAAATCTACAAATTTGTTATTTTATTTTATTAAACAAGTAATTAAATAATTTATTTCTATCTGAAACGTTTTAATATTTAAAATTCTTGGTTATACAAGTATAAGTAGGTATACAAAATTTCAAAAAAAAATATTGAGAAACGTAAAAGTTATGGATTTTGAAATGGTTTGCATAGTGCGTCGCCGGAAAATGAGTGAGAATTTTTTAAGCATTCGTTAATAAAAGAGGAACACCATCAATTATATTTTCTGATGTTACAATGGTGCTATAAACTTAATTTTAAAGGTGTGCTTAGTTATTTTCTCTTTACGCGTTTTCAAAAGTCTAAAGTCAAAAGTTTCTGAGATTTGCCCATATAGGACCAAATATCCGCCGAAGAATTTTTCTCTCGAAAGTGCCCAGTATCAATTCCCCTTTTTACTTGCGATATAGGTACTATAAGGCAAGTTCTGCATTTGGAAAAAAAATCGAACTCGAGATTTTGATCAAAGTTGACATTACGATGATAGCGAAGACGAAAAAAGTGGGTCTGACAATTCCGTCCCCCGTGGGGGGAAATGTTATTAGGGGTACCTGTCATAGAACGGTTTTTTTGATTTTCGTATTTCTCACCAACGGCTCTAACGATTTTAACCAAAATTTTTATGCAGGAGCTGCTTTGCATTTGAAAAAATATAAACTAAAATTTTTTTCGAAAAAATAGTTTTTGGATTTTTAAAAAAATAATACAATTTTTTTTTTGAAAATTCAATATCTTGAAAACCGATACAAGATTAAATTTTTAAATTACGTTTTAAAATGTATTTTATTAAATACTAACAATTTGCATATCAATTTTTTTTATAAAAATTTTAAGGAAAATTTAGTACACAAAAAACATGTTTCAGTGTGTCTGTACGTCTGTACCTCTCACTACAGCCTAAACCCTTGGACCTATTTCTTTCAATCTCGGTAGTTAAGGGTCTTCGGTGATTCCCTAGAGGAGAAATTGAAATTTTTTTTTTTAGCTCCAAAACTAAGGGTACCCCCCATACACCCGTAATGCAAAATCTTATTTATCTCGAAAACGGCTCTAACGATTTTGATAAAAAAAATTAAGTGTGATATTATGGACATGGACTATATTTTGGTGAAAAAAAAAATTTGGGGGGAAATGTTATTAGGGGTACCTGTCATAGAACGGTTTTTTTGATTTTTGAATTTCTCACCAACGGCTATAACGATTTTAACCAAAATTTTTATGCAGGAGCTGCTTTGCATTTGAAAAAATATAAACTAAAATTTTTTTCGAAAAAATAGTTTTTGGATTTTTAAAAAAATAATACAATTTTTTTTTTTAAATTCAATATCTTGAAAACCGATACACGATTAAATTTTTAAATTACGTTTTAAAATGTATTTTATTAAATACTAACAATTTGCATATCAATTTTTTTTATAAAAATTTTAAGGAAAATTTAGTACACAAAAAACATGTTTCAGTGTGTCTGTATGTCTGTACCTCTCACTACAGCCTAAACCCTTGGACCTATTTCTTTCAATCTCGGTAGTTAAGGGTCTTCGGTGATTCCCTAGAGGAGAAATTGAAATTTTTTTTTTAGCTCCAAAACTAAGGGTACCCCCCATACACCCGTAATGCAAAATCTTATTTATCTCGAAAACGGCTCAAACGATTTTGATAAAAAAAATTAAGTGTGATATTATGGACATGGACTATATTTTGGTGAAAAAAAAAATTTGGGGGGAAATGTTATTAGGGGTACCTGTCATAGAACGGTTTTTTTGATTTTTGAATTTCTCACCAACGGCTCTAACGATTTTAACCAAAATTTTTATGCAGGAGCTGCTTTGCATTTGAAAAAATATAAACTAAAATTTTTTTCGAAAAAATAGTTTTTGGATTTTTAAAAAAATAATACAATTTTTTTTTGAAAATTCAATATCTTGAAAACCGATACACGATTAAATTTTTAAATTACGTTTTAAAATGTATTTTATTAAATACTAACAATTTGCATATCAATTTTTTTTATAAAAATTTTAAGGAAAATTTAGTACACAAAAAACATGTTTCAGTGTGTCTGTATGTCTGTACCTGTCACTACAGCCTAAACCCTTGGACCTATTTCTTTCAATCTCGGTAGTTAAGGGTCTTCGGTGATTCCCTAGAGGAGAAATTGAAATTTTTTTTTTAGCTCCAAAACTAAGGGTACCCCCCATACACCCGTAATGCAAAATCTTATTTATCTCGAAAACGGCTCTAACGATTTTGATAAAAAAAATTAAGTGTGATATTATGGACATGGACTACATTTTGGTCAAAAAAAATTTTGGGGGAAAATGTTATTAGGGGTACCTGCCATAGACCCGTTTTTTTGATTTTCGACTTTCTCATTAACGGCTCTAAGGATTTTAACCCAAAATTTTTAGCAGGAGTCCTCTTAAGTTTAAAATAATATTGTATATAAAAATATTCAAAAAAAATATTTATTGGGTTTTTTAAAAAAAAAAAAAAAAAATTTAAATCAATATCTTCAAAACCTATGAGCGATTATTTTTTGAAATTATTTCCTAAAACTAATATTATTAAATACTTAAAATTCGCATCCCACATTTTTTTCTTGAAAAATTTTAGAGAAATTTCTTATATAAAAAATTTATTTAATAATAAAACGATTTTTTAAGGTTTATTTGCATAAATTCATACTTTTCCGGAAACCAGACGGCAATTTTATGCATTTGAACATTATTATCTCATTAAATCCATGTTTTATATTTATAAAATGTATCTCAAATTCCAAAGTACTTTTACATAAGAGCAAGTTCGTGCGATCCAGTCGTGCATTTTATTTACTTGCGATATAGGTACTATAGGGCAAGTTCTGCATTTGGAAAAAAAATCGAACTCGAGATTTTGATCAAAGTTGACATTACGATGATAGCGAAGACGAAAAAAGTGGGTCCGACAATTCCGTCTGTCTGTCTGTATGTCTGTATGTCTGTACCTCGAACTACAGCCTAAACAATCGGAGGTATTTTCTTCAAAATTGGTAGTTAAGGGTCTTCGGTGATTCCCTAGAGGAAAAATTGAAATTTTTTTTTTAGCTCCAAAACTAAGGGTACCCCCCATACACCCGTAATGCAAAATCTTATTTATCTCGAAAACGGCTCTAACGATTTCGATAAAAAAAAATTAAGTGTAATATTATGGACATGGACTATATTTTGGTCAAAAAAAAATTTGGGGGGAAATGTTATTAGGGGTACCTGTCATATAACGGTTTTTTTGATTTTCGAATTTCTTACCAACGGCTCTAACGATTTTAACCAAAATTTTTATGCAGGAGCTGCTTTGCATTTGAAAAAATATAAACTAAAAATTTTTTCGAAAAAATAGTTTTTGGATTTTTAAAAAAATAATAAACCATTTTTTTTTTTTGAAAATTCAATATCTTGAAAACCGATACACGATAAAATTTTTAAATTACGTTTAAAAATGTATTTTATTAAATACTAACAATTTGCATATCAATTTTTTTTATAAAAATTTTAAGGAAAATTTAGTACACAAAAAACATGTTTCAGTGTGTCTGTATGTCTGTACCTGTCACTACAGCCTAAACCCTTTGACCTATTTCTTTCAATCTCGGTAGTTAAGAGTCTTCGGTGATTCCGTAGAGGAAAAATTGAAATTTTTTTTTTAGCTCCAAAACTAAGGGTACCCCCCATACACCCGTAATGCAAAATCTTATTTATCTCGAAAACGGCTCTAACGATTTTGATAAAAAAAATTAAGTGTGATATTATGGACATGGACTACATTTTGGTCAAAAAAAATTTTGGGGCAAAATGTTATTAGGGGTACCTGCCATAGGCCCGTTTTTTTTATTTTCGACTTTCTCATTAACGGCTCTAAGGATTTTAACCCAAAATTTTAAGCAGGAGTGCCCCTAAGTTTAAAATAATATTGTATATAAAAATATTCGAAAAAATATTTATTGGGTTTTAAAAAAAAAAAAAAAAAATTTTTTTTAAATCAATATCTTCAAAACCCCTGAACGATTATTTTTTGAAATTATTTCCTAAAACCAATATTATTAAATACTTAAAATTCGCATCCCACATTTTTTTCTTGAAAAATTTTAGAGAAATTTCTTATATAAAAAATTTATTTAATAATAAAACGATTTTTTAAGGTTTAGTTGCATAAATTCATACTTTTCCGGAAACCAGACGGCAATTTTATGCATTTGAACATTATTATCTCAATAAATCCATGTTTTATATTTATAAAATGTATCTTAAATTCCAAAGTACTTTTACATAAGAGCAAGTTCGTGCGATCCAGTCGTGCATTTTATTACTTATCGTCCAGCACTCGGCGCCGTAGAGTAGAACTGGTAAAATTAGCGTTTTGTATAGCGTGCACTTTGTCTTTCGAGAAAGGAGTTTTGAACCCATTTGTTTGGCCAAACCGAAGTAGCAGCGGTTTGCTACGGTAATTCTTCGTCGAATTTCCACTAAGGTGTCATTCGTGGGATTGATGTTCGTTCCGAGGTAGGTGAACTCCTTGACTACCTCGAAATTACTGCTACCAATAGTGACATTTTGTCCTAGGCGATGGACAGATGTGGCTTTGTTTGTTGATAACATATACTTTGTTTTGTCCTCATTAACTTCAAGACCAACGCGTTTCGCCTGTTCATCAATAGCTGTGAACGCTTCTAGCACAGCACGCTTGGAGCGGCCGATGATATCGATGTCGTCCGCATATCCAAGCAGTTGGGAAGACCTGTTGAAAATAGTGCCTTCCAGGTTAACACCACTCTTGCGCACTATCTGCTCCAGGACTAGGTTGAAGAAATCACATGATAGCGCATCTCCTTGTCTGAACCCTGTGCACGTTTGGAATAGCTCGGATGAGCTGTTGCCCATTTGCACGTTGCACCGCGTATTTTGTAACGTCATGCGGCATAGCTGGATCAGTTTTTTCGGGATCCCGAGTTCCGACATTGCCAATAGAAGCTCTTGGCGACTTATGCTATCATATTCGGCTTTAAAGTCGATGAAAAGATGGTGGGTCTCGACTTGAAATTCGTTGGTCTTTTCCAGGATTTGCCTCAATGTGAAGATTTGGTCTATCGTTGATCTGCCTGGCCTGAAGCCACACTGGTACGTGCCGATTATAGTGTTGCAGAAAGGTTTTAGACGCTCACATAGTACGGTGGATAGGATCTTGTAGGCAACATTAAGCAGGGATATGCCCCTGTAGTTTTTGCAGGACATAGGATCGCCTTTTTTGTAGATTGGGCATATGGAGCTATTTGACCAGTCGTCGGGCATGCTTTCCTCCTCCCACACTTGGTTGATGAGCTGATGCATGCACCCTATCAGGACATCTCCTCCATACTTAAAGAGTTCCGCAGGTAGGCCATCCGAGCCTGCGGATTTGTTATTCTTAAGCTTGTGTATGGCTTTCTTAACCTCTTCAGTACTGGGTAGTGAGACTGGATCTTTATTGACTGGTCTTATGCTTCTTTGCTCCCCTGTGTTTTCGTCTAAATAATGCCCATTAAGCAGCTGCTGGAAATGCTGTTTAAACACGTCTACAATTCCCTGTGCTTCGGTGACTAGGTTCCCTTCGCTGTTTCAAAGAGCTTGCGTGCCGGTCCTATAACCTGATGCCAGTTGTTTGGCTGTTTTATAGAACCGGCGGGTGTTTGTGGCGGTGCTAGACTCCTCGAGATACCTGAGCTGAGAAGCTGCGGCTGCTTTTTTCTTTCTGCGCAGGGTTTTTTTCTCCTTCCTTCTCTTTTCACGGTACTCCTCTTTTGCTGCTCTTGTTTTCCGTTGTAGCATTTGCATTCGTGCATTTTCCGTCTCCTGCTTCAATACCGCGCATTCATTATCATACCACGGGTTCTTTTTCCTAGGTGGTTGATAGCCTATGGTGGACTCGGCTACCTCCCTAATGATGTCGCGGTACTGGCTCCACTGGTTGTTGACGCTTGTGGCTGGGGGTACGGCAGAGAGTTTTCCGGTCAATTGCTCACTGTAGTCTCTGGCTTTCTCAGGTGTGCTAAGGCATGCAGTATTGAATTTCTTCCTTTGGGCGGTCCTCATTTTCTTTTCGTTGGACAGTCGGGCTCTGAACTTTGTCACAAGAAGAAAGTGGTCAGAGTCCACGTTTGCACCTCGGAAAGTTCGCACGTCCAAGATGTTCGACGCGTGCCTTGCGCCAATTAGCACGTGGTCGATTTGGTTGGCGGTTCGACCATCTGGAGATCGCCAGGTTGCTGTGTGTATCCTTCGCCTGGGGAACCTAGTGCTACTTATCACCGTATTCCGAGCTGCAGCAAAGTCGATTAGTCGGAAGCCGTTATCTGTTGTCATTTCGTGGAGGCTGTGCTTTCCAACTAATCCGCCAAAGATATTTTCCTTCCCGACTTTAGCATTGAAATCTCCAAACACGACATTGATATCGTACTCCGGACAGGCTCCGTAGGCTCCGTCCAGGAGGTCGTAAAACTCCTCCTTGTTAGATTCCTCAGCTTCATCGGTAGGGGCGTGTGCACATATTAGGAGGATGTTTTGAAAAGTATCTTTGATGCGGATCACAGCCAGGCGATCACTAATCGGCTTAAAATCGATGACTTTTGATCTGAGTCGATTACCCACGACGAATCCGCATCCTAACATGTGCATTCTTTGATGACAGCTGTAATAAATGTCGCAATCTTTTCTTTTCGCTATTCCTGATCCTTTCCATCGTATCTCCTGGATCGCGGTAATGTCTGCCTTGTACCGCGAGAGGACAGATTCAAGTTTTTGAGTAGCACCTGGTGTGTAGAGTGTCCCTACATTCCAGGTGCATACTCGTAAATCGTAGTCCATTTTCGTTCCGGGTCTGGTTGCCATTTGAGGGGGGTCGTTATCCGAGGCTTCTCGCGTCTCTCTCATAACAATTAATGTTTTTTACTGTGGGCGGGTCGTTAGCCCGACGCACTAACCTCCAATCTGTAGGGCCATGGGTTTAGTGTTGCAATTGTTTCCTTAGTCAACACTCGCACTTACAAGTTTAGCAAGTCATGACATAAAGCCAAGACCAGTATCCGGCGGTTACCAACGAGGAGGTATTGTAAGCACTTGATGTGTAGGAAAAGATACAGCTCGAAGCCCCCAGTTCCTACAGCACCCACCACCAGATAATTATAGGCTAGTTTTTTTATGAATTTTTGCCTAGCTTTAAAATTAATAAAAATAAAAAAAAGCAGTGCTTTCAATGGATCACCGAAATCAAGCATCATTGCGCGTGGTAATTACTTGGGTGGGGAACCGTTCAATGCCAACCGTATGCTGTTGACATGTCTTTATTCTGTTGTTAATTCTTTCTGTGTGTCTCTCTATTGCAATGTGTAAGCTGATGGTCTCAGTTGCCAGTACTTTCAGTGTATCTACTTCCAAGATTTATCTACGGAGAGTAATGCGAAAAACAGATTGACACATCAATGAAAACTTACAACATATAAATCAAAATTTTTTTTAGTTTACTTTTCTCCATTCGGAAATCTCCTTGAATGGTGAACCCATGCCATATATTTTGAAGTCGCCCCAAAACTTTTGTTTCTGCTCAGGAAACTTTTTTTTTTCTGCCTTTGTCCCATTGCGTCTTCATCATTTCTACTATTTCTCTAAATTGTTGTCCTTTTTCTATAAAAAAATTATTAAATAAACACTTAAACATTCGTTATGATAAATTTTTGACTTACTCGTACATTTTTGTGCTTTCCATTATTTTTTTTTTCGTTCAAATAAAAATTTACTCCAGATTCGTCTCGAAATTGGCGAGAATATAAAATGATAGAAATTGTATGGAGTGCGAATTTGTTGCAAATTTGGTAATATGTACCAGATAAGTTAAACAAAATGTCGGTGGTACAGGGCATGTTATCGACATTCGTTCAACTTTCTTTCGTCGGATTCAGTAATAGCAAAAGTTTGGAGATTAATTGGAACTGTCACTTAAGCTCATTCTTAGAATTCTGGTGAATATTATTGAAATCTATAGTTATAAATTGGCGGTCAGCCATCAGACGAATAGGGGGAACAACATGTAGCATACGAAAACATGCACGTGCCGTAACTATTCGGGACTGGTGGAAGTGTGATCATAGCCTCTGCGCGGCGGCCGCTAGAAACAAGCCTTTTAAAAAAGGTTTGGCTAATATGATCGGACTGGTTCCTCAGGTTGGCGACAGGTTAATTCCCTGTCCCGTAAAACTAAAAGAATTTCGAGACCGACAACAAGCCTCGGAAACGGACTGATCACACGACGACAACCAACGCAAAGAAAACGGAAAAACGATTTACGAATTTTCTTATGGAACGTACGATCGCTCTATAGAGCTCGAGCTGCTCAGCAGCTAGCCGATGCCCTGTCAAAATATAAAGCTGACATAACAGCTCTCCAAGAAATCAGATGGACAGGGAATGGTGTTTTTCAGAAGAAAGAATATGACGTATATTACAGCTGTCATACAAAACACCATGTGCTCGGGCTAGGCTTCCTAGTCAGCGAAAAAAATGAAGTGTGAGGCAAATTTACGAACATCAGGCTCATTAACGTTCACGGACCTACGTAGAAGTCCTCAGACGAAGAAAAAGAGACTTACTACGACCAAGTCGAGAGGGCCCTCAATGCCTGTACAAGGTATGATGTTAAAATCATCCTTGGGGATTTGAACGCAAAAATAGGTCGAGAGCCGGTATTCAGGCATTACGCAGGCACCCATAGTTTGCATGAGAACACTAATGACAATGGACTTCGAGTCTTAGAATTGGCAGCATCGAAAAACATAGTAGTTGCGAGTAACAGGTTCCCGCGTAAAGATACAAAGCCACCTGGGTATCACCTGATGGAGTCACTCGTAAGCAAATAGACCACGTGTTGATAAACCGTCGCCACTACTCGAACTTGATGACGGTACGATAGTACCGAGGTGCCAATATCGACTCGGATCACTATCTTGTTGGTATGGTTTTCCGAGGGCGGATTGCCTTGCGAAGACGCATTGCATCCGCCGATCAGGTTCGAATCAACACGGCTGCCCTGCGCAATGAAAACACCAGTAACACCTTTGGTAATGCGTTAGGACTCGCCCTAGAACCATTTGATTTAGGGAGAGTAAGTCCTGGAGCCAGTATGCTGGGCGTAAATGAGAAGTGGACACGCCTTAAGAATACTGTCATTAGTACTGCCAACTCCATCTTAGGCAGCAGTCGTAAAAATCGGAACGACTGGTTTGATGATGAATGCAACCTAGCGACTGAACGTAAGAATGTTGCGTACCGAGCAATACAACAATCTCATAGAACGCGGGCACGCGGAGAGGAATATAAAGAACTCAGAAGAACAGAAAAACGGCTACACAGACAAAAAAAATCAGCCTGGGAGAAGAACCTAATCTGTGAAATAGAAAATAGCCGAGAGCGTGGTCCGCACCAGGCGCGGAAGTTCTACCAATCCATCCGAAACATGACGCAGTACACACCACGCTGCACATACTGCAAGGACGGAGAGGTAAATCTGATCACCGATCCTGAAAGCATACTGGAGCGATGGGAAGTGTACTTTAATGAATTGCTAAATGGTCAGCTCACTGCAGAAGTGGAGGCTCCACTACTTCAAGAAGAATACTCTATGTTGCCGCCACCAAGCATAGAAGAGGTTGAGAAGGCTATAGGCCGGCTTAAACAGAACAAATCCCCGGGAGCCGATGGCATACCAGCCGAATTATTCCATCTCGGCGGGCCAGCCTTACGTCAAGCAATTCATGATATTATAGTACACGTATGGGAGCAGGAAGAGATTCCAGAAAACTGGCGAAAAGGTTTAATATGCCCCATACATAAGAAGGGAGATGTCACAACGTGAAGCAATTATAGAGGTATCACGTTGTTGAGTACCGCCTATAAGATACTCTCCTCTGTCCTACAAGACCGAATAACCCCATACACTAAAACCGTCATCGGACAATATCAGTGTGGTTTCATTCCAGGCAAATCAACAACTGATCAGATCTTTACCCTTAGGCAGGCGATGGAAAAATGTCTAGAATTTAACATCCCAACATACCATCTGTTTATAGACTTTAAGGTCGCCCATGATAGCATAGCCAGGGTAGAACTTTATAAAGCCATGGGAGAATTCGACATCCCAAATAAATTGACACGACTATGTAGGTTGACCATGACCAACGTAACAAGCCAAGTAAAAAAGCCGGATTGCTATCCAGACCAATCAACATCTTTAATGGAATCCGACAAGGGGACAGTTTGGCCTGCCTCCTCTTCAACCTGGCGTTGGAGAAGCAATCCGTGACTCTGGCACGGCAACAAGAGGGACCATCGTCAACAGATCCAGACAGTTACTGGCTTACGCAGACGACATTGACATCATCGGAAGAACCGAACAAGCTGTACACGATTCCTTCGTCCAAATCGAGAAGGCTGTACAAAATATAGGGCTGCACATTAGTGAAGGTAAAACAAAGTACATGGTGGCGTCGAATGCGAGAGGAACAGTCGGTCAAACAATCAAGGTAGCGGAGCACGAATTTGAAGTGGTGCAATCCTTTAAATACCTTGGGTCAATAGTAGCAGCCGATAACAATATAGAAGAAGAAATACGCGGGCGGCTTCTCAAATCCAACAGAGCCTACTATAGTCTGTCAAAGCTCTTCAAATCCAGAAATCTCACCATAACTTCAAAAGTGCTGCTCTACAGGACCATGGTACTGCCAGTAATCACATATGGATCCGAGACTTGGGTGCTTAGCAAAAGGCACTCCGACCTCTTAGCTGCGTTCGAGAGAAAAGTCTTAAGGAGAATTGTTGGCCCCATATGTGAGGAAGGACGATTCCGGAGACGGTACAATCATGAACTGTACGCAATCCACCTAGAAGCAGATATCGTGACAAAAATTAAGCTCGGTAGACTCCGGTGGGCAGGGCACCTAGCTCGCATGAGCGAAGAGGAACCTGCTCGGAAAGTTCTTTGTGGTACATTCTATGGTAGACGACAGCGTGGTAGACCATGCTTGCGCTGGAGAGATGGCGTAGACCAGGACGCCCGAAGCCTTGGGGTGCGCAACTGGATGGCGTCGGCTAGAGACCGGGATAGGTGGAGAGACTTGTTGAAAGAGGCCAGGACCGGAACCCGGTTGTCGAGCCGATGATGATGATAGTTATAAATTGCCCAATTGAATTACAAATTGTATTTTACTATTTTCACCCCTAAAGGTTAGACATCAATCATTATATTTCACTATGATAGATGTATAAGGTAGGACAGGCACATCTTATTCAAGCATTTGGGTTATTTTTGGCGCGAAACCAACAGATATGAACAATTTATCTGCACTACGAGCAAAACCAAAAAATCAAGAAATCCTTCAATGAGGAAAATATCCGCTACATGCTCGTATCCTTTTTATGAACTACATATTACACTAAGATATAATTTAAGTTTTAAGGCTTTGAGAACAATAAAATCTACAATTGGTTTAAAACAAGAAACAAAAAAAGGCTTTCGAAAGCAGTTCATCGAAAAAGTGGGTACGGCAAAAGTAACAAGAATATATTCAACATTGATTAATAAACTCTGCATAGTTTTGGAAACTATCTGCAGCATCAATATCAATAGGAAACCCAGATAAGTTTAGGTCATAAACGGAGAAAACACCTATGTTGGCCCTTGAATCCTTGGTACCATATGCCAGCAACTATTTAAAAATTTATAAAAATAATAAAATCAGCAGCAGCATCACTTTCCGAAAAAGCTCCGGGAAGTAGAAATAAAGACAGCAAATATCAAAGAATTTACAATACTAGGAAGTATTCTCGTTTGGCAACTAATGAGGATATTATTCATATCATGCTCATAGCATCGGATAGAAATCAATTTCAAGGAACAGCTGGTTTTCGTTTCCTTAACTTGGAACCTTTGAGTATATATAATATGGAGGGCTCGTTTCTATTCCAACTGCGTGACTATCATAGAGGGCGCTACTCAAATTTATGTAAGACAAAGTTATTGCCGAGTGCTTCATATCACATGTGACGGAGAACTATATGCGAGGAGAAGGTAAGCACAAATCGGAGGATACGGCTGTATCCTTAACTTACAGAAAGTGAGACAGCGACCACTATCACAACTTCAAGTACTACAATGCATTAGGGATAGGAACGAGCCCTCCATATTATATATACTCAAAGCTTGGAACACAATCGTTCCACCGAATGTGTTCGATTCTCTTTTTATTCTCAAACGTCAGTTTTGCTTTCGATGATCAACTCATTTTGGTACCAATTAAGGGGCAAGTCAGTACCAAAAATGAAGGTAATGAGTAGTAGAATTTTTTTACTCTATAAAATACAAAATTCTTATTTAAACTTTCTTTTAAATCCACTTTTATTATTTCACTGATAGAAATTAATTTCAATGAATAGCTGATTTTCGTTTCTTTAATATGGAACACAATCGTTAACTTAAGAAAAGAAACGAGAAGACTTTTCAGTGTTGCCAAAAACACTAGAAATGAGAATGACTTGGAAGTATATAAAACCAGTCAGCGAAAATTTAAAGCAGAAACGCAACTAGCGAAACGAAGCTCATAAAGAACTTTTTGCAGTGAAATCGACTGGACAAACGAATCAGCTAGATTAAGGAAAATTCTTTGCAAGGATTCAATCCCTTTAGGATCTCTTGAAACACCCACTGGGTGCTGGATAGAATCCTGCAATGAGACTCTTGAGCACCTGATAAATACTCATTTCTCGGGCTGCGGGTCAAATGACAGCAACCCGGAAACAGAGTCCTATACGAAACACATTGTACCATCGGATATTATAACGGATGAAAACATCAGATCTCCGTAAAAATCCCCTGGCCTTGATGGCATCTTCCCAATGATGCTACAGAAAAGCGAAATCCAAATAATACCGCTCCTGAAAAATATATTCCTTAACAGTTTAAAAAGGGGTTTTGTTCCTTTATCATGGCGCGAAGTCAAAATGGTTTTCATTGAAAAAGCTGGCAAGCCCAGTCATACAGAAGCAAAAGATTTCAGGCCAATTAGTTTGACATCGTTTATTCTTAAAACGTTTGAAAGACTGATAGACCTACATATTCGTGGCACTCTGAAACTGGTTGATTTATCCCCAGCTCAACACGCCTACACAGGGGAAGAGTGTAGAAACGGCACTTCACAGCGTCGTTAGCAAGATTGGGAAGAAAATGGGCGACAAAGAATATAAACCCTTGCTGCGTTTCTTGATATTGAAGGAGCTTTCAATAAATAGGGTCAGCCCTTATTCGCAGAGTGTTGATGGATTCCTTTTCTTCTTGTCGCCTGCAATGCGTGCAGTATATTTTACAAGGTCTTCGGAATAGCGCGTCGGCATTTGAGTGCAGCTTTGCCCTTCGGTGTTGAATTTCGTAATCGTAAGACTGCAGTCTTTCTATCCACCTTGCCACTTGTCCTTCTGGGGTTTTGAAGTTCAACAACCAGTTAAGAGCACCATGATCGGTTCGCAGAAGAAACTTCTGTCCATAGATGTATTTGTGGAAGTGTTTCGTTGACAAGATTAGTGCCAAGAGTTCTCTTCTGGTCACATAGTAGTTCCTTTCGATCTTCGACGTACTTTGCTGAAATAGGGGACAACCTTTTCTTTGCCATTGTGCACTTGTGACAGAACAACGCCGACTCCCACGTTACTTGCATCAGCATCGATGATAAAAGACTTGCCTGGAGTCGGAAAGATCAGCACCGGAGCATTGCATAGACGGTATTTCAGTTCTTGGAAGGCTTTTTCACACTCAGCTGACCATCTAAAAGGCCTTGAAGGACGTACTCCATCAAACGCTCAAATGTTGCCGGAGCGTTGCAAAGACCAAACGACATCACCTTAAACTGCCAGAGCCCATTACCTTTGGAGAACGCTGTCTTTTCTCGATCTTCAGGGTGAATTTCCACTTGCCAATATCCACTTTTCAAGTCCAGTGTTGAAAACCATGAGGCTCCTTCCATCGCATCTAAGGTGTCACTGATTCTTGGCAGGGGATAGCTGTCTTTCTTGGTCACGTTATTCAACCTTCGGTAGTTAACACAAAACCGTGTAATTCCGTCCTTCTTTTTAACTAGGACCACTGGTGACGCCCAAGGACTCTTGGAGTTTTCAATCAAACCATCCTTCTTCATGGTGGTAATCATTTCCTCAGCTTCACCTTGTTTGGCCACTGGCAGACGTCTTGCGGGCTGACGAATGGGTCTTGCATCTCCTGTATTTATTCGATGCTGCACTATTTGTGTCCTTCCATATTTCCCGTTTGGTGAAGCGAACATGTCGGCATACACATTCAGAAGGCTTTCTGCCATTTTAACCTGATGTTGGTCTAGGTTAGCTGAATCGAGTATCTTTGCCTTGATCGTATTGAGCTCCTCAGGGTCTAATGTCTTTCTCGGTGTTTCAGCGTCGATTTGTGTGATGGTTGCGACAGATTCGCACTTACCGATAACTTCTGCTTTCGTTAGCTTTATATCGTACGGTTTGGTGTTGAGTATCCGTACGGGGACCATATTGTTCTTCGGAGCCACAAGTGTCTTCCCAATGATGACCTTTTGGGAAGAACAGTCCGGGCCAGGTTCCACCATTTAGTATCGATGGCGTCCACACTCACCTTCTAATTTTGTCCAAAGAAATACCTCAGAAGAAGTAGGAATAACCACATCTTCTTTGATGACAGTCCTTAGAGTTGTTGTTCCTTCGTGCCCATAGATCATTGGAATCTCTGTATTCTGGTATTTGAGTACCTGCTTGCCGATATCCAAAACAACTCGATGTTCTTTCATGAAGTTAATTCCGATGATGCACTCATCACATATATCTGCCACCAAAAATTTGTGTGTGAATTCTAGATCTGCAATTCGAATTCCAAGTCGGACTTCATCATAAACCCTAGCCGCTTCTCCTGTGGCAGTTCTCAGACAGTAGCTATTGGTGTTGTGTAGCCAATTCAGGTGCACTAGGTCTTGACGTACAATAGAGGCTGTGGCACCGGTGTCGATGGTGACCACACGTTTGTTGCCATTTAAAGTTGCCTCGACAGTCAGACTTTTATTGTCTCACTTAGTCTGAGAAATCTGGATGGTGTTTCTGGGGCCATCGATACCAGAAACCAGCTTTTGCCCCTCAAAGTTGGTTCTTACTCGTTTCCCTGTTGGGAAACTGTTCGGGAAGTAACACTGGTGTTATTGTTACCTTGTTTTTTGTTTGAAACTCCGTGTCCACAATGTTCACAAGCTCTTTTTGGTGGTAATTGACGCTGTAAATGTCCGGTCTTGTTTCGATTCCAGGAGTTCGCACGGCCCTTTTAAGATGTATGTCAGAAATGGCTCAAATGCCTCAACTGCAAACTGGTTAGAGATTTCGTCTCCAACATCTGGATATGCAAGATGAACAAGCCTTTCAATGTCCGCTTGGAGCTGTTGTAGAGTTTCGCCCTTCTTCTGAACTCTGGAATTGAGTTGTACCTTGAAGACTTTTTTCATATGGCTATTGCCAAAGCGTTTGTCTATAGCCTCAACCAAGAAATTTAAGTCGCCGCTCTTATCTGCTGGTATGGTTTGCAATAACTCAGCAGCTGCTCCTCTAAGAGCAAGGGTTAAGGCTTTATACTTGTCAGCCTCATCCCAGCCATTTGTTGTGGAAGTTGCCTCAAATTGACCAAGAAGTTTGTCCATCAAAGATAGGAGGTTGCATCTCTTTTTTTTCTCAAAGTTTCCCCAGAACTTTCCTGAATCTTTATGTTTCGAACACGGTCGGTCTAAGTCTTTTGAAAACGTCTCCATTTTGTTGTCGACTTGATTCCGTAGCAATGAAACACATTCTTTTGTTGTTGAAGCAGAAGACTAATCATATTTGAAACATCTACATTTTTACTAACGTCTGCTTCCTCAGTGTCAGCTTCAAAGACGAAAATGTCCGGGTCTTCATTTTGCGGCCAAACGCAGAACAAGCTCATTTTTCGATCCTGCTCTAGAAAGTGCTCGCTTGCCCAATTCAGTTTTATCTTGTTCAAAAGAGCATTTTTGGCCAAATTTAGTTAGAAATGCAGTTTTTATAAATCAAACATGCTCTTTCGAATGGCGTACTCCATTTTTTATCTATCTCTTTTAGTTTTTAAGTTATGAAGAACTATTATGTTCAATAAACCACTTTATTAAACATTTGAGTTCGACTACAGCTAAACGGCTCTGCCGATTTTCTTCAAACTTGGTAGATATGGGTTTTAATTTTTCCCCGCCGGATGTTTTTTTCTTTGGAATTTTTTTCGAAATTTCATAAATATTTTTTTTTCTCAAAAACTGTCCCACAGATTTAAAAAAAAAAGCCAAAAATTTTATTTAGTTAAAGCTAAGTAATGGTTGAAAAAAATTTTACAAAAAATTGTTATTTTTGGTGCTCCCCTTGGGACCATTTTTTTTGTTTTTGATTTTCTCAAAAACGGTACGACGGATTTAGATCATTTTTTTTTTGCTAAAGGTTTCAATAATTTGAATATTATTGTGTATTCAAGTTTTGAAAAAATATTTTTTTGGATTTTTAAAAAAAATTTCAAAATTTTTTTTTGAAAACTCAATATTTCGAAAACCCCATGCTCGATTTTTTTCAAACTTGATAAATAAAAGTTTTTTAATTCGAAATTCGAAAAAAAACGCATCTTGTTTTCTACCTTAATAGGTGATGTGGAAAAGATACTAAAACAAATGTACATATAAAAATAAAAAGACAATCTTTGAATAGTTCTTAAATATGTATAAAGGTGTACATCAAAAAATAATAAAAGAAAATATTTTCACGCGTATACAAATTTTCTTTTTTCCAAAAAATGTTCATCCTTTTTTGAAAATTTTAATACATATTATCAAAAGTCTTATATATTTATAATATTTCTTTTTAATTTTTGGAAAAAAAGTCATTCTTTTTGGAAAATTCGATATCTCAAAAACCGACGCAATGTTTTTTTCAAAATTTAATTTCCATTCGTACAGTAATAAAACTTAAGGCTAGCGCACGATTTGAGGAGATTTTTTTGTTCCACGCTTAAAATACGTTTTAAGCGTTTTCGCGTTTTTCGTTTCATACGTGGATTGAAAGGTGGCACTCCCTAGATCACGAATATGTAATTTTTAATTCTGTAGGATGAATAGTTTGGCCAAAAATCACATTTGAAAATGTCAACTTTGAGGGGTCTACGAGGCTCCGTTTAGCCGCAAATCGCGTTTAAAGATAAAAATTCGTTTTTCGGTACCATTTTTTCAAATTTTGACAATTTTCTCATTATCGAAATAGGCATTTTTTATAAAGATGCTTCCAATAAGTTTAAAAAAACATCGCATCTCAAAGCTTTGAAAAAAATTTTTTTATCTATATTAATTACAAAAAAAAATACAATTGCCACTATCTAACTACCCACTGCATATAATTATTATAAAATTATTATTATAAAATTATTTTGGTTACCATAACGAAATAAAGCCAGTTTGAAATTATTTTGTTTTCAAAAATGAAATAAAACCAAATTTAGAATTTGAGTTTATTAAGTTCAAATGCCTCTAGATCTAATTACAAAGTCGAAAAAATGGCAACCTCGCTGATTAATCGTATCAAAATGTAAGCAAACCAGATTGTATGAGTAATGAAACAAAATTCACAAAAACTCTCATACATTCTCAATACTATTTGCTTGCATTCATCTCGCGCCTGGCATATACAACTTTATATACCTACCTACAATTGATTCTGACAGCAAAAAGAAACGCAGATAAGATTTTCTCCCTTACCCTCTTCATTGTTGTCAGAATAAATATATCTCTACCTCGTCTCTTCTTTTGCTTATATTTTCTCCTTCCACGTCAACTTTGCACTGCTTAACATAGCCACACTTACGATTCTGCGGCACAATAAGTTAACTTTTTTTCGTGTTCCATTTATTTATATACAATGCCAGATGGTTGGAATAAGGGGAAATACATTTGACATTGGAAAAGAGCTTTTTGTTTCTTCCATAAAGTAGATATGCAATTTTCCAACAGATGGCGCTGTAGGAGTATAAAGCTCTGTTCACAACAATACTGTAATATTTTGGCTAGGTTCGTTAAATAAAACTTATTACTCTTTTAATAATTCTTCTTTATTCACACTTTCCAATTCAAAACAGTAAATCTCAATTTTATTCAGATGGCGCTGTAGTAGTATAAAGCTCTGTTCACAACAATACTATATATACATACAACCTATGTATGTATATATTGTTTACTTTATTTCTTTTGCAGTTTTCCAAAAAATCAAGATAACAAGAGTCATTGCGGTCTGCCTTCTGTAAAACAAAATGCGAGGACTTATTGCTTGGGTGTTCGTAGTGCTGGTCGATGTCTATTTTTGATTTTCTCCCACGATAACCCATCAGATCAAATGTCTCGCCATGATATAAGATCACATCTTTTTTTTTTTTGATAATCTTTATCCACAATGATTATTTGGGTTCTTTACAAAATCCATTGGGTGATTGAACCGATTGGCAGGATTGCCTCGCGGAAAGACAGAACAAAAGATTAACATAAAAATTTACAAAAAACAATTACATATTTCAATATTTTTGTATCAATAAACAAGCAAATAAATATTAAAACTTTTCCAAGTAAATTATTACTATACACACAGTCACAAAAGTATGTATACAGCACGAAACAAAATGTTAAGCAGAGAGAAAAAAATTGAATAAGCATATGTTATGAAACATTTGGCATATATTTTTTAGAAAATTTTATTCTCTTTTCGTAAAATCAATTATCAAAACATTTTTTTTTTTAAATGGCTTAGATATCAACTTAAAACTAAAACTCTCTCAGAATTCTGATCACAAAAGTAAGTATACACTTATAGAAATAGCAACATTTTTAACTTAATCAGGGCTATCGTGAATCGCATTTCTCGAAAAATTTTTCCCAAATTCGAAAAATAGCTATCGTAAACTAATTTCGAAATTAGGGAAAAATTCCGTAAGAAATATTTACCTATCGTGAACTATTTTATTAAGGGAAATTTCCTTCGCTTTCTCGAGAAATATTCCGTTACAATTTTGCAAGGGAATCCGGAAAGTTATCTGTTGATATGTGAGTAATCTCTATAAAAAATAAACAAAACTATAAAAACTGAAAACTGAAAGGACTTCGGAAAATGAAGATTGAGCCAACCCAACTTCATGATCCTTCCCCACTCCTGTCTGATAGCCTCCTTCAGCAAAGAAGCGCAAGCATGCACTTATTTTTATATAAGGAGGAACAGCGCCAGGTTTCTTTGCATGAGGCAAAAAATCAGACAGTTTTTCGACCAAATATTTGAACAACGGCTTACTAACTCTATAATAGTTGTGAAATCTGTGGATAAAGGATACTCATAATAAATGTGATGATTTAAACAAATAGGTTTTTCAAAATACAGTGCTTGTGGAAGCTCCAAAGGATTAGAATGGTCTCTCAAACTGCGTCGTATGGCTCTCGGCTCATTTCGCCTTCTTGACTCTTCTTCCTCTAATAACAACAAAACTGATATTCTTTGCATTTTTATAAATAATGTTTAACAAATGTAATTATATTTTGTATCAAAGCTAACTTCTTTGTTTTTTCTTTAAAATGAAATGTCAAACTGTTCGAAAATTATTTTCGAATATTTTTTTCTCGTTTCTATGTTTGTAAAACTTATTCCCAGGGAAAAGCATTCCGCCAGGAATTCATGATAGGAGGAATGTGTTCTCGAGAAGAGAAAAATTCCGTGAGAGAAATATTTCCCAAGGAATTGCCGATAAGGCTGAATATTAGAATTTAGTAACTTGTTGGGTAACCTTTTGATTTAATTACGGCGTTTATTCTTGATGGCATCGACGAAACAAGTTTTTGGGTAACACTTAGGGTTATTTTGTTCCAATCTTCTTGAAGGATCCTTTTAATCTCTACTTTTGATTTTACCTCATGTTTGCGGATTTGACGCTCCAGATGATCCCATAAAGACTCAATAACATTTAAATCTGGCGATTGAGGAGGTGTTTTGAGTTGTCTTCGCACATTATATAGCAGCCATTCTCTCACGATTTGCGAGGTATGTTTGGGGTCATTATCTTCAATAAAAACCAGGTTACCCACTTCAGATGCCGCCATGCACCCCTAAACCATAACCGAACCACCACCATGTTTAACAGTTCCAGTCAGCTGATTAGGATCTAACGCCGTATTAGGTTTTCTTCGCACTTTTGCACGTCCATCAGAGCCATGGATGTTAAATTTGCTCTCGTCAGAAAATATAACGGTATTCCAGAAAGCAAAATCGGTCTGAATATGACTTCTGGCAAATTCAATCCGCTTTTGGCGATTGAACTTGCTAATGAATGGTTTTTTCCTTATAACACAACCCTTATACCCGACTTCGTGAACTATGCGGCGTATGGTTTGGGTACATCATGACTTACCTGTCTCTTCTTCCATCTCGGTCTGCAGTTTAAGTGCGCTTATGTTCGCACTTTTCTTAACTTTGCGAATTATTAATCGGTTTTCATGTTCAGAGAACGTTCGCGGGCGGCTACTGCGAGCCATGTTTGTAACTGTTCCACATTGTTTCTGCTTTTCCAATATTTTTTGGACGGTTGCTGGGCTCCTATCAACAAGTACAGCTACTTTTCGAATCGACTTTCCTTCACTTGAGTACTTAACTATTAATTTTTGTAAGTCCAAGGAAAGCTCTTTTCCACGTGGTGCCATTTCTAAATTTAAAAGAAATAATTCGAACTAAAATAGGCTAGTCTAGTAGTTTTGCCTTACCTTTTTAATAAAAAAACAAAAAATCGACTCAAAAGTGTATATATAAGAAAAACTGTCTAACTTTTGTAACCTATTTTTTTTACCTGTGATTACAAATAATGAGATAGCAAAGAAGTGGAAACAAATTGTACCGTTATTTTGCTTAACAGCAATAATGCCTATGACAAGAAACATCTGCCATATGCGGAGAATAGGTATGGATTTGATATTAACGGTATTTTTTCGTCTATTTACGTATTAGCTTGTATGCTTACTTTTGTGACCGAGTGTATATAAATTGACAGCAGACAGCTGTATCCTTAACTTACAGAAAGTAAAACAGCAACCCCTATAATAACTGCAAGTACTGCAATGCATTATACTCTGTCCAACAAAAATATGCAGTGTGGGCAAGATAGGACATTTGCCTCGCACTCTGGCTACAGTGTAATGCATAAATCTGTCCTTCATTAAATCTCTCATAGGGTTAAGGGTTGTCGTAGTGTTGATTTTAAATGGATCCTTTTTCAAAAGCACCTCAACAGAAACCCAAGGAAAATAAAATGCACGACTGGGTCGCACAAACTTGCTCCTATATAATAGACTAGGCATTTTAAAAACAAATGTTATTAGAGAAAACTGTTTATAAGGATAAAATTAATTTTTTAAATTCTTTTAGTAGTAAGAGACAAAAACAGAACGCTATGCAAATATGAATTTATGCAAGAACAAACATTTTAAGTCGTTTTAGTGGTTTCTTAAAAAAAAGCTTTTATACTAAATTTTTAAAATATTTTTAAGAAAAAATGTTGGTACGCCAAATTAAAGCTTTTATTATTGTTCGAATAAATATTAAATTTACAAAAAAAAATATTGAGCCGTTTCTGACACATCAAACTTTCAAAAAAAGAAAAAATAGAATTTTTTTTCAAAAATTCAAAAAATATTTATTTTAAAGTTTTGAAATGCAATGCGTTTTAGACTTTTTAAAAGCTTCTCTATAAAAAATTTCATTAAGATCCGTTATGTGGATAATGAAAAATTCAAAATTCGAAAAAATGGTTCTAAGGTAGGTACAATCTGTAATATCTTAATTTCAATTTTTTTTATTAAATCAAAGATCATACAAATTAAATGAAAGAAAAAAAATTTTATCAAAATTCTAGGCGCCGTTTTCGAGAAAAATACGATTTTTGAAAACCATTTTTTTTTTAATTTTTTAACATTTGTATGGTGGGTACCTTTATTTTTAGGTAAAATAATTTTTTTTTCTCACATCTTGTAGATTATATTAAGAAACTTTTATTTATCAAGTTTAAAAAAAATCTAGCATGGGGTTTTCGAAATATTGAGTTTTGAAAAAAAAATTTTTAAGTTTTTTTTTTTTAAATCTGTTCTCTGTTTTTATTAAATTTACTCTCGTCAGAGACAAAACACGATTCCAGAATGACAAATCCGTCTTTTGGTAGCTCCTTATAAACTATTTCTCTTGATTCGGTTTTTCTTGTTGATAAAAGGGTTTTTTCTTGCCACTCTTCCATGAAAATTACTTTTCCGCAGCACTGTTTTTACGGTTTCAGGGTTAACATCTTATTGCAAGTATTTCCTGACCTCCGCGGCGGCCGTTAACTTTAGTACACCTATTTGGGGTTTATTTTTTAACTTATTACAATATCCAACGTTCATCGCCTGCAGTAAACTTTTTTGGTCTTCAAAATTTTTGTAAATTTTCAACAGATTTTGTTGTTTTGAATCTTTTTATGATGTCTCCTACCGTAGACTTGCTTCTTCCCAGTAGGAAATTTCCAAAAATTCACTAATGAAGAAGTAGGTGTTTCATCATGGAAAAGGAGCTGCACCCATGAATTTCCTACGGAATCCTATTAGGAATTTAACACAGGCTTGTCATTGGAAGGAGGTACATACTTTCTCGATGCATATTTTGTTGTGAAATCACTATGCTCACGGCATCTTCGATTTCATGGGTAATTTTTATGTATGAAAAAACTGGTTCTATTGATGTGATGCTTTCCTCAATGGAAATAAATTAATGAAAAGTGAGTCAACATTTAATCAATTGCCTCAGGGAAAGAATCATTGAAAATACTAATTATTCACTACAGAATTGTGTACATATTTGAAGCTCGTTTTTTCAGTATTGAAAAAAGGAATGCATTTAGACGATGTTTTATTAAGAGAGGAATATGAATGAAATCATTATCCATTTCTTTTCTTATTTCATCAATAGAAGAAGCGCTTGAAATGTATAGGCAAATTTAT
Source organism: Chrysotoxum bicinctum (assembly GCA_911387755.1). NCBI lineage: Eukaryota > Metazoa > Arthropoda > Insecta > Diptera > Syrphidae > Chrysotoxum > Chrysotoxum bicinctum. The sequence goes on along the minus strand of OU426988.1, from coordinate 125,510,483 downwards.
CGCTTGAATGAAAAAACAAATTAAATTTGTGTTATGTACGTATTTATTTTATTAACTATTATAGTACATTTTAAAGAAGTTAGTAGAATATATGTCTTACATTGTCTTGTCTTGTTGTAAGACGTAACACAAACAGTTGGTCGAAAAACTCTCCTTTGACACTTGGTAGAATTTGGGGAGCAGCTTAGGGATTATTCATCTTCATTTTCCTGTTCATTTGAGATCTAAGAAAAAGAGGAATATTTACTTTTGGCAAAACATTCAAAAGAATATAGGGAATTTACCGTTGGTGAATTGTTTTCCTTCTCCATGGTTGTTATTTAATCTTGAGTAAATTGATTGAAAACACAGAAAACCCTGCACAACCGTTTTGTTTGATCACAGAATTGACACTAAATCATTCCAAAACAAAAGAAATAACTCATGACAAAAAAAGACCTATTGCGTCGCCGAGACGCCGACCCATCGCGGGAAAAACCCAAAAAAAAAAGGATTGTTTATTGCAGGTCAAAATCTCTCTCTCTTTTTCCTCTCAGCTTGTAGACTTTTTTGCTCAGTAAACGAAGTTCATGAAAAAATACATTCCTTTTCCCTAGCGATATCACCTGATCACCATAGTTTTGCTCTATTGAAAGGTTGTTTACTGATTTTCAATTCTAAAGAAAAGAAAGGGTTGTTTTCTCTTTCACATCGTAGGCATTAAACACTCAATTGTGGATTAAAATAACCACTGAAAAGATGCAGGAATAATTTTAACGTGTTCAGCATTGTATTCATTAACATTAAGGATGTGTAAGAAGGATATTGCTTTGTTTCATGTTTTCTTTACCTTCTTTCGAGAACAAAACACAAGATGCAACTGGGATTGCAAACTACTGACTCATTGCATGACTTTCGATGAATGAAACCAATGCAGACCTTCTACTCAATGAAAGTGCCACGTGATTTCTACGAGGAATTCAACTTTATTTTTCCTTGAGGAGCAAATTTCCTACTAAGTTTTTACAATTTCTGCAATAGCACGTACAGAGTTACCTTTTTCAAAATGTTTTATCACTATTTTTCGCAGTTCTATCGTTGTATATCAACATTGCTCTTCCATTTTGACCTTATTAATAATTAGGCCTATTCTGCCACATCTGTTATTCTGCTATAGATTTTCTGTTATGAATCATAAAAGATTTCCATCTTAAAAGATCTTTTATAATTGGTATTCAGGGGCTCGAACTTTTATAAAAGTCTGTTATGCAACTTCGAAAACGAAATCTGTTATGAAACTGAACTAAATCTGCTATCAAAATCAGCTGTGATTAAATAAAATAATTCATCTGAAAAAATTAAAATGGATGACGAACAAAAAAGTAATCTCTTCTCTTACACATTATTGGTGTCCTCTACTCTACTTACATATACATATGTTTATATAATACTCGTATGTGTGTAAATATATTTTCTTTCATTTGTCTCATTTTAAAAAGATTTCGTTGACGAAATATAAAATATATCGTCGTCGTTCTATGAAACGTCCATTCTTAACAAAAATGTAATTTAATTCTTATTTAATTCATTCCAGATCAGCCATATTTGCAAAATATTGTATTGCAGAATGGACGACGATGATATATCTGATATATATTTTTCATTGATATACTCGTATCTGTGTATGTATTGAAATCTTTTATGATAAAAGTCACAGAAGTTTGTCTTTTATTCTTTTATGATTTTTAACAGATTTCATAACAGATTTTGGCATGCTGAATACCAAAAATGCTATTCGTAAAAGATTTTTTCTATGTTCGAACGTTTGACAGTTCATAAAAGTTTTCTTAGCAGATTTTATAACAGATTTTAGCGTGCTGAATACCAAAATTAAAATTCATAAAAGATTTGTTGACAGCTCAAACATTTGTATGGAAATTCATAGCAGAATAACAGAATAAAAGAATAAAAGATCTCGCCGAATAGGCCTAAATAACACATAAAATTCAAATCGAATAAACATCTGACATATGTAACGGAATTTTAATAACCTAAAAGTGTTATATGTATTTGTCCTGTTAAAAACAAAAAAATGAGTATACCACAGAGTCCGATTTCTTTTTTGATATTAAATTTGCGACTATTTTTTTTAAATTAAATTTCGATGACAATTTGTTAATAAAACTGTAATTTTTGCTAAATATCCAGAGTTTATATTAAAAACTATGTATAAATTCATCAATTTTATTTTGTGATTTAAAGAGAAAAAACTTGTATGTCCGATTGCTTTTTGATCCACTGTATGTCAAAAAAAAATTATTTAAAATCTTTGAACATTGTGTACCTACATATAGTAGTGTTTAAACTGATGTATATTTATGTTTTTTTTTTTTTATTTTTAAATTAAATAAACATGCTCAAAACGTTGCAATAAAAAACCTCATCTTTTAATTGATCTAGATACTAATAAAAAAGTTTCAACTTTCTGCACACCGATTAAAAAGCTCACAAAAAAATCATTTACATACTAAAAATTAATAACTTCGGCACATTTATATTAAGTATTTACTGTGTTTAATATACAAATCAGTTTTCACTTAAATAAACCATACATTTGTATTGTAAGAAAAATTCAATAAACAAAGAAGTTTTCCGTCAGAACTAAGAACATAAGTATTTTGAATACAAAATTAAAAATAAAAGTGACACGTGTTAATATTCCGACAGAATACTTTTTTATTTAATTTATTTAAAATAATTTCAAAACAAAAACCAGACTAAGGTTGAATACATTTAAATCCATACACTATTATGGACAAGGTACAACGTGATGATAACTTTATGTACGAGTATGTAGATACGTATTCTGAAATCTCTTTCTTTAACAAAGGACTATTGTTATTGTTGTGGACGAAGAGTACAAATTTTTTTTCATATGTAACAAAACGATACTCTACTAGGGAGAGTGGTGATAAAAATACCATTACATCGAAATACAGATACGAACAATTTGCCGAAGAAGGTGACAAAGAAGAAAAGCGACGATGATGATGAAGACGACGACGACAACAACGTCTACGCTACAAGGGCCAACCAAGACCCACCGCGCACCGAACATGTAGGCCAGCAGCGTCGCTGTCGTCTTTTGCAGTCAGCTCTGTATTCATTAGAAGTTCTCACGATTTCATCGAAATCGCTACAATCATGAGCGGCAACTACAGATTTAAACTCAGTTATTTACGTGCGCTATTCTATTTGGCATACCGCTGGCTTCGAAGTATTTGGTTTTCAGTGATTACAAAACGGTTATCGCGAAAGCTATTAATTAAAGAACTATGGAAGGAGTCACGATGTCCTTTGTTTTCTAAATGCAATACGCTTATGAATCCTAAAACGATATTACAATGCCAAACCAGTAATAATAACTTCAGCAGGTCGAGAAAACGTTATGAGGAAATTCCAATGGCAAAGGGCTGGCCGCTGATTGGAACAACATTGGAACTTATTGCAGCAGGTTCGGCTCCAAAGTAAGTAGAGTATACAGTCTATTTTACTTCTTTTAACTTTTGATTGACAATTAAGTGATAACAATGAGTGTGAGTGAACTGTGTAAATTATAAATGGGCTCATCAATCAGACAGACATGGGTTGATAGTTTAATTATAAAATGTTTAGCAAGAGACTTTCTGAGTTCTTTGAAACTAGTCATAATTTGATAGAAATCTTAATTTATTCGAAAAATTCTCAACAAATAGCTTTGTCTTAAAATCAACAAAATCTGATTTTTAGTTTCAAAAAAGTATGTTTTAATGATTTCCTTTAAGAGCTTTAATATATTGATAAAGGTAACATCAAGACAGCAAGTCTTATGTCTGTTATCAGAAAGAGAGATTGAGGGGGCATTTTTATAAAGACTTAAGGCTTTGCAGTAGTAATGAGATTAATGAATTTAGAGTGTTTTCGCTTCTCGATTGTTTGTATCTTTAAAACCTTTTTCTTCGGATGAAGCCATAAAATTTTTAAAGCATTATTTTGTGGGAATGGCTAAATTCAAAAATGTGTATAAATTGGGAAAGACGAATTTTCATATTCCATTCGAACCTCTCAAATAATTCTTAAGGAAAAGCACATTAGATTTTAGTTTATGAAATTAATTTTTAAGTTGTCAATTTTTTCATAAACAAAAAAATTGCTTTAATATAAGATAAATATATACTTATGTATTTCTTAAGGTCAATATCAGGCATCAAAAACTATTTGGCATAGTTGATTCTAACCTCGTCTTGAAAAAAATCTTGAGAACAAGCTCGGGATTCTAGGTACATGTAAACTAAGATACAACACTAAACAACCTCAAACACTATTGGAATGTTGAGTCTTTAGCTTCAAAGTTATTTTCCATTTTTATTAAAATTTTTATTTACTTTTTTTAGTGATTTAAAATCAATTTCGAGCTAAGAAATTGAAATTTGAGACAACAAACAATTAACAAATAAATACAAAAATAAGTGAAAGCATTTGTTGAACTGCGAAGCTGAATTGACAAAACTAATTGAATATTCCATAACGTTTTTTTTATCAAAAAGCTTACATAAATACATTGACAAACGACATCAACAATTTGGTCACATATTTCGAGAACGTTTGGGAACACAAGAAGCTGTTTTTGTCTCATCAGCAAATCTAATGAGATCGGTATTTTTGTATGAGGGACAGTACCCCACTCATCCCCTTCCGGACGCATGGGTTATGTACAATAAACTTCACAATTGCAAACGAGGATTGTTTTTTATGTATGTGATCATTAATGTGAATTATTGAAACGGATAATAAAACCATTTTTTTTGTATCTAAGGGACGGACCTGAGTGGCTAACAAATAGAAAAATCATGAATCGACTGCTATTGAATGGAAATTTAAATTGGTTGAATTTACATATTGAATATTGTACAGGAAAGTTGATAGATGAATGGAAGACTGCGGCAAAAATTGTGGACGGTTATTTCAAGATCGACAATTTAGAGAGTCAACTCTATCGTTGGGCTATAGATGGTAAGTTTATGCAGATAAAATAATTTTCGGATCAAAACATAAAATTAAATCGAAATATTTCCTATTACAAAACCGCTCGATGGTCATTGGCTATATGAATCAAAAATAATGTCTTTCAACGTAGCAACGCAAAAAAATGTCAAACAAAAAACAAAATTCTATACATGAATTATATTCTAATTTGTATTCTTTTTTTTATAAAAACAAATTAGCATGGTTACCATTTTTTTTTGATTGAAATGATCGAATTTGTTTATATCTCCTTTTTTGAAGTGTCTCCTCAATTAAAAGATTAATAGGAAGAACGAGCTTTAATACCCCTATTAACAAACTTAAGGCTAGGCGCGCACATTCTCGGTGCTCGAACCAAGCAGTTGCGAAACTAAAAATTGTGCGCGCCTAGACTAAGCAACCAAATTGTTGTGCAACTAAAAATTAAATGCGCGCCTAGCCTAGAGCTAGATATTCACTGTTCAAATGCATGACAAGCATACGCAAGTGTATTAGTGAAAAAGTCACACGTATAGATTGGATGTTGGCTTGAAGCAAAATCAAAATCTTTTGATTTTCTTTCAATCTAGCGTCCTGCATTGAAGTAGTGTATATGCAATATTGATGATTGATCATGCATGTATTGGTTCATTTGCGTATAGTACTTTGAAGATTACCACTGACAACCAGGAATGAACACCCTGAGGACAATACAACCGACATTTTAAATTTAATTTTTTTTTTTCGTCATGTAAATTTTATATAAAAATAATTAAACTTAAGTCACTGTATATAGTTAGGCCCCCTATGAGCCAACAAATGTAAACTTTCATACATATGTAGTATCTTATTAGTTATAAGCCAAATTGTAAATAGTATGTTCAATAAAACAAAATTGAAAATTGAATTGAGTACTTTGAAGAGCACAACATTAGCGCTGATTTAAATATTAAAACAGTAAACAAAAATTATATGATGAAAGGGACAGACAAAATAAAACAAAGTACTCGCTGAAAATTGAAAAAATCTTAAAGAAATTCGTAAAATCACAAATTTACCGAAAAAAACTCACAAAGCGCAACTTTCACCACACCGTCGATGTAAAAATAAAAGATTGAAGACTCTTGCTTGATGTGTGTATATGCAACTTCAACCCGAATTTACCAATACACTTGCACGTGCTTGTCATGCATTTGAACAATGTATATCTGGCTTAATGCCGGTCATGCATTTGAACAGCGTATATCCGGCATAAGACTGCTTTTAAACGAAGCAATATTACCTTGAGATTTTTAAGCCCGTAGTCGAGAGACGTATGTGGTGGCGGGGGTATAGAAAATTGCTGGGGTTGGAGAAACTGCAGAGTTATCGTTCTCTCTTCTTTGTGGTTTTCTTTATTTCTCAGATATGTTTTACTGCTTTTAAACGAAGCAATATTACCTTGCCCGTAGGAGAGAGAAATGTGTGGTTGCGGGGTTACACAAAGCGGAAGATGACTCCGAAAGAGAAACTAAGATTAAAAATTGATTTCATGTAAAAGCAGTATTTCATTTCTATTTGGCACTCGGTGAGCGAACTTCGATTAACAAAGTAGAGTAAAGAGTGCGGAGAGATGTCTCCTTTTCAATAGAACAAAGTTAACTTTGATTAAAAATCGCTGTGTTTAAAAGCATCCGTATAATCGAAAAGGGGGGTTCACATTCTCACATTGTTTGACAAATATGGTTTGATGAATATTTGACGGATTGAAACCATTTGCGTTCCCATTCGTCAAACATACTGTCAAATATCACTTCTCATTAGAATTCTTACCATGGCGGACCAACTGAGAGCATACATTATATGAAATATTAGTTGAGCAAATTTACTATAATTTTTATATTTGGAAGTCTGCAGAAAACTTATATTAATCAAATAAAATCCACCTGAATTACCGCTATTGCATATATTACTCATTTTAAAATATTTTCTTACGATATGCACAGCTTGAGAACTTCATTGAAAATGAAATTTGCTTGTGGCTTGGCAAGCATGCGTTCACATTCTCAAATATGCTTGTCAAACCAGCAAAATATCAAAATATTTTGATATCATCAAGGTTGTTTGACAATCCGTTTGATGAAGCGTTCATATTTTCAAATTCGAGTCAATCAAACCGCATTTGTCAAACATATTTGAGAATGTGAACCCCCCTAATAAGCTTTTCAAAGATTTTAAAAGCTAAATTAGATCTCTTATAGTAGGGGTATTCATGTAAGCGCGGAAAACCCTCGTAAACCTCGTAAACCAGATAATTTTATCTCCGCAGAAACGAGCTGTCATAATTTGTATGGGAAAAAGTTTCTGCAAATCGCATAAAATTATCTCACAAATTTGCTGCGGAAAGTGCAGAAATAAACCTCGTAAACTAAAGAAGTATGGATTCTGACTTTTAATTTGACATTTCACAAAATATTTCCCACATTTACGCAAGTATTTCTTAGGGGGTGTTCATGAAAACATGCTGCGGAAAGTTATATCTTTCTACAAAGCGGAAAATTATCTCGTTACATGAATACCCATAGTGTGAATTCGAAAACAAATACTCAACATTCAAACATTGAACTTAATTTGGTGTTCAATCTCTGTCAAAGAAAGCTTTGTTGCTGTTTATAGACTCATTCGAAGTCAGCTAAATGCAGATATTAAGGGTATTCATGTAACGAGATAATTTTCCGCTTTGTAGAAAAATATAACTTTCCGCAACATGTTTTCATGAACACCCCCTAAGAAATACTTGCGTAAATGTGGGAAATATTCTGTGAAATGTCAAATTAAAAGTCAGAATCCATATATCTTTAGTTTACGAGGTTTATTTCTGCACTTTCCGCAGCAAATTTGTGAGATAATTTTATGCGATTTGCAGAAACTTTTTCCCATACAAATTTTGACAGCTCGTTTCTGCTGAGATAAAATTATCTGGTTTACGAGGTTTACGAGGGTTTTCCGCGCTTACATGAATACCCCTATTATTTGTTGTTGTTAATGCAAAAAAAAAATTAAAACTTCTCCGACACATGTTTAACATCTGTTTTTCTGTAGAAATCAATCCTCCATCATTTTAAACAATCTTCAGAGTGCGATAACCAAAATCTATGTATAGGTGTTCTTTATGGCAATATTAATCAAATTAAAATACATATGTCTGGCTCGCTTCAAGGAAACAAATTTGGGCTTGACATTGAGAGATATTTATAGACTTTGCGATTCTGACGAATACATTCGTATCTATGAAAAAAAAAACTAAGAGTAGCTATCAAATCAATGAAACAATTAGAACAATTTTTTGGGCTACATGTACGCCCAAAATGGAAATGCCTATGTTCGAATAAAAGAATCTATTCTTGATCAAGAATTCCAGATCAAAATCTACACAGCCATCTTTTTCCCTCTCTTAAACTTACAGTTTAATTTGAAATTGTATTGAGCGAGGTGTTTTTTGATTTGTATGATATGGATTTTAAAAAAATGATAAAACGTCGAAATTAAAGTTCTCGATTGTAAAAATTATCGTCTGATAAAAATGTGATTGCGAAAAACGACTGCTCCGTATAAGCCGTAACAGAAGACATAGAATTGCGGAACCAAATTTTTTCTTCTTCTCTATCATCGTTAAATCAAGTTTCATGAAAATATCGATCATCAGTTTGCTCTTGAGTCCAACTTCGGAAGTATTGTCAAGTACAGAGATTTATTCTTAAGCTGAACCACAGAAGACATAGAATTGCAGAACCCAATTTTTTCTTCTTCTCTATCATCGTTAAATCAAGTTTGATGAAAATAGTTTGCTATTGAGTCCAACTTCGGAAGTATTGTCAAGTACAGAGATTTATTCTTTAGCTTTACCACACGAATGTGGAATTGCTTTCCGGACTCTTAAAACGTATTTTAAGAACAGACATTAAATATAACTACATAAAATAATTATTATCTCAACTAAAGTATATTTAAAACAATGGTTTGAATGTATACAAAATAATGGATCTATCGAAGACCTTGATTGATTATCGAAGATAATAGGTTTAAAAAAAATATCTTTACGAAAATCTCATGATTTTATGATTATAATTTTCTTCACTGAAAAATATAACAATACAAAAAACTAAAAGAAAAATAAACATTAAACAAAAGTTTCCATCCTAATTTATACAGTGTTGGACAAAACTAAAGCACTAAAAAATGTCACATTGGAAACATACGAATAAAAAGTGAAAACACTCGTGATACTTTTATATTTTTTATTTTTTCTTAATCACAGCATATTATTCCATATTTTAATTTGATTTTAAATCTTAACATATTTCTAAAAAAATAAAAATTGTTAAAAACTCAAAACTAAAGCACATGTACCATATCAAGCATGTTCTGGGCAAAACAAAAAAAGTTAATCGCGGATCTTTGATGGTGCTAACGATCAAAGCTAATGAACAATTTAAAATTTAAATAAAAATTGTTAAAATGGCGCGGAATAAATATTCCAATTAATTAAAAGAAAAAATAGTGTCCGACTTTCAAAGCAGTGAATCAATTACATTTATTGGCAATAAATATGGTATAAGCCATACGGTTATTTCTCGGATAATAGCTCGATTTCGTTCTCGGGGTAGTGTTCAAACAGTGCACAATGGTAGACCTCGAAAAACCACGTCGCATTGCGATAAAAGCAGGGCCGGATTAACCCTCAACGGGGCCCTAGGCAACCATCAATTTGGGTGCCCTTTTTTCACGTCCGTTCCCTTCTTTTTTCGATTAAAAAATACAAACTTATAGCTTTCATAAAAATTTACTGTCACAATGTAATAATATCAATAAAATTACTATCTACATTTTAAACATGTCGTTTTCTACATTTATTTTCGGTAAATTCATCAATTAACCTTTTCATACACTCAACAAAAACAAACACTGCTAGCAATAGCAAAGCAACTTTTAACTTTCAACATCAACTCGTTCTCGTTCTCAATCTCATTCATACATGATTTGAGAGCGAAATGTATCCACTGGAAGTATGCTCAGATGCTCACTGAAAAATAAAAAAGCTCACAACTCACATTGTTGTAGCACCCATAACCCATAACGACGTTCATGAGGTTTGAGAACGAAATGTTTTGTGTGTACACACACAAAAAAAAGTATAGCTCGTATCGTACCAACCGGTTCGTTCGAATTAACTGTGAACGGATCCAACCAAAGTGGCGAACAGTATCTACTCAAAGTTCTTACACTCTCACTCAGATATGAATATGGAAATAGTGTTGTATCTTGACTTTGTTTTGTTCTATTCGTGCTGGAAGAATATGAAAAAAATGGGAAATTCGTTTGGAATTTTTGCACTGAATGGAGTTTTTTTTTTAGTGGATATAAGAAAACGAATTTTCTTTAACCTGTAAATAATAATTTGGAAGTCGTTTTTGTTTATTAAAGTAATGCTTTTTTAATTTGCGTGTAAAAATTAACTAGAAATTGGCATCAAGTAGTGAAAAAGTTGTTATTAAAAACCGTTGTGATTGTGTTATTGAAAAACTTATAAGCAAACCCTTTTACAAGTGGAATTCAGTAGACAAATCTGCAATTATAGCGACTGAAAGACCTACTCCACTGCGACGGACTTGACAACAAAATTCTGCAATAAAAAAAAGTGTTACTAGAATTTTATGTTTTGTAAGAAAATTTTGGAAGTCTTTTTCATTTTTCGGGGGCCCCCTAAAATCGGGGGGCTCCAGGCAACTGCCTATTCTGCCTACTTGTTAATCTGGCCCTGGATAAAAGAATAATGAGGTTAATAAAAAGCCATTTAATGCCCTTAAAAATAGACGTGCGAGACTAAAATTTTCCAAAACGCACCTTAGCTGGACTAGGGAAGAATGGAAGACGGTTCTTTTCTCGGATGAATCGAAATTTAATTTAAAAGGATCGGACAGATTTCGTATGGTACAAAGCCCGAAAGGTGAACGCCTCAATCCTCGATTCACCAAGGCAGCTGTGAAGCACTGTGGGGGAACATTATTGTCTGGGTATGTTTTTCCAGTCAAAGGATCGGGTCACTTCATAAGATAAGTGGTATAATGGATCGTTTCATGTACCAGGAAAGCCTTAAAAACGTCATGTTTCCGTATGCGGAGGAGAATATGCCGTCGCGATGGATCTTCCAACATGACAAGGATCCAAAACATACCACTAAATTAGTGAAGGATTGGCTAAATGAAGGTAATATTATGGTTATGAAGTGGCCAGCGCAATCCCCTGATCTCAACCCCACAGAGAATCTATAGGAAATTGTAGATCAGAGGATTGATCGAACAAAATGTAACAATTTTGACTCACTTTTGACAACAAGTACTAACTGCCTGAAAAAACATCCCCATACAAATAATTGACAATCTCATTGGCTGTATGCCTCGACGATGTAATGTAATCATCAAAAATAATGTTTTCCAAATACTAACATTAAAACTTTTTTTTAATTTATTTTGTATATGAAATCAAAAATGTGCTTTAGTTTTGTCCACCTACTTTTTAATGAGTTATGAACTATTTTTAATTTTTAGAAATATGTTAAGATTTAAAATCAAATTAAAAGTTGTAAAATATAGAATAATAAGCTGTGAATAAAAAAAAAATAAAAATTATAAAAGTATCACGAGTGTTTTCACTTTTTATTCGTATGTTTCCAGTGAGAAAATTTTTCGTGCTTTAGTTTTGTCCAACACTGTATATCAGCCCTATTCTGCTATTGCTATTCACATGAATCGTATATCCGATCCACCCATTCTATTCCCTTTCACACTGCCTTTGCATTCTGCTATCCATCGGGTGAACTACATTATCCCGAACCAATTTGATATTCACGTAAACAGCTGTTCATGTGATAATCTTCTGAATAAATTGGTTTTGAGTTTATTAAAAATTCAAATTCAATCGCTCTACCTAAACAGAAGTAATTTTCGAATTTGTTTCATCTTTATGATTATTATTATTTCAATTCTTTCTTTGGACTTTGAAAAGGCCTTTGACTGTATTGGTATCCAGGTTGTCCTTAACAATCTAAAAAATTGGAAAATCGGTCAGAAAATGTGCAGCTACGTCAAGTCTTTCTTATTGAACAGAAAATTTAGATCAAAAATTAATAACATTTATTCCAAAGAATAAAATATTTCCAACGGTATTCCCCGGGGTTCACCTATTTTCCGTGATCTTGTTCATAATTGCATACGACGAAATAAGTAAAATAATATCCAACTTCAAGAAGATTGAACAAACTCTCTATGCTGACGACCTTTACGTTATCGCTAAGTGTAATAATACACAACAAATCAGATATCTTCAAAGAACTCCTTCATTGTCTACTTAACTGGGGTACCATCTCCGGTGCTATTATCTCAGCAAGTAAGACCAAACATTTACATATTTGCAAAAAAACAAGCTGCAGTAATTTTAATATCGATTTCCGTAATGTACTAATTCCTAATGTAAATAAATTAAGTATTTTAGGTGTTTTATTTGATAGTAAATTAAGCTTTAAAGAACATTGTCTAGATATTAAGAAAAAGCTGACTACCAGGATAAACATAATTAAATACTTATCTTCTAAAAACAGCTTTGTTCACCCTAACACCCTAGTTTGCATAACAAAATCGATAAGAGTGTCTAAAATTGATTACGAGCTTGTTATCTACAGAAAAACAACGAAATCAACTCTATAAATATTCAACTCATCTTACTATGCAGCTCTGAGATACAGTTTAAGGGCATTCCGTACATCGCCAGTTAAAAACATACTGACCGAAGCTGGTTGCTTACCCATCGAATCTCGCAGAGACATCCTTATATCGCGACTCATCCCAAAAATCATCGAATCCTATAACTCACCAATTACAGGTATTGCCAACAAGGTTATGAAACGTAAAAAAAAAAACAGAAGCGTCCTTCAACGATATACCTCGTTCTAGAATCATCTTCAAACCTGGGAGTTCGCCTGGACCCTAAGTCTTTGGCTTTTGAACAATATCCACCTTGGAATCTTCCATTAGAGGCAATTAACATCTCGTTATCAAGATTTAAAAAAGATATCACCCCCAAGGAAGTATTCATCCAACATTATAAAATAATGAGCACCTTCGATAACTCACTATGGGACTCTTTTTTCACTGACCGTTCGAAAAGCGAAGTAGGTACCGGATTTGCTATTGTCAACAAAGCAGGCTATATAATGCACTCAGAAGATATACCGGACTATTTCTCGTCGTTTTCTAGCGAAGCGTTAGCAATTCTCAAGGCCACCGAACTAACAATCACCTCTACCAAAAACACAGTAATCTGCTCCGATAGCCTCTCAACCCTTAACGCGGTTCGCAACCTAAGGTGTCAAAACCCCCATCATCAACAAAATAAGAAACAACGTGACCAAACAATCTCCAAAGCTATACCTATTGTGGATACCAGGTCATATTGTGGATACCAGGTCATATAGGCATATATGGTAACGAAAAAGCTGATATTGCAGCAAAGTCAATATGCAATTCGGATCAGTCAATACCCTCCAACCAAATCAGACTTGCGTAAGCTCGCAGATGCCTTTTGGTGCCGGAAACGCAATGATCTATGGAGTTAATATTGCCACCACTACTCAGTAATCAATCCTAACACTGAACCAGCAACTTACCCGTATACTACAACAGCCAAGATGAACAAATGTTTTCTTCGTCTTCGATTAGGACACACTAAAATTACACATAGCCTCCTGTTCACCAAAGATAACCCACCCAACTGCCCTCTCTGTCGACCAGAAGCCAGCCTCACCATTAAACACCTATCATCAGAATGCCCAAGAATAAATTCCATCTTAGATAGCTTATTTAAAACTAATTTAACTTCATTATTGTCAGTTCCCTCAGAACAAAATATAAAGAATAAAATAAATAAATAAATAAATGATACAACTAGAAAATAGTATATGACATTACTCTTATTAACCCATCTTGGGGGAGGTCGAATGGACGTATGTAACTTTAAAGTTGCGTTCGCCAATTCGACCGCCCCCTTGATAATGTATATGCATTATTTAAACTATATATATTACTATTTAAATTTAAGATATATATATTTAAAAATAAGTATTTTTTAAGGTCCAGCTATAAGCCCTAGTAGCTATCTTTGTATAAAAATTGTAATTATCTGTACATTCATGTACTTTTAATAAATAATAATAATAATAATATTTTTTTTTTGTCATAATTCCAAGCAGATTAATAAGAGAATCATCCAACAGAAGCTTCCACCTCCATAGCGAAATGAGTCAATATAAAGAAAAGAGAAATTAATCGCTTGTTAGACGTCTTTGCATGGCGTAGGGCATGATTTGGATGCGGGCTTCGCTCAGTCCACATTAAAGGACGCACTTAAAGCCCACTTATGTGCCAATTGGATTACTCTACAAATGAGGACAGACGAAAAACTAAAAGTAAAACTCTTGTTTAACCCAAAATGTTGTGTGCCTGGAGTTGTTATGTGCGTTGACGGTATCCACATTCCCACAATGACCCTCTATCAAAACCCACATCTCTTTTACATACATACATCAGAAAATGCTACCACAGCCTGATTACAAACATTCATAAGCAATCGATTACCTAGTAAACTGATGTTTTTGTTCTTCTATTCGTAAAAATGTTAATAATCTATTTTTTACAATCAAATATTCTAAATTAGGCAAGAAATTAGTTTTCGCTTACATTTTATTGAACACCAACCAGACAGACGATCCATTAATAAAAAATCCGCAACATTTCATATGCGGATCCGATTTGTATAGAACGAATCCGTACACGTGAATAACAGAATACCGCGCAATATAACCGACTTAAATACAGATTCACTTCGAATGAATAGCAGGATAGTGATTAGTGAAAATATAATACAAAACAAGTAGTAAAAAAGACAATGGCGCAAAATTTTAGTTGAATTAGTACGATGTTAAAGCTGTTTTAGTATGAAACTAGGTTTAAAACAACGATTTTGCAAATTTTTAATCGAATATAGCAACATACTTTTATTAAAATTTAAATCGTCAAATATCTATTTTATTTTTTTTTTAAGTATCGTGCTAAGACTGCGTTTACACGAAAGCGATTTTTAATCTTTGTTTCTCTTTTGGCTCCCTTTCGATTGCATGGATGCTTTTAAACACAGCGATTTTTAATCAAAGTTAACTTTGTTCAATTGAAAAGGAAACATCTCTCCGCACTCTTTGCTCTACTTAGACTGCTTTTAAACGAAGCAATATTACCTTGCGATCAGCGTTGCCACAAAGTGCCCGATCGGGCCATTTGGCCCCCTGTTTTACATTTTGGCCCTTTGCCCGGGCCAATTATAAATGGCTCCCAAATCATAATTTAAAAAGATTTAACATCACATCATATCGTGCTTAATAATAATTTAAAAGCTTAAAAAAATTACAAATACAAATAACTTAAAATGGAACTAAATTAATTTATTTATCTCGTTTAATGATTTGACTTTTTTCACGTCAATTTCGTTCAGCGTGTTGACTTTTCTCACGTCATTTACCTTCGTCATCTACCAAAGCGTTTATGTAACTTAAATAACAAAAAAAAAAATTTTACATATTATGTATATCGTAAATTTCCCAGTAATGAAGATCTTCTGATAAAATATTTGCGTTTGCAAAAAGAAATTGATTTTTTAAATAAATTTTTATATACGGACTACTCAATTCGAACTGAATCGAGTCTAAAACTTAACAGTAAATTTTTGTTGTTCATTTATCAATGATAAAAAATGTTCAAATGGTATCCCCAATTGCATGCAATATTCTGGAAATACATCTACTAACATTTCAACAATTTGCAACTTTTTTGCAGACTTTTTTCACTCCGTTTATAATCCTCAAAGTATTCCCTCTAATCTTTCTGCAATTTCATGTTTAAATTCAATCAATATCGGTCACTTAAACTTCAGTAACAAAGATGTTTAATTAGCCTTAATTGGACTAAATGATGATAAACAACTAGGACCCGATGGTATTCCTCCGATCATTTTGAGAAACTTAATTTAACTTTTTTGTTTAATAGTTCTCTTTTTAAAAAGGGTTACTTTCTTGATGATTGTAAAATCTCGTACGTTATTCCTTTTCATAAATCAGGATCTAAGCAAGATGTTTCTAACTATCGCCCCATAAGCAAATTATCAACGATACCAAAAATTTTGGAAAAATTGTCTTTGATAAGCTTACTTTTGTTTTTAAAGAAATTATTTCCCCATTTCAACATGTTGCTGGAAGGTCAACAACAACCAACCTCGCAATATTTAGTAATCAGATTATTAGTAATTTTGAAAATGGTTTCCAAACAGATGTCATATATACCGACTTTGCTAAGGCGTGCGATGGAGTTAACCATTATATACTAATACAAAAATTGGAACCATTGGCTTCACTCAAATATTTTAGAGTGGTTTGAATCCTATCTAAAAGGAAGAAAACAGTTTGTGCGTAGGTATTAATGACGTACTATCAGATGTAATTGAAGTCACATCAGGAGTACCACAAGGAAGTCACTTAGGCCCTCTTCTATTCTTGCTGCAGATCAATGATTTCCTGATTTCTTAAAAAATGCTTCTTGTTTGATGTTTGCGGATTACATTAAAATAATAAGTCCTGTTACGTCAATTAATGATTGTCATTTACTCCAATCTGATCTTCATCGCTTGTCTGAATGGTGTTTAGCTAATCATGTTTTCTTGAACTTATCAAAGTGTCAATTTTTATCATTTTTTAGGAGCCTATCATCTATTCCTTTTCGGTATTCTATAGAAAGTACAGAACTCTTAATACTTAAAAGAGCACTGTATCATCATTGATTCGAAACTGCTTTAAATCCCTTATAGACTTTGTGGTTGCTAGAGCTAACTGTTAGGATTCATTAATCGGAACTCTTAAGAGTTCACTGATCCTTTTACTCTTCGATCTCTTTTCTTTGCATATGTAAGGTCATCGTTGGAATATTGCTGCGTAATTTGGGATCGATTCTATCAAGTTAATTCTAATATAGGATTGAAACCATACAAACATACAATATTCATACCCCAACTTATAAAACTCGGTGTCAACTTCTTGGCCTTCTTCTTAAAATATGGAAAAGTAATATAAATATTTTAATAATATTACTGGTGTGATTTACTCGTATATCTTATGAATTATATATTTTTTAAGATATTTTAAGATAATTCCCAAGAAATCGAATCAGACGACAGAGTCAAGATCTGCTTCTGCTGCCTACTACATAGATTTAAGAAATCCGTTAAATAAATAATGTATTAAATAAATAAAAAGAATAAATACAGATATTAATAAATCGTAGTTTAATGTTTTAAGGATGAATTTGTAAGTAAAATATTTGGCCCCAACTTTTGTCAAATGGCCCTCAAAAAAATTCGAAATGGCCCTCTCTGCTTTTTCCTTCGCGGCAACGCTGCTTGCGATTTTAAAGCCGTAGGCAAGCGACGTATGTGGTGGCGGGGTACACAAAATTGCTGGGGTTGGAAAAATTGCAGAGTTATCGTTCTTTCTTCTTTGTGGTTTTCTTTATTTTTTGGGTACGTTTCATTTCTATTTGGCGTTCGATGAGCGAACTTCGATAACTAAGTAGAGTAAAGAGTGCGGAGCGATGTCTGCTTTTCGATAGCACAAAGTTAACTTTGATAAAAAATCGCTGTGTTTAAAAGCATTCATGCAATCGAACGGGAGCCAAAAGAGAAACAAAAACTAAAAATCGCTTTCGTGTAAAAGCAGTCTTAGTTAATCGAAGTTCACTCACCGAACGCCAAATAGAAATGAAACATACACAAGAAATAAAGAAAACCACAAAGAAGAAAGAACGATAACTCTGCAATTTTTCCAACCCCTGCAATTTCATGTACCCCCTCCACCCGACACGTCTCTCTTCTACGGGCTTAAAAATCGCAAGGCAATATTGCTTCGTTTAAAAGCAGTCTAAATTCATTTGACTCTTTGACATTTACAAACGTGAAAAAAGGTCTGTTTACTTATGTAGTTGTTTGCAAGAACTTTCATTGTTTTAGATGTGTTCAGAAGCAATTTATTAAGAAAATTGATTTAGTACGAAAATGTTTGAAATTGTAAATGAGTCAGTAATCTACTTAAAAGTTAGCAAATTAATAAGTAGTATCATACTTATACCTTAATACTTTAACAGCAATTACAATTAAAGAAAAACAATCTCTTTATTAAATAAACTTTTATTTAAAGACACTCAGTCAATGCGTCCGTCCACCATGAATATACCTTGTTAATAAACTCTTTGGCCGCGTTCGCCTACGTATGCATCCAAAGGTATCTGGATATATTTGTGTTGTTGTAATCCCATAGGTAAAATCAGCTGATGGACGAAACAGCTGATGTCCAGCAGAAATCTAAAGCTATCCAAAAATATTTGGTATACTAAACTATCCATGAGGAATTTTGAAGAACAGCTGACATTTCAGCTGATCTATTTTCTTTTGTGTCGAGTACAGGGTTGGCCGAACTGCAACTTTTTAACATTTATTACGTCTAGTACTAATTTCTAAGAGAAAACCTCGTGGGATACTCCAACTCTTCTTTTCGGTGGCAAATTAGGAATGAATAATTACTAGAATGATTTGACGTTTTATCTTTTTAGTAACCTCACGATGTTGCCAGAATTAAGATATAATTAAGTGATAATGTAGTTATTTCTTTGATGATGTTATGAAACCCATTTCATTTTCATAAAAAGATATTAATACTTAGGTATAGCATTAAGATATAAGAGAGTTGTATGGGAGTTTTTTTCAGATTTCAAGAGCTTAAGCCTAGTACGCAATCGGGAAATATTTTGTCTCCCTTACATTTTTTCCTGGGACAAATTTTGTCTGAGTACTGCTCAGTTCTTGCACAAAATTCATACTTTTGTGTATTGCTGTACAAAATGTCTCCACTAAATTTTGCCAGAAAAATAATGATACAAGCATTATTTTGCTGGACAAATTTTGACAGCCACTGTATTTCCGAAAGTGATTTTTGTCAAAACTGATTTTATGTAAAAGGTGCTGATGCATCTCTTGAAAGCATCAAGAGGAGATTCCAAAAAGGTATGAACGACTTTTGTAAGACTACACTACAAAACACATTAAATTAGATTTTATCTCTCCAAATTCAAACTTTTGCGCGAGATTTGGAAACGTTTTGTAGAGATTAAAATTGTAGAGATAAAATTTGTCTTGTCTCGATCTGCGTACTAGGCTTTACTCTGGAGATTATGTCGGTTATGCTTGTTCATTTTTATTAAGCGAAGTGAAAATGGCTGGTCGGAAGCTACATAATTATTGGGCTGAATGTGGATTTACTCCAATTAAAATGAAAAATGATCATACTGGAGCTCTCTTCGACACGTGTGCTGCGCTTCTTAAATATAAACAGTTTCAAGTTTCAATATAACTACCAGTTCTTGGTTTTCATTATTTTAAAAAGTTTTTCGGTAATATTTGTATGTGTATGTACCTTGTACAGTAAATTTAGCAAAAACATCTTAAAATCATGTGTTCATAATCCATATCCTTTGATTATGACAAAGAAAATTGTTTGTCTTCCCACCCTATCTATCATGTACAATTCCTAGAATGTTCATACTTATGGTAAATGAAACATTTTCACCTTCATAACATCATAAATGTGCAAAATTTTTTGGTTTCCCTTATTCTATTTTTTTTTACGAATTAACTACGTATGTAGCAGACGTAACAAATTGTAGTACGAGTATATTAGGCATGTAGCTAATTTGGCCAACTCTGGTCGAGTCACGTGGTTTTTTTTACTTTGACAGTAAATGTTACCTATCCGGTTTTGGTCGTTCGCCAACGTATCGGATACTAAAGTATCTTAGATACCCTATCGGTCTACGAGGCGAACGCAGCCAAAGGCCGCTATTACTACTAATGGCTCTCTTTTAGTTAGTCAGCGCTGTCGGTTCGGTATCAGATTCGTCCATCCTGACATCTTCGACGCCCTCGTCGAGTTCAGCATGTAGCTGGACCCACCTTTTCATTCGGTCAGCGGCACAATGTTGCGAGATATGATTTCTGCATTCGCGGTGCAAATGGAATGTCCTTAATTTGATATCGATCGTGTGGAAGTACCGCTGTTACAATGTAGGGTCCCTTATATTTTGGTTCCAGTTTTCGTGATGTTCCTGTTGCTGCCACTCCATCATTGAGAACCATTACCATATCTCCAACGTTATAGGTCTTGGCTGGTTTATTCTTCGCGTCATGTCGTTGTTTTTGAATGGTTTGAGACTTATTGATGGCTTGGTGACCTTCAGATCGTATTTTTGTCAAATCATTCTTGTTTTGGTTGAGTTCAACACCAATTGAAAGAGGATTTGGCAAGGGCTCGCGAGCAGTGTACCCCATCAGCATTTGTTGTGCTGTTTTTTGCGTCGATTCATTATATCGTCGCTGTAGATCGAATACCTCTTAACCCAGAAAAGTCGATTTTTCAGGAGAGACAAAAAACTTATTATCAAATCAATGAGAGGCAATGAGAGACGTGTTGTTAATTATGCGCGTGGCTCTGCAATTATAGTTTTTAGATTCACAGGATATTTTTCATTAGATCCGGAATTTTTTTCACAATATAATTGCATCATTACCTAAAAATCGGTTTTTTTTCTGGGTTACGAGGTATTCGATCTACAGCGACGATATGTGTTGTTGATTCCCCACTGAATCATTTTGACGTTCTGATCCCAGCGAAAATCGTCATCCACCGTAGGGAGAAGTGCTAGAAGTATGGTCCTATTATAGCGCTCCACCTGTCCATTTACTCTTGGAGTCTTTTTTGCAACCAAAACATGCTGAATACCATGGCTACGAACATGTTTTTGAAACAGCATTGAGGTGAACGCTGAACTTTTGTCAGTAATTACTCGTCTCGGATTGCCAAATACATTCGCAGTATCTATTAAAAAGTTCAAAACCGGTTTTGTCTGGGTACTAGGCAAAGCCTTCATGATAAGGAATATGGTAAACGCATCTACCATAAAAATCAAGTACATATTCCTCTTCGTCGACTTCACAAAAGGACCAAGGTGATCTAAATGCATGGTATGAAATGGAATGTCTTTCTTCTCAATTATATGTAGTTTTCCCTTTGGCTGTACCTCCAATTTATTGTAAGCACAACGAACACAGTTCTTGATGTTTTTTTTAACTGTCTGTGCCATTCTAGAAAACCATATACCTTTCCTTCAGATGTCTTAGCGTCTTGTTATTCGAAAAGTGCCCAATGAAATCATGACTTTCCCTCAACACATGCTGTCGAACACCCTTAGGAATCTAAAGCCTCAATTCATCTTCCACACATCTATACAGCCTTCACTGTGTTAGCTTGTGGTACTGAATTTCCGCTGGATTTTCTGGAGTCTTTTGAAGTATAGTTGTTATATCTTTTGCCTCTGGATCTTGCAGTTGCATTGTGTAGATCCAGTCTTCTCCATAAATACTTATTTGTAACACATCCATGTTTACAACATCTGGTTCTTTTGCAGGTTCATCAGCATTCCTTGAGAGAGCATCCACATGTGTCATTGCGTTTCCAGCTCGATGTCTTATGTCATAATTGAACTCTTGCATCTTGAGCCACCAACGAGCAATTCGGGGAATCAATTCCTTTTTGTCCATAGCCGTTTTAAGTGCACTGCAATCAGTGATGACCACGAATTACTTTCCCAAAAGATACTGGCGGAATATAGTCACTGATTCAACAACTGCTAACGCCTCTAATTCATAACTATGATACACGGATTCATCCTTCGTAGTTTTCCTATTAAAATAGGCAACAGGTCTTTGGTCACCCCTTCCCTGCAGTAGTACTCCAGCCAATCCCTTCGAACTCGCATCAGTGTGCAACTCATGGTCGGCAGTTGGGTCATATGAAGCCAACAAAGGTTGCTTCGATAAGTGTGTTTTGAGTTCGTTAAATGCATTCTTTTGTGGGTTTTCCCAGCGAAAGGTTGAGTCTTTTTTGGTCAGTTCCGTCAATGGGAGGGCAATTGTTGAGAAGTTTTTGATAAACCTCCGGAAGTAGCTGGTGTTAACCCGAGGAATTGACGTAGGTATTTCATGCTCACTTGTCGGTGTTCGAAACTCTTCTACAGCGATAGTCTTCATTTGCCCAGGTTGTATCGAATTCTCTGTCACAACATGTCCTAGGAAATCAATTTCAGTTTTGAAGAAATGACATTTATTTAAATTCAATGTAAGATTTTCTTGCTTTAACAGTTTCAAAAATTTTTCTAGCTTAATCATGCCTTCTTGAATCGAGTTTACAGGAATCACTATATACATATAATAATTTTATCCGGTTTCATCTGTTGAATTATGACACTCATCATTTTTTCAAACGTTGTTGGGGCAATACCCAATCCAAAAGGCATCCTGAGAAATTCATACAACCCTGCTGGCATGATAAAGGCTGTGTAATGTGTGTGTTCGGCCTTTATAGGTATCTGGTAGTATCCGGAGGCCATGTCCAGTACTATAAACTTGATATTTTTGTTGAGACGCCGATAATCTACACACATGCGATATTCCCCATTTTTCTTCTGCACCAATATAACCGGTGAAGCAAAATTAGACCTAGACTCTTTTATGATTCCACAATCCAGCAGTTCATCAATGATTGAAGTCAGGATATCTCTCTGAACATATGGTACTTTATAAGGTTGGCTGACCACAGGATCTTTCTTTTCAAGCTTTATTTCCATTGTTATTATTCTTGCATGTCCAAGTTCTTTTTTTGTCATTGCTACGCATATTACTCTTTTTTGCTTCTGAGTTTACAACATTATTGTCAACCAATGGTCTCTTTCTTGTGTGAGTGCACTGTCTTGCGTAGTGGCCTGGTTGACTGCAATTATAGCACGTGAGGTTTTTCTGTTGCGTCATTACATTTCTTGGCTGCCTTATCGGGTTGATATATGTTGACGATTGGTTCCGGTAATCCATCATTGTTCTTGACTGTATGTTGGACGTTGTTGGTGCTACTTTTGCATTTTCCCGTATGCTATGAAAGCATTTGACCTTCTTAATTAATTCAGCAATATCTTTGAAATTACTCGCAGCTTAGCTCGAACTCATTTGTGGATCGTTTAGTCCTGTTAATATGTACTGTATTAAAGTTTTACCTGCTAATTTGATTCGTTTACCCATCATATTAATTTCAAAACAATAATTTTCTATTGTTTCATCAGATCTCTTTACCCTTTTAACAAGTTGCTGGTGCACCTCACCTATCTGATGCGGAAAACTTGCTCTTAAACCATCTGCCAGTTGCTCCCAGGAACTACGCACCTCCTGCATCGTATCCCACCAATAACGTGCAGGCCCTTGTATTTTCGATGCCACTGCCATTAGCAAAGCCCATCATATAACTTAGACAAACTCTCGACCCTTTTAAGACAAAGATCCGTTGACAACGATGAAACATCACCAGGTGAATAAAAAGGAATTGAGTCGGCTATTTCCTCAATGCTGCAAACCACCTTTTGTGTAGTTCTAGAATTTGCTGTGGTTCGTGCCTCGTAGTTTTTGATTTTCACAGCCAACTCTTGGCTCTTGTTACATTAAAATCCTCTCCTTTTCTAGTATTTTTTTCTTGCGTTCTACCATATCCCATTCTCTTAAGCGAAGATTTTCATCAGTTATTATTACAGTGGTAGAGCTGAATGTTGAATTCTTTTTTTAAATCAACATAAGCACCCGCATTTTCAGCCGGCTCATTGTTAGATATTACAGGCCCCTGATGTATCTTTAAGTTTCTTTTATAAAAATCTCTGAGTCGATTAAGCAGTACACGTTTGGACCCAGTTATTGGAAGCTTTCTGCTCTTAAGCTCCTCCTGGAGCTGCTTAAAATTCATATTCTCCATTGAACTTAGAATTCCAAACGTAGTATTTTACAATCGTATCTTCCAGTCTTGACAGATTCTCATTTCACTTTGATCACAGCAGTAAGTGATATTGACCTCTTCATTCGTTGAAAAATTATTATTATTCAAATTATATTATTTTTACTGCCAATTTTTTCTGAGTTTAGGTCCTTTATCCCACTTCTGAACTTTAACAACAATTACAATTAAAGAAAAACAATCCCTATATTAAATAAACTTTTATTTAAAGACACTTAGTCAATGCGTCCGTCCACCATGAATATACCTTCTTAATAAACTCTTTTTCTTTCACTATTACTACTACTGGCTCTCTTTTAGTTAGTCAGTGCTGTCGGTTCGGTATCAGATGCATCAATACTAAGCTGTTAAAAATTTTGCACCAATATTTTATTATTAAATTAAGCAGAGACAAATCTAACAAGTACTATCGCTATGCTTAAGATGTCGCCCAATCGGTCGTCTTCATGAGAGTACTATAAGTTTTATATACAAAGGTATTATAAAAGAAAATAATCCTAATGTCTAAGGCATTTTGCTTTTTTAAAACTGAGGAGAACACTAAGCAGAGCTTGAGCATGTCGAGTACGCACACACTGGAGCACTGAAATGTCAAAGGTGTAGTCTCCATTTTTGTATGCTTGTTTGTTTTTTTCTCCGTCTGTCTGTAATATCAATCACACAAAAAAAAGGGAAGTTAGGCAGGCTAAGCTTTTTACTTCATCTGCTTGCTCATTTTGTTCTGAGCTCATAAAGCCCGCTCCGATTTACATAGCTCTAATTAAAAAAAGATACACAGTCTGATGTGTCTAACCTAAAAAAAAACATAGATCTTTTTTTACAGCTTAGTTTTCTGCTCTTAAAGTAAAATGAAAAACGAGGCGCCTGCCTCGCGACTTACAAACTGATCACTTTCAGTACCTTTAAAAAAGTGAGGTTAAAACTGAAAAAGTAAAACATTTTTTTATGATTTAACGGCGTTTCCTCACTTTAATATTTTAAATCTCTAATATTGAGACCACTATCTGCACAGAAAAAAAATCAATATTATACTGGTGCTACCTTAAAGGAAAGTCGTCCCATTTAAACAATTAATTTTATTTTATTTTAATCTCTTGTTTTATTTTATTTTAGAAATTATTTCGTCTGCATACTTACTGATTTTATACTTTTGATTAATGCATGAAAATCCTTTCTTTAAGTTGTTTGTGCGGTAATGTTTGGATACGAAGGAAATAATGTTTCGGATACTAAATTAACAGAAGCTATAGATGCTTTTTCTAAAAACGTCCATAAAATTTTCGAAAACAGTGCCCATTTGATGAATTTTCCACCAAAACTAGCTAAAACATTTAGAATGAATATTTGGACTCAATTTGAAAAGGACGTTACAGAAATTCTGCAATTGGGAGGCGAAATCATTGATATGCAAATGAAGCAGGAATCCAAGTTGACTTGCGTGGATGGATTGTTTGTAAAAATGCGACTGGCTGGAATGTCGATAGAAGTTATTAAACGTATATTTGTTGATCTAATTGTAGCAGCCGGAGATACAGTAAGCCTGAAACTTTCTTATCTTGATTGTGTTTCCTCATAATAATAACAATAATTACAGACGGCTTTTTCTAGCCAGTGGGCGTTATATTTGCTTTCACAAAAAAGTGAAATCCAGACAAAAATTCGTTGTGAAGATTTTACTAGTCGAGAGGAATATCCAGTTTTGCAGGGTTTTATAAGGGAAACGTTAAGATTGTATCCAGTTGCTCCATTTATAGGGAGATTTCTAAAAAAAGATGCGATAATCGGAGATTATGAAGTTAAGAAAAATGTGAGTAAATATTGAATAAAGTTTTTTTCAACCTAATAAAGATTAGATGATGTTTATTCTATCTCTTTACACGTCGGGGCGAGACGCAGAACATTTTCCGGACCCCCTTGATGTTCAGCCGGAGAGATGGTTTCGAGATTCGGATACTGGACACCTAAGAAATGTCTTGCAAGCGCATGGAACTATTCCTTTTGGAATCGGCAGTCGCTCTTGTATTGGGAGAAAAGTTGCCTTGCATCAAATGTATTCCTTAGTGTCAGAGGTATTTGTGCATTTTACTTGATTTAATCATTTAAAAATTTAAAGCTTACAAATTTAGGTCAGTCGGAATTTCAACATTAAATGCTTCAACACGAAACCAATTGACATTGTCCTTCGTTTGGTCGCAGTACCAAATCAACCCTTGGAGTTAGGAGTAAAACTTTTAGAAGATTAAATAAAAAAAATCTTCAATATTCTTATAATTAACGATTTTTTATTTTTGTTTTTAATTTTCAAAAATCTCGCTTATAAATCATAAAAAAAACAAAAAAATTTTTTTTTTAAATACTGTATGCACATCAAATAAATGCTAATATAAAAAAATATGTGGTTATTAAAAGTAATAAAGATAAGAGTCCATAACTCGGAGCACCCCATAGAAGTTGTCCAACAATTAAGGATGCGCCTATAAAAATCAGATGTTTATAAGATGCCAAAGGGCGAAGGCATATTCTTGGTGGTAGTTGATCTTCACATAGTTGACTCACACCTGAGTGAAATAAACTTAAATTATCATAACTATAAATCATAGGCATTTGAAATAAAAAAACTTACCTCTTTGTTTGTCAAACCATTGCGCTGTCATAGGAGGACTTAAAACCTGTCTAGATAATTTACCCCAAATATCTGATCGATTCCAAAGCTTTTGCATTTCTTCGGAAAACTATACATAAAATATCAACTTGAAAATATAAAAGGCTCCTTTTAATGTATTACCTTACCATTTCGTTGAGCTTGCAGGAAACTTGGTGTAGAAAACGAACAAAAATCGCACATTCTTGACTTTGAATTGGCAATAATGCCGGATCAATTGTTGTTCTTATGTTGGCAATATTGTTCCTCATCTAAAGATTTGATGCAAAATATACATACATTATTGGCACACTTTTATAATTTTTTTTTTGTGCTCATTTTATATATTTATGACTCATATTACAGGTAAATAACTTTCAAAAATCCAGCGAAGTACGTTGTTTTCAATTTTATTAATTTTAAGTGTGAAGTCAATTGTCTGGGTAAATATTGGTTTTACATTTAAAGTGGATGTAACAAATTTGTTAATTACAATCTATTTATATTATATATTTAAAAATGTATATTATGATGTACAAACTGTTTTTTACATCGAAACAATAATTGTAGGCAAAAAATTGCCCTTAAAATTCTAGATTTATATGTATGTATATCATCTGCCCGGAAAAAATAACGATTTTGAAACCATCAGAAGGTCTTCTCTAATTGAGTCACAGTGCTATCCGACCAAAAGGTTCATATACATAAGTTGGCAAAATATTGAACGTCTAAGAAAACACGGGCCTTATCAACTTTTTAAACCAGACAATATTCAGAAGACTTTTCTGGATAATGGACGTAGAATATAATTCAATCAATACGTTTCGAAAAATCAAGGCATCGATACAAAAATTAACCTGGCATTAGTTTCACTTTCTCTATTTTTCTATTTTTCATATAAAATGCATGGGTAAATATAATTTATATCTCTAAGACCATTTATCCAAATTATATGATTTTGATAGAAGACTTTCTGTCTATAAAAAGCTATATCATAACATTAGCGGTATTTTACTAATGATCCATAATAATAAGGGCATGGAAAATAAAATGATATGGATCAGAGTGAAGAAAATATATATGCCCATCTCTTTTTTCTTGTTTTTCTCTCAAGAATTTGCTGTACATTTTTATAAACTATTGCTAAACATTTACCCATCAGATTAAACACTAATTTTTGGATCATGAAACTGGACCCCGATAAAGAGCAGGATCTTGCGTAGTTGTTGTAATGCATGTTTTTTATGATCTACATGTATCATATCTAATAATACAAATGTCTATTGAAAGTGTTGTTATTTAATAATTTTGGATTAATTTTAAGTCATTGGTTATTTCCCATCAAAGGATTTTATTAGGCACATAGCCATGAATCATTTCATAATATATTGTTCCTTGACTTTGAAACACACTATTCAATACAAACATTATATGTGCGAATACATATGTAAGTTAAATGAAATATTTATACTTATAAAAAAAAAAACTTATCGAATCAAATCTCGCGTTACATGTAAAAAGAATAAATTATTTATATGTAGTTATACGAGTATGTAGGTATATATCTTTTTCAAGTAAAGCAGAACTATACAGGGTGATTTGCATAAGGTGTGACAAAAAGCTAGGGCGTGTAGGTTGGACTTAGACAAGAAAAAAATCGTATGGGAGGGGGGGGGGGGGGTCTATTTCCCCCCGTTTAGGCGTGAGGGGCAATTTAAGAAAAAACTCACTTAAAACAGAAAAAAAATTATTAAAAAATAACGGTGACACCTACAGAGTAGTGCTATAGCATTTTGAAAAACCAGAAATATATTCTTTAATTTTGATTTTAAATAAAGTTGTTCGAGTGAATAGTTTTTGAAAAATTAATTTTCAAAATCAAAATTTTGAAAAAAAAAAATGAAAATTTTGTTTTTAAACAATTTTTTTTTCAAAATTTTACGTAATTAAGTATTATTTTTTTATTCAATATTCAATGCTCTTATTAATTTTTGATCAAACACAAAAAACCGGATGTCAAAATGTATTGTAGTTTTTGAGAAAATCAAAAATAACAAAAACTACTTTTAATCTAAGAAAAGCCTTTTATTTTAGTTTTTACATATTTGGATTCTTAGGTGAATTTACGATTGAAAGAATTAACTTTCTTTTTACTATTTTTTAATTATCGGTCTTATAAGCATACAATAATGTGACAAAGTACTGGATTAATCATATTTCACACATTTTTTTCATTGAGAATACCTGCGTGAAAGCATTGGTTTAAAATTGCCCTGCCACTTTTTTATTACGGTGGGGTCGGCTTGGCGACGCGACCTGTTTTGCTGTACAAATTATTTCTAATTTGAATGTCAAGTCGTCAACATATCACGATGTCAAATTACTCTCGTGCCGAATTAACGGATATGCATTACTGCTACGGTATGGCTCATGGTCGAAGTCGTGAAGCGCAAAGACTCTACGCTGAAATGTATCCCAATAGGAGGTGTCCCAGTCATACGATATTTTCAAGAATCCATCAACGTCTTCGAGAACACGGATTACTGGAGCACCGAGGGAGAGAAAGTTCATCTTCTGCATCAGTACACAAAGAGGAAAGAATTTTGGATATGGTCCGACGTAATCCCTCCCTTAGCACAAGGAGAATAGCTACTATGCTTCAGTTGCCCCAAACTAGAGTATGGGCAGTGCTTCATACCGAGCATTTACACCCGTACCACACCGCACCAGTTCGGGCGCTAACCGCAAACGACAAGTTACTGAGAGCTGCATTTTGTCGAACATTATTGCTAAGAGATGAAACTGAACATAATTACTTTGGAAGGATATTCTGGACGGATGAAGCTCAGTTTACGAGAGATGGAGTAACAAATTTCCACAATTTACATCACTGGAGTAACAGCAATCCGCATAACAAGAAACAAACCAAATCTCAACACCGCTTTAGCTGTAATGTTTGGCTTGGTATTGTTGGACGAACAGTTATTGGACCACGGTTCCTGAATTCAGTCATAAATGGAGAATCCTATCTGCAGTTATTACGAGACTTTCTGCCCGATTTGAATGACAACGTTCCCTTGGCCATAGCAGACAATTTAATCTACCAGCAAGAGCTCCAGCACACTACAGCCGCACTGTAAGGAACTGGCTTGATAAACATTTAAGTGACCGTTGGATTGGAAGAGGAGGTCCAATAGAATGGTCAAGATTCAGGAACATTTTTGTTCTTATTTCGCAATTGCATTTTTATGTCACTAGTTAGGGCGTGTAACGTTGCATTATTTAAAAAACATTCGCAGGTCAATATTAATCCAATGCTCTCACGCAGGTGTTCTCAATGAAAAAATGTGTTAATCCAGTACTTTGTCACTTTATTGTATGCTTATAAGACTGATAATAAAAAAATTGTACAAAAAAAGTTAAACCTTTCTTTCGTAAATGCACCTAAGGCAAGCCGACCCCACCATAATAAAAAAAGTGGCAGGCCAATTTTAAACCAATGCTCTCACGCAGCTGTTCTCAATGAATAAAATGCACGACTGGATCGCACGAACTTGCTCTTATGTAAAAGTACTTTGGAATTTAAGATACATTTTATAAATATAAAACATGGATTTATTGAAATAATAATGTTCAAATGCATAAAATTGCCGTCTGGTTTCCGGAAAAGTATGAATTTATGCAAATAAACCTTAAAAAATCGTTTTATTATTAAATAAATTTTTTATATAAGAAATTTCTCTAAAATTTTTCAAAAAAAAAAATGTGGGATGCGAATTTTAAGTATTTAATAATATTGGTTAGGAAATAATTTCAATAAATAATCGTTCATAGGTTTTGAAGATATTGATATAAATTTTTTTTTTTTTTTTTTTAAACACAATGAATATTTTTTCGAATATTTTTAAATACAATATTATTTTAAACTTAAGGGGACTCCTGCTAAAAATTTTGGGTTAAAATCCTTAGAGCCGTTAATGAGAAAGTCGAAAATCAAAAAAACGGGTCTATGGCAGGTACCCCTAATAACATTTTACCCCAAAATTTTTTTTGACCAAAATATAGTCCATGTCCATAATATCACACTTAATTTTTTTTATCAAAATCGTTAGAGCCATTTTCGAGATAAATAAGATTTTGCATTACGGGTGTATGGGGGGTACCCTTAGTTTTGGAGCTAAAAAAAAAAATTCAATTTCTCCTCTAGGGAATCACCGAAGACCCAATTCAATTCAATTTTGTTTTATTGAACATACTACATATTTACAATTTGGCTTATAACTAATAAGATACTACATATGTATGAAAGTTTACATTTGTTGGCTCATAGGGGGCCTAACTATATACAGTGACTTAAGTTTAATTATTTTTATATAAAATTTACATGACGAAAAAAAAATTAAATTTAAAATGTCGGTTGTATTGTCCTCAGGGTGTTCATTCCTGGTTGTCAGTGGTGATTTTTGTGGGTTGTGGGCAGGGATGGCATTTTAGCCGCGGTGGTAGGCTGACCCAATGTCAGCGTAGAACGAGACTACTTCCTCGTTGTCCATGATTACGTTGTCATCCAGAGTTTCCACCACACTGAGGTACCTCGGCTCGGGATGTCGTTGTTCTGTGGTCATCCTTCTCATAAGCTGATTCGGGTGGTCGATGATGTTCCCCATTAGTTTCTTCATTGAAAGAACTAGATATTTGTCCAGCGGGATTAAATTGGCTTCTGTGTAGAGATGCTCGTTCCTGTAGTGTTTCTGTCGATGACGGTCGAAGTAAAGTCCAGTGCAGATCCTCAGTATCTTTCTTTCGAATAGTTGAAGTTCCTTCATAGCTGTCTTCGAGATGGAAAACCAGACTGGGAAGGAATAGCTGATCACTGGTCGCAGGAGCTGCTTGTAGATTAATATCTTTGTCGGTTGGCTAAGACCTGATCTTCTTTTCAGCAATGGGTGCAAACGGCTGAAGGCCCAGCTGGCCTTTTTCAGAACATTTCTTGAGTGCAGGTTAAACCTTAGCAACTCATTGAAGTGCACTCCCAGGTACTTGACATTTGGCTTTGCCACTATGGAGGATCCGTCAGGGAGTCTTAGGACCAGATTTCTGCAAATTGTTGCGGTGCGAAGGCCTCTACCAGTTGAAGGTCTCCTGAAGCAGACAAGTTCCGATTTGGAAGTATTGATTCGGATGCCCCATTTCTGGTAGAATTGGAAGAGTCTGTTAATGTGGGTTTCTACTTTTTGGACAGCGATTAGAGGTGACATTGATGTGGCGTAGGAGAGCGAGTCATCAGCATACAGAAGGTTCTCGCATCCAATTGGTGAAGGTTGGTCTGAAGTCATCAAGTTGTAGAGGAAGGGGCCTAGTTTTGAGCCTTGGGCGACTCCAGCTCTGATGGTCTTCATGTTTGACTTGCAATTATTTACTTGAACGAAAAATTTCCTGAAAGATAGGAAAGAAAAGAGAATTTTTATTAATGGCGGAGGTACTTGCATAAGATGAAGTTTGTGGATTAGACCGTCTATCCACACGCTATCGAATGCTTTCTCGACATCCAGAAAGCATCCGACGGTGACACGATTACTGTTGAGGGCTGTGGTGATATCGTGTTGGAATTTTACCAGTGGATGCAAGGTTGAGTGTTTTTCTCGAAAGCCGAATTGCATGTCAGGGATGATTGAATTTTCAAAGCAGAATTTCTTCAGTCTTCGTAAGATTAATTCTTCCAGTAATTTGCTGATGTTGTTGAGAAGTGATATTGGCCTGTAGTTGGAAACTAAGTTGGAGGCACCTTTCTTCGGAATTGGCACAATCTTCGCTGTTTTCCACTTCTGGGGGAAGTAACAGTTGTTGATGCAGTTGTTTAAAATGATTGTGAGGAAAATCATTACCGCCTGTGGCAGCCTTTTCAGGATGTAGTAGGAGACACCATCTGGTCCAGCAGACTTTTTTGGCTTAGAATTGCCGATGATTTCTACAACCTCCTCTAGATTGCATAAATGTGGACTATCGGTGGGATCATTTGCTGGATTGATAATATTAAAATTTATTTTATCCGGATTTGGTTGCAGTGTTTGTTGAACTGTTGCCTCAACTTCTCGTAAGAAAGTTTGGTCAGTAGGTGGGCTCGGTGTGAAGTTTCCTTCGAAGTAGTCGGCGAACGCTTCCACCTTGTCTTGGGCCGAGGTAGCTTCAGTATCATTGCTGATGATGGTTTCCGGTATTTGTGGCTGTTTTCCAATGATCCTATTGATGTTTTTGAAAGCATCTTGTCCTGGCTTGATTGCTTGTAATCTTTTCTGGTATTGGATATTATTGTGGTATTGAATGGAATTCCGGAACATGATGTTGACTTGCTGTAGCTCATTCCAAACTATCTGGTAGTTTCTGTTTGTTGTATTCAGTTCACTTTGATGGATCCGCTGGAGACGTTTCCTTAGACGTTGTCTGTGAGCATACAGATTTTGAACGTACTCGGGAAGGTGCTGGTACCTATCCCTTGATGTTTTAGACTGTTTTTGCTTGTCCAGGGCATCAGATACGGCATGTTCAAAGTTGACAATTGCTGCATCGATTTCGATATCCAGAAGATTCTTGTCTGAAGGTGGGAGAGTTAAGCTGTCTTCTATGTCTCTTTGAAGTCTATCAATATCCAGCCGTCTGAAATTAATGAAATTCTCAGGAGCTTCTGTTGTAAGGAGTATGGGTTGGTTGAGATTAATCGATAGTTGAACAGCTTCATGGTCCGAGTCACTGTGCAATAATGTACAGACATAATTCCGGATTTCCGGAAGAGTGTGCACTAGGTTCGAGGAAGCCAGGAAGAAGTCCAGCGTTGATGGTGTTCTGGGAAAGGTGGGTTTGTGTTGTGAAACAACCACTAACGAGTGCTGGTCGTTGTTGGCGTCCAGCCAGTCAACAATCGCCTTGCCCTCAGGTGAAATAGTAGTATCCAGCCACACGTGATGCCTGGCATTGAAATCACCGCCGATGAGTCCATATGTGCTTCTCTCGAGGACACCGTTGAGAATTTGAAGGTCATTGTGAATATTTCTCATGCTGGATTGGCACTTGAAATAGACACTGATGATGATAAGAGTTTCATCTCTTCCAAGTTTAATGGTGACGGCAGTGGCTTCGCTGGTTCTGAGACCAGTGATAATGGTTTCAGCGGTGTTGGGGCAAATCTTCTTTTTTACGTAGATTGCCGTCCCTCTACGGCCCTCATCTTTGTCCTTTCGGAAGGTTTTGAAGCCGGCGATGTCGATGTTGTTGCGTCTAGTGACGTTGGTCTCACTGATGAGAGCGATGTCCGGGTTTTTATTTTTCATCCATAAATTAAATGTCGTTCTCTTCTCAAGGCTGTACAATGAATTCACATTGTACGTCAGGATGCGGAGCTTCTTTAATTGCATATTTGGAATATGAAGGTGGCCAGCGCCACGGACTTCTCACCTTCGCTAAGCTGAGCATAGTTCGATGGAACTGCACTCCGAGCTTTTCCAATTACCGTGAGTAGGTCGGATCCAAAAATCCTTTGGACTTCGGTGTTCAGGTTCGTTGGTGCGGTTGTTGTTGGTTTGGTTGGTCCACTCCTTGGTGTTGTTGGTTTGGTTGGTCCACTCCTTGGTGCTGTTGCTTGGGGTGTGTTCACCTTCGCTGGTGTCGTTTTCTGTTGCTGCTGTTGGCTCCTGGAATTGGTTGGTTTCTGCGAAGAACCGCCTTTCACCATTGCTGCAAAGCTGAGTGCAGGGCGGGTAACCAAACATGCTGATTTTGCAGCAAATACCTGTTGTGCTTTTTTTTCGGCTGACATTTTGTTTTTTTCGGTGAGTCTTACCTTTAGTGTTGGGCAGCCCTTGAAACTGGCTGGATGACCTTCCTTTTTGCAGTTGGCACACCATACATCCAACCCAGTATTCTCCTTACGTTGGCATTGCCCGGGTTCATGATCCTCTTTACACTTGACGCACACGTACTGGCGTCCGCAGTTGGTGGCAACGTGTCCAAAACGCTGGCAGTTCCGGCACTGAACAATGTCGTCGGTCTTTAGTCGCTCCCAGTGCACCCTCTGGTTCATTATTAGAGTCTTCGTGTAGACTTCGTTAATGTCACATGTCTTCGATAGCTCTACTACAAAATTGTTATAGGTTTTCCCTTGGGCCTTCTTGGCTTTAAAATGGGATACCTTGACCACTGGAAGTCCTTCTATCCGTAGTTCGTCTTCAACTTCGATAGCAGCATAGGTATGGTGTATTCCTTTAAGAAGAAGTAGATTCTTCCTATCCTCGCGTGGTGTGAAAGAGTTGAACTCGATCTTCCTGGCTTTCAGGAAGTTTTTGATGATTTCGAAGGCTTCTCTGTTTCCAGTGGAAATAATAGTCGTCTTGGTATTTCTGTTTTTGAAAGTTACACTCAATCCCTTGCTTTTGCAGAACCTGCTGATTTCAGCAATGTTGCCGGAATAGCAAAAAATTGGGGGCATTCCTGGGGCCTTGGTTGGTTTCACTATGGATTTATTCGATGTTCTTGTAGGCTGGACTGGAATGGGCTTAGTGGCTGCTGATGTTGAAGATGATGCAGCTGGAACAGGCTTGGTGGCTGCTGATGATGAAGCTGTTGAGAACGATGAAGCTGGAGTCAGTGTCTTTTTGACTGACTTCTCGGTTTCGGTTTGGACAGGCGTTAGCACTTTAATTGGACTCTTTAAGCAGTCCTTTTCCAGCTGAATGCGCTTAGTACCTTTGTCCTTAAGCGCCTTGCTTGGTCTCTTCTGTCCAGGTAGGGGAAAATCACTGGTATCTTCTTCCGAGCTGGTGATCGCGCTAGGATCCTCTTCAGTGGATGACTCCTCCAACGTGCTGGTGGTTGAAGATTCCTCGTCAATGTCTACCTCTTCGGTTTCCATGTTGTTGTCACTGGTTTTATTGGGCTGCACAATGCTATTGAAAGACATTGCTAATTTGCCACAATATTCAGGTCCAAGGTCCTTGACTATCCTCCTGAGCAAAGCTTCAAATGAAGCGATTGCCGAGGCTGGATTGAGAGGTTCCATATTACTGGATTAACCTTTTTCACTATTATTGATTAAAACGGATTAACACGCACAACACTATTTTGAGAAAAACTTCTGTTTAACACACTTAATCCTCATTAATCTTTAAGTTAATCACTGGGATAATCCCTTTTTAATTACTTTTTAGGCAATAAAATCTGGTAGCCCGCAGGTATATCAGAATTTTTTACCTTTTTTTCACTTAGGGGTGGATTTTTAAATTAAATTTAATTCGTCCGCTGTATGACTATCTGCTCTGAGCGATGTACACCGAAGACCCTTAACTACCGAGATTGTAGAGTTGGGTAGTTCCGGACATGTATAGTTCCAGGAACTATGTCTTCTGTCGGATACATTTCAGTTCATTCCGATCAACAAAATCAAACATGTCCGCAGTTCCAACCTCAAGAGACAAGTAAAGCGAACATGTTTCAAGACGCAAAGTGCGAACGAATAATACAAATCAGTTCCAAATTCACAAATACAAAACAAAAGTAAAAGAACGAATTTGTTCGATGACGGAGATCTTAAAGCAGGAGAAAAAAGAAAACCAATACATACAAACTTTAACTCGCGCATACAGAGAAACAGTTTGTGGTTTGTGGGATACATACAAAATAATGTCCGATCATACATTCATCCTGTGTATGAAATGAACGAAGTATACTGAAACCGGACTCATAGTTCCTTGGATTGCTTGTTAGTTCCATGTCCTTTAACCAGTTCCATGTCCGTAAAAGAAATGAACTATTAATGTGGATGCGGTTGGCGTTGGATTGCTTGTTAGTTCCATGTCTTTTAACTAGTTCCATATCCGTAAAAGAAATGAACTATTAATGTGGATGCGGTTGGCGTTGGATTGCTTGTTAGTTCCATGTCTTTTAACTAGTTCCATATCCGTAAAAGAAATGAACTATTAATGTGGATGCGGACATTCCCAGTTCTTTTCATTTGTAGTTCCATTTCTATTATGGTGAGAGAATGAGAGATATCATGCATGTTTGTCTGATAGAGGTAGATGAAAAAAGAATGTTTCTTGTTCAATGCAATTGTTTTCTTCGGTTTCGTTGGGTTTTATTTTCTTTCTTCTGGTTGGTGACTGTTTACTGTTTTGTTTAGTTAGTGTTTTATCATTAATCATTATTAATTATTTGTTGAAAGTTTGATTAAGATTTGATAAAGTTCATAGTTCAGTAAGGAACTAGTAATTTAAGTAAAGAAAAGTGTTTACGTTGGATTATTGGTAATTTTAAAGTAGGTATTTTTGTTATGTCTTAAACCTACTTATGCATTCAACTGACTGAATTTGTCTATAAATCTTGAATGTTTTTTGTTTGTCTTTCTTTGATGTACAAAAATCTAGTTCAAACACTTAGCTTCCTGCTACATTTTTAAAACAAACTTTGAAGCTTATAGTTTTTAGCGTTTCTAATTAAATAAATTTGTATTTTACTCAAATTGAAAAGAGTAATGTTCTGTTTTTTTTTCATAACTCTTGAAAATGCATGAATATCAAAAAAGGAATTTAAATCATAAACATGTCTTAAATTGCTTTTTTCACACTGAAATGATTTCAGTTTGTTCTAATACTCGTAAGTAGTAGGAGTAAGTATATATTTTATTAGAATTAACCTTTTCAGCTTTGATAATTGAATCACCAATTGGAAGAAGGGAATAAGTGCCAAAATTTCCAAAAATGACATTTTGATGCAAATGTCATCTCTATACCTAGACCCATTGGTTAGGCCGAAGAAAGAAACAAAAACCCGTTTTTCTAATAGAAATATAGGTGATTTTGAAAAAGCATCTTAGAACAGCCACACAAAGAAATTATTCAGTTTTTTGCGTTTTCCCAACAATTAAATCAGATGGATTTATTCCCTTCTTCCAATTGGTGATTCAATTATTTCTTGGATCATTCTTATTATAATTAAACTACATACATACGAATGAAAAGAACTTTACATAATTTATATGGAACTCAAACCAGCAAGTGAAACATGGAACTAAGCACCAATTAACAAAATAAGTACCTATACGCATTAACATAATTTGAAAAACCTTAACAGTTCCGCGGACATGGTTCCAGGAACTGGTTCCGACGAGAAAAATAATCGTTCCATGTCCGTTCCGGTACTGGAACTGTTTTGCGCAACTCTACGAGATTGAAAGAAATAGGTCCAAGGGTTTAGGCTGTAGTGACAGGTACAGACATACAGACACACTGAAACATGTTTTTTGTGTAGGTACTAAATTTTCCTTAAAATTTTTATAAAAAAAAATTGATATGCAAATTGTTATTATTTAATAAAATACATTTTTAAACGTAATTTAAAAATTTTATCGTGTATCGGTTTTCAAGATATTGAATTTTCAAAAACAAAATTGTATTATTTTTTTAAAAATCCAAAAACTATTTTTTCGAAAAAATTTTTAGTTTATATTTTTTCAAATGCAAAGCAGCTCCTGCATAAAAATTTTGGTTAAAATTGTTGCGGTAAAATTTACCACAACAAGTTTCACCTACCTATTCAATTTTCCCCAATCCATTTTTCAACCTTCCTTTCTATTGCGGCTCCAAAATGCTGTAGAGCTCAGTTGAAACCTGGTTTCCACCGTCCAGAGTCCTACTCTTAAGCATTCTGGAAAAGCAATCAAACTAGGTCTTCGATTCTGAAATACAAAGTGGAGTGACAGGCGGTCACCAAAATCCATATACATACCTATATGTGACGGATGAGTCACAACGGCAAAAATACACAGGCACACAGTGTGCGACAGATGGTCCACAAGATATGTGGGTGTGCGACAGATGGTCCACACAGGATTGTAAAACATGAAGATTTTGACCCATGTTCAACGGCATGTGTGATTTCAAGTTCACACCAACATAAATTTAGTATGGCCTTCTGCCCAATGTTAAGTGTCTGGTTCACCAAGTAAAATCACGTTGCGATGTTATTCCCTTTACCCTTAATTGTCTGCGCGAAAGTCTACGGGTTTAAAATATGTTAAATTTCGCGTGAAACATCGGATCCTGTCTCATAATGTTTGTTGGGAAAATGGCATGGGATCCCATCTAACAGAATGCTTTCTTCAAGTTTTTAAGTTGGGCCGGTTGGGCTGGGGACTTTATTCGCGATCTTTAATAATTTTTCGTTTGACTTTTTAGACCATTTGAAATTGACGGAAATGGCATGCACACCAGCGAAAAAGCCGGGTGTTGCAACCGCGACAGAATACCAACACGGACCAAAGGTCAGAAGAGGATGGCATATATGTATGTCGTGGCCGAATGGGTGAGAGAAGTTCGCCTTTTGAGGGGCACTTTTGAAAAAGCTACGAAAGAGCTAAGTTGAAAAAGTTTAAAAGCGAAAAATTATTATCTGAGTCGAGAAAATTTTCGAGTTGTGTTTTAAAGATCAGTTTTGTCAGAGGAATTCCAGTTGGGGAATTCAAAGAGGAAAAACTAAATTTCAATCTTTTGTCGAAGAAAGCATTCTTGTTCGAGGAGATAGAGCCAGGGTGAAACTAACTAGAAGAGATAGGATCCGCTGGAAAAAAAAAAAGCTAAGTATACGTTGTTTTGTCCAATTGTGCTTAGGAGTATTTTCAATCGTTTTGTTTTGTTTGGAGGCTATTAAGTGCCTTAGATTTACCCCGTTTAGGCTTTCGTTTCGTCTTTTGTCTTCCCGAGATTGCGGGACCCGCGACCGTTCTTAAAATTCCGTTGTTGTTCGGGAATTTTCCCTAACGTGATTTTTCTTCGTGTCCCGTAGTGGCACAAAACCATTGTTCTTGTTTCACTTTTCCATTTTTTTTTTCTACATTTTCAAACATATTTTTTTGTAAATTGGCCATCTGCCAATTGCCAAACACCTTTGTAAATTCTTATTTGTTTTAGAAAAAATTCTGGGTTTTATACCTATACCTATAAAGGTTTCCCAGATAGTTTTTAATAAAACTTCATTAAAATCCTATTCAGGTAAATTAAAACATTCTTTTATTTTTTTCTTGGAAAGGAGCTTCTTTTTTTTCAGTGAATTGGTCCAAAAGGTTTGTAATTTCCTATTTAGTTCAGAACTAAAACAAAATAAAATGCACGACTGGATCGCACGAACTTGCTCTTATGTAAAAGTACTTTGGATTTAAGATACATTTTATAAATATAAAACATGGATTTAATGAAATAATATCTAATGTTCAAATGCATAAAATTGCCGTCTGGTTTTCGGAAAAGTATGAATTTATGCAAATAAACCGTAAAAAATTGTTTTATTATTAAATAAATTTTTTATATAAGAAATTTCTCTAAAATTTTTCAAGAAAAAAATGTGGGATGCGAATTTTAAGTAATATTGGTTTTAGGAAATAATTTCAAAAAAATCGTTCATAGGTTTTGAAGATATTGATTTTAAAAAATTTTTTTTTTTAAAAAACCCAATAAATATTTTTTCGAATATTTTTATATACAATATTATTTTAAACTTAAGGGGACTCCTGCTTAAAATTTTGGGTTAAAATCCTTAGAGCCGTTAATGAGAAAGTCGAAAATCAAAAAAACGGGTCTATGGCAGGTACCCCTAATAACATTTTGCCCCAAAATTTTTTTTGACAAAAATGTAGTCCATGTCCATAATATCACACTTAATTTTTTTTTATCAAAATCGTTAGAGCCGTTTTCGAGATAAGTAAGATTTTGCATTACGGGTGTATGGGGGGTACCCTTAGTTTTGGAGCTAAAAAAAAAATTCAATTTCTCCTCTAGGGAATCACCGAAGACCCTTAACTACCGAGATTGAAAGAAATAGGTCCAGGGGTTAAGGCTGTAGTGAGAGGTACAGACATACAGACACACTGAAACATGTTTTTTGTGTACTAAATTTTCCTTAAAATTTTTATAAAAAAAATTGATATGCAAATTGTTATTATTTAATTAAATACATTTTTAAACGTAATTTAAAAATTTCATCGTGTATCGGTTTTCAAGATATTGAATTTAAAAAAAAAAAATTTTATTATTTTTTTAAAAATCCAAAAACTATTTTTTCAAAAAATTTTTTAGTTTATATTTTTTCAAATGCAAAGCAGCTGCTGCATAAAAATTTTGGTTAAAATCGTTAGAGCCGTTGGTGAGAAATTCGAAAATCAAAAAAACCGTTCTATGACAGGTACCCCTAATAACATTTCCCCCCAATTTTTTTTTAACCAAAATATAGTCCATGTCTATAATATCACACTTAATTTTTTTAATCAAAATCGTTAGAGCCGTTTTCGAGATAAATAAGATTTTGCATTACGGGTGTATGGGGGGTACCCTTAGTTTTGGAGCTAAAAAAAAAATTTCAATTTCTCCTCTAGGGAATCACCGAAGACCCTTAACTACCGAGATTGAAAGAAATAGGTCCAGGGGTTAAGGCTGTAGTGAGAGGTACAGACATACAGACACACTGAAACATGTTTTTTGTGTACTAAATTTTCCTTAAAATTTTTATAAAAAAAATTGATATGCAAATTGTTATTATTTAATAAAATACATTTTTAAACGTAATTTAAAAATTTCATCGTGTATCGATTTTCAAGATATTGAATTAAAAAAAAAAAAAATTTATTATTTTTTTAAAAATCCAAAAACTATTTTTTCAAAAAATTTTTTAGTTTATATTTTTTCAAATGCAAAGCAGCTGCTGCATAAAAATTTTGGTTAAAATCGTTAGAGCCGTTGGTGAGAAATTCGAAAATCAAAAAAACCGTTCTATGACAGGTACCCCTAATAACATTTCCCCCCAAATTTTTTTTTCACCAAAATATAGTCCATGTCTATAATATCACACTTAATTTTTTTAATCAAAATCGTTAGAGCCGTTTTCGAGATAAATAAGATTTTGCATTACGGGTGTATGGGGGGTACCCTTAGTTTTGGAGCTAAAAAAAAAAATTTCAATTTCTCCTCCAGGGAATCACCGAAGACCCTTAACTACCGAGATTGAAAGAAATAGGTCCAGGGGTTTAGGCTGTAGTGAGAGGTACAGACATACAGACACACTGAAACATGTTTTTTGTGTACTAAATTTTCCTTAAAATTTTTATAAAAAAAATTGATATGCAAATTGTTATTATTTAATAAAATACATTTTTAAACGTAATTTAAAAATTTCATCGTGTATCGGTTTTCAAGATATTGAATTTAAAAAAAAAATTGTATTATTTTTTTAAAAATCCAAAAACTATTTTTTCGAAAAATTTTTTAGTTTATATTTTTTCAAATGCAAAGCAGCTCCTGCATAAAAATTTTGGTTAAAATCCTTAGAGCCGTTGGTGAGAAATTCGAAAATCAAAAAAACCGTTCTATGACAGGTACCCCTAATAACATTTCCCCCCAAATTTTTTTTTCACCAAAATATAGTCCATGTCTATAATATCACACTTAATTTTTTTAATCAAAATCGTTAGAGCCGTTTTCGAGATAAATAAGATTTTGCATTACGGGTGTATGGGGGGTACCCTTAGTTTTGGAGCTAAAAAAAAAATTTCAATTTCTCCTCTAGGGAATCACCGAAGACCCTTAACTACCGAGATTGAAAGAAATAGGTCCAAGGGTTTAGGCTGTAGTGACAGGTACAGACATACAGACACACTGAAACATGTTTTTTGTGTAGGTACTAAATTTTCCTTAAAATTTTTATAAAAAAAAATTGATATGCAAATTGTTATTATTTAATAAAATACATTTTTAAACGTAATTTAAAAATTTTATCGTGTATCGGTTTTCAAGATATTGAATTTTCAAAAACAAAATTGTATTATTTTTTTAAAAATCCAAAAACTATTTTTTCGAAAAAATTTTTAGTTTATATTTTTTCAAATGCAAAGCAGCTCCTGCATAAAAATTTTGGTTAAAATTGTTGCGGTAAAATTTACCACAACAAGTTTCACCTACCTATTCAATTTTCCCCAATCCATTTTTCAACCTTCCTTTCTATTGCGGCTCCAAAATGCTGTAGAGCTCAGTTGAAACCTGGTTTCCACCGTCCAGAGTCCTACTCTTAAGCATTCTGGAAAAGCAATCAAACTAGGTCTTCGATTCTGAAATACAAAGTGGAGTGACAGGCGGTCACCAAAATCCATATACCTATATGTGACGGATGAGTCACAACGGCAAAAATACACAGGCACACAGTGTGCGACAGATGGTCCACAAGATATGTGGGTGTGCGACAGATGGTCCACACAGGATTGTAAAACATGAAGATTTTGACCCATGTTCAACGGCATGTGTGATTTCAAGTTCACACCAACATAAATTTAGTATGGCCTTCTGCCCAATGTTAAGTGTCTGGTTCACCAAGTAAAATCACGTTGCGATGTTATTCCCTTTACCCTTAATTGTCTGCGCGAAAGTCTACGGGTTTAAAATATGTTAAATTTCGCGTGAAACATCGGATCCTGTCTCATAATGTTTGTTGGGAAAATGGCATGGGATCCCATCTAACAGAATGCTTTCTTCAAGTTTTTAAGTTGGGCCGGTTGGGCTGGGGACTTTATTCGCGATCTTTAATAATTTTTCGTTTGACTTTTTAGACCATTTGAAATTGACGGATTAGAACTGAACTCGTCCATTAAGCCAAGGTTGGTGTTCAAATCACCAATGTGAAAGAGACCATATATGCGTGGCTGGATTCGACAGCGGCATGCACACCAGCGAAAAAGCCGGGTGTTGCAACCGCGACAGAATACCAACACGGACCAAAGGTCAGAAGAGGATGGCATATATGTATGTCGTGGCCGAATGGGTGAGAGAAGTTCGCCTTTTGAGGGGCACTTTTGAAAAAGCTACGAAAGAGCTAAGTTGAAAAAGTTTAAAAGCGAAAAATTATTATCTGAGTCGAGAAAATTTTCGAGTTGTGTTTTAAAGATCAGTTTTGTCAGAGGAATTCCAGTTGGGGAATTCAAAGAGGAAAAACTAAATTTCAATCTTTTATCGAAGAAAGCATTCTTGTTCGAGGAGATAGAGCCAGGGTGAAACTAACTAGAAGAGATAGGATCCGCTGGAAAAAAAAAAAGCTAAGTATACGTTGTTTTGTCCAATTGTGCTTAGGAGTATTTTCAATCGTTTTGTTTTGTTTGGAGGCTATTAAGTGCCTTAGATTTACCCCGTTTAGGCTTTCGTTTCGTCTTTTGTCTTCCCGAGATTGCGGGACCCGCGACCGTTCTTAAAATTCCGTTGTTGTTCGGGAATTTTCCCTAACGTGATTTTTCTTCGTGTCCCGTAGTGGCACAAAACCATTGTTCTTGTTTCACTTTTCCATTTTTTTTTCTACATTTTCAAACATATTTTTTTGTAAATTGGCCATCTGCCAATTGCCAAACACCTTTGTAAATTCTTATTTGTTTTAGAAAAAATTCTGGGTTTTATACCTATACCTATAAAGGTTTCCCAGATAGTTTTTAATAAAACTTCATTAAAATCCTATTCAGGTAAATTAAAACATTCTTTTATTTTTTTCTTGGAAAGGAGCTTCTTTTTTTTCAGTGAATTGGTCCAAAAGGTTTGTAATTTCCTATTTAGTTCAGAACTAAAACAAAATAAAATGCACGACTGGATCGCACGAACTTGCTCTTATGTAAAAGTACTTTGGATTTAAGATACATTTTATAAATATAAAACATGGATTTAATGAAATAATATCTAATGTTCAAATGCATAAAATTGCCGTCTGGTTTTCGGAAAAGTATGAATTTATGCAAATAAACCGTAAAAAATTGTTTTATTATTAAATAAATTTTTTATATAAGAAATTTCTCTAAAATTTTTCAAGAAAAAAATGTGGGATGCGAATTTTAAGTAATATTGGTTTTAGGAAATAATTTCAAAAAATAATCGTTCATAGGTTTTGAAGATATTGATTTAAAAAAAATTTTTTTTTAAAAAACCCAATAAATATTTTTTCGAATATTTTTATATACAATATTATTTTAAACTTAAGGGGACTCCTGCTAAAAATTTTGGGTTAAAATCCTTAGAGCCGTTAATGAGAAAGTCGAAAATCAAAAAAACGGGTCTATGGCAGGTACCCCTAATAACATTTTGCCCCAAAATTTTTTTTGACAAAAATGTAGTCCATGTCCATAATATCACACTTAATTTTTTTTTATCAAAATCGTTA
The DNA here is from genome assembly GCA_911387755.1 of Chrysotoxum bicinctum. Classification (NCBI taxonomy): domain Eukaryota; kingdom Metazoa; phylum Arthropoda; class Insecta; order Diptera; family Syrphidae; genus Chrysotoxum; species Chrysotoxum bicinctum. Next base: position 125,465,541 of record OU426988.1, on the reverse strand, counting down.
GAGCCGTTTTCGAGATAAGTAAGATTTTGCATTACGGGTGTATGGGGGGTACCCTTAGTTTTGGAGCTAAAAAAAAATTTCAATTTCTCCTCTAGGGAATCACCGAAGACCCTTAACTACCGAGATTGAAAGAAATAGGTCCAGGGGTTAAGGCTGTAGTGAGAGGTACAGACATACAGACACACTGAAACATGTTTTTTGTGTACTAAATTTTCCTTAAAATTTTTATAAAAAAAATTGATATGCAAATTGTTATTATTTAATTAAATACATTTTTAAACGTAATTTAAAAATTTCATCGTGTATCGGTTTTCAAGATATTGAATTTAAAAAAAAAAAATTTTATTATTTTTTTAAAAATCCAAAAACTATTTTTTCAAAAAATTTTTTAGTTTATATTTTTTCAAATGCAAAGCAGCTGCTGCATAAAAATTTTGGTTAAAATCGTTAGAGCCGTTGGTGAGAAATTCGAAAATCAAAAAAACCGTTCTATGACAGGTACCCCTAATAACATTTCCCCCCAATTTTTTTTTAACCAAAATATAGTCCATGTCTATAATATCACACTTAATTTTTTTAATCAAAATCGTTAGAGCCGTTTTCGAGATAAATAAGATTTTGCATTGCGGGTGTATGGGGGGTACCCTTAGTTTTGGAGCTAAAAAAAAAATTTCAATTTCTCCTCTAGAGAATCACCGAAGACCCTTAACTACCGAGATTGAAAGAAATAGGTCCAGGGGTTAAGGCTGTAGTGAGAGGTACAGACATACAGACACACTGAAACATGTTTTTTGTGTACTAAATTTTCCTTAAAATTTTTATAAAAAAAATTGATATGCAAATTGTTATTATTTAATAAAATACATTTTTAAACGTAATTTAAAAATTTCATCGTGTATCGGTTTTCAAGATATTGAATTAAAAAAAAAAAAATTTATTATTTTTTTAAAAATCCAAAAACTATTTTTTCAAAAAATTTTTTAGTTTATATTTTTTCAAATGCAAAGCAGCTGCTGCATAAAAATTTTGGTTAAAATCGTTAGAGCCGTTGGTGAGAAATTCGAAAATCAAAAAAACCGTTCTATGACAGGTACCCCTAATAACATTTCCCCCCAAATTTTTTTTTCACCAAAATATAGTCCATGTCTATAATATCACACTTAATTTTTTTAATCAAAATCGTTAGAGCCGTTTTCGAGATAAATAAGATTTTGCATTACGGGTGTATGGGGGGTACCCTTAGTTTTGGAGCTAAAAAAAAATTTCAATTTCTCCTCCAGGGAATCACCGAAGACCCTTAACTACCGAGATTGAAAGAAATAGGTCCAGGGGTTTAGGCTGTAGTGAGAGGTACAGACATACAGACACACTGAAACATGTTTTTTGTGTACTAAATTTTCCTTAAAATTTTTATAAAAAAAATTGATATGCAAATTGTTATTATTTAATAAAATACATTTTTAAACGTAATTTAAAAATTTCATCGTGTATCGGTTTTCAAGATATTGAATTTAAAAAAAAAAAATTGTATTATTTTTTTCAAAATCCAAAAACTATTTTTTCGAAAAATTTTTTAGTTTATATTTTTTCAAATGCAAAGCAGCTCCTGCATAAAAATTTTGGTTAAAATCCTTAGAGCCGTTGGTGAGAAATTCGAAAATCAAAAAAACCGTTCTATGACAGGTACCCCTAATAACATTTCCCCCCAAATTTTTTTTTCACCAAAATATAGTCCATGTCTATAATATCACACTTAATTTTTTTAATCAAAATCGTTAGAGCCGTTTTCGAGATAAATAAGATTTTGCATTACGGGTGTATGGGGGGTACCCTTAGTTTTGGAGCTAAAAAAAAAATTTCAATTTCTCCTCTAGGGAATCACCGAAGACCCTTAACTACCGAGATTGAAAGAAATAGGTCCAAGGGTTTAGGCTGTAGTGACAGGTACAGACATACAGACACACTGAAACATGTTTTTTGTGTAGGTACTAAATTTTCCTTAAAATTTTTATAAAAAAAAATTGATATGCAAATTGTTATTATTTAATAAAATACATTTTTAAACGTAATTTAAAAATTTTATCGTGTATCGGTTTTCAAGATATTGAATTTTCAAAAACAAAATTGTATTATTTTTTTAAAAATCCAAAAACTATTTTTTCGAAAAAATTTTTAGTTTATATTTTTTCAAATGCAAAGCAGCTCCTGCATAAAAATTTTGGTTAAAATTGTTGCGGTAAAATTTACCACAACAAGTTTCACCTACCTATTCAATTTTCCCCAATCCATTTTTCAACCTTCCTTTCTATTGCGGCTCCAAAATGCTGTAGAGCTCAGTTGAAACCTGGTTTCCACCGTCCAGAGTCCTACTCTTAAGCATTCTGGAAAAGCAATCAAACTAGGTCTTCGATTCTGAAATACAAAGTGGAGTGACAGGCGGTCACCAAAATCCATATACCTATATGTGACGGATGAGTCACAACGGCAAAAATACACAGGCACACAGTGTGCGACAGATGGTCCACAAGATATGTGGGTGTGCGACAGATGGTCCACACAGGATTGTAAAACATGAAGATTTTGACCCATGTTCAACGGCATGTGTGATTTCAAGTTCACACCAACATAAATTTAGTATGGCCTTCTGCCCAATGTTAAGTGTCTGGTTCACCAAGTAAAATCACGTTGCGATGTTATTCCCTTTACCCTTAATTGTCTGCGCGAAAGTCTACGGGTTTAAAATATGTTAAATTTCGCGTGAAACATCGGATCCTGTCTCATAATGTTTGTTGGGAAAATGGCATGGGATCCCATCTAACAGAATGCTTTCTTCAAGTTTTTAAGTTGGGCCGGTTGGGCTGGGGACTTTATTCGCGATCTTTAATAATTTTTCGTTTGACTTTTTAGACCATTTGAAATTGACGGATTAGAACTGAACTCGTCCATTAAGCCAAGGTTGGTGTTCAAATCACCAATGTGAAAGAGACCATATATGCGTGGCTGGATTCGACAGCGGCATGCACACCAGCGAAAAAGCCGGGTGTTGCAACCGCGACAGAATACCAACACGGACCAAAGGTCAGAAGAGGATGGCATATATGTATGTCGTGGCCGAATGGGTGAGAGAAGTTCGCCTTTTGAGGGGCACTTTTGAAAAAGCTACGAAAGAGCTAAGTTGAAAAAGTTTAAAAGCGAAAAATTATTATCTGAGTCGAGAAAATTTTCGAGTTGTGTTTTAAAGATCAGTTTTGTCAGAGGAATTCCAGTTGGGGAATTCAAAGAGGAAAAACTAAATTTCAATCTTTTATCGAAGAAAGCATTCTTGTTCGAGGAGATAGAGCCAGGGTGAAACTAACTAGAAGAGATAGGATCCGCTGGAAAAAAAAAAAAGCTAAGTATACGTTGTTTTGTCCAATTGTGCTTAGGAGTATTTTCAATCGTTTTGTTTTGTTTGGAGGCTATTAAGTGCCTTAGATTTACCCCGTTTAGGCTTTCGTTTCGTCTTTTGTCTTCCCGAGATTGCGGGACCCGCGACCGTTCTTAAAATTCCGTTGTTGTTCGGGAATTTTCCCTAACGTGATTTTTCTTCGTGTCCCGTAGTGGCACAAAACCATTGTTCTTGTTTCACTTTTCCATTTTTTTTTCTACATTTTCAAACATATTTTTTTGTAAATTGGCCATCTGCCAATTGCCAAACACCTTTGTAAATTCTTATTTGTTTTAGAAAAAATTCTGGGTTTTATACCTATACCTATAAAGGTTTCCCAGATAGTTTTTAATAAAACTTCATTAAAATCCTATTCAGGTAAATTAAAACATTCTTTTATTTTTTTCTTGGAAAGGAGCTTCTTTTTTTTCAGTGAATTGGTCCAAAAGGTTTGTAATTTCCTATTTAGTTCAGAACTAAAACAAAATAAAATGCACGACTGGATCGCACGAACTTGCTCTTATGTAAAAGTACTTTGGATTTAAGATACATTTTATAAATATAAAACATGGATTTAATGAAATAATATCTAATGTTCAAATGCATAAAATTGCCGTCTGGTTTTCGGAAAAGTATGAATTTATGCAAATAAACCGTAAAAAATTGTTTTATTATTAAATAAATTTTTTATATAAGAAATTTCTCTAAAATTTTTCAAGAAAAAAATGTGGGATGCGAATTTTAAGTAATATTGGTTTTAGGAAATAATTTCAAAAAATAATCGTTCATAGGTTTTGAAGATATTGATTTAAAAAAATTTTTTTTTTAACAAACCCAATAAATATTTTTTCGAATATTTTTATATACAATATTATTTTAAACTTAAGGGGACTCCTGCTAAAAATTTTGGGTTAAAATCCTTAGAGCCGTTAATGAGAAAGTCGAAAATCAAAAAAACGGGTCTATGGCAGGTACCCCTAATAACATTTTGCCCCAAAATTTTTTTTGACAAAAATGTAGTCCATGTCCATAATATCACACTTAATTTTTTTTTATCAAAATCGTTAGAGCCGTTTTCGAGATAAGTAAGATTTTGCATTACGGGTGTATGGGGGGTACCCTTAGTTTTGGAGCTAAAAAAAAATTTCAATTTCTCCTCTAGGGAATCACCGAAGACCCTTAACTACCGAGATTGAAAGAAATAGGTCCAGGGGTTAAGGCTGTAGTGAGAGGTACAGACATACAGACACACTGAAACATGTTTTTTGTGTACTAAATTTTCCTTAAAATTTTTATAAAAAAAATTGATATGCAAATTGTTATTATTTAATTAAATACATTTTTAAACGTAATTTAAAAATTTCATCGTGTATCGGTTTTCAAGATATTGAATTTAAAAAAAAAAAATTTTATTATTTTTTTAAAAATCCAAAAACTATTTTTTCAAAAAATTTTTTAGTTTATATTTTTTCAAATGCAAAGCAGCTGCTGCATAAAAATTTTGGTTAAAATCGTTAGAGCCGTTGGTGAGAAATTCGAAAATCAAAAAAACCGTTCTATGACAGGTACCCCTAATAACATTTCCCCCCAATTTTTTTTTAACCAAAATATAGTCCATGTCTATAATATCACACTTAATTTTTTTAATCAAAATCGTTAGAGCCGTTTTCGAGATAAATAAGATTTTGCATTGCGGGTGTATGGGGGGTACCCTTAGTTTTGGAGCTAAAAAAAAAATTTCAATTTCTCCTCTAGAGAATCACCGAAGACCCTTAACTACCGAGATTGAAAGAAATAGGTCCAGGGGTTAAGGCTGTAGTGAGAGGTACAGACATACAGACACACTGAAACATGTTTTTTGTGTACTAAATTTTCCTTAAAATTTTTATAAAAAAAATTGATATGCAAATTGTTATTATTTAATAAAATACATTTTTAAACGTAATTTAAAAATTTCATCGTGTATCGGTTTTCAAGATATTGAATTAAAAAAAAAAAAATTTATTATTTTTTTAAAAATCCAAAAACTATTTTTTCAAAAAATTTTTTAGTTTATATTTTTTCAAATGCAAAGCAGCTGCTGCATAAAAATTTTGGTTAAAATCGTTAGAGCCGTTGGTGAGAAATTCGAAAATCAAAAAAACCGTTCTATGACAGGTACCCCTAATAACATTTCCCCCCAAATTTTTTTTTCACCAAAATATAGTCCATGTCTATAATATCACACTTAATTTTTTTAATCAAAATCGTTAGAGCCGTTTTCGAGATAAATAAGATTTTGCATTACGGGTGTATGGGGGGTACCCTTAGTTTTGGAGCTAAAAAAAAAATTTCAATTTCTCCTCCAGGGAATCACCGAAGACCCTTAACTACCGAGATTGAAAGAAATAGGTCCAGGGGTTTAGGCTGTAGTGAGAGGTACAGACATACAGACACACTGAAACATGTTTTTTGTGTACTAAATTTTCCTTAAAATTTTTATAAAAAAAATTGATATGCAAATTGTTATTATTTAATAAAATACATTTTTAAACGTAATTTAAAAATTTCATCGTGTATCGGTTTTCAAGATATTGAATTTAAAAAAAAAAAATTGTATTATTTTTTTCAAAATCCAAAAACTATTTTTTCGAAAAATTTTTTAGTTTATATTTTTTCAAATGCAAAGCAGCTCCTGCATAAAAATTTTGGTTAAAATCCTTAGAGCCGTTGGTGAGAAATTCGAAAATCAAAAAAACCGTTCTATGACAGGTACCCCTAATAACATTTCCCCCCAAATTTTTTTTTTCACCAAAATATAGTCCATGTCTATAATATCACACTTAATTTTTTTAATCAAAATCGTTAGAGCCGTTTTCGAGATAAATAAGATTTTGCATTACGGGTGTATGGGGGGTACCCTTAGTTTTGGAGCTAAAAAAAAAATTTCAATTTCTCCTCTAGGGAATCACCGAAGACCCTTAACTACCAATTTTGAAGAAAATACCTCCGGTAGTTTAGGCTGTAGTTCAAGGTACAGACATACAGACATACAGACATACAGACAGACAGACGGAATTGTCGGACCCACTTTTTTCGTCTTCGCTATCATCGTAATGTCAACTTTGTTCAAAATCTCGAGTTCGATTTTTTTTCCAAATGCAGAACTTGCCCTATAGTACCTATATCGCAAGTAAAAAATGTGTGAAATATGGTTAATCCAGTACTTTGTCACATTATTGTATGCTTATAAGACGATAATTAAAAAATAGTAAAAAGAAAGTTAATCCTTTCAATCGTAAATTCACCTAAGAATCCAAAAACGTAAAAACTAAAATAAAAGGCTTTTCTTAGATTAAAAGTAGTTTTTGTTATTTTTGATTTTCTCAAAAACTACAAAACATTTTGACATCCGGTTTTTTGTGTTTGATCAAAAATTAATAAGAGCATTGAATATTGAATAAAAAAATAATACTTAATTACGTAAAATTTTGAAAAAAAATTGTTTAAAAACAAAACGCCTAAACGGGGGGAAATAGACCCCCCCCCTCCCATACGATTTTTTTCTTGTCTAAGTCCAACCTACACGCCCTAGCTTTTTGTCACACCTTATGCAAATCACCCTGTATATGGAGACGCTAAGCCGCCAATATATTTTAAAAAGTCATTAAAACTAAAACTAAAAAAAACTACTAAAGACCACTAGCTTTAAGCAAATTTGTAAATAAAAAAATCTTGAATCTTGTGAGATTTACATATGTTTGAAAAATGGTATAGTTTTCAATGGGGGCAATATTTAAAAACCTAACTTTAAATTTGGATTAATGGTTTAAGAGATATACAAATCACAGAAGGCATAACATACAAAAAATACAAAATTGGGATATATGGGCTATAATTCAACATAAAAACTCAAATTTTAAAAGGATCTCTATTTTGCTATTCACTGTTGCAATACAATTTTCGACTCTTAAAATACGCACCAGTTACAAAAATGAGAAAGAAAATAGTGAGCATTTAGCATGTTGGCTGTTGGTTTTTTCCACCCCAAAATCGTAATTTAAAGGGCTTTTTCTGCCTAAGGTCTTGATCAGACATAAATATTCTTTCGATGCAATTAAATCTCTTACACTTGAAGTTTTGTTTCCCGCGTAGCGAAATAATTTGATATTGATAAAACCTGTATGGATTTTACGAGCATGGCAACATTTGTGTTCATAAAAGTAAACATGCGGTCAATTTGGCATGTGTTTTTTTTTATGTTGCTGAATTTGCAGGAAAATGGCCGAGGATCAAATGTGAGTAATTTTTTTTTTTGAAATTAATTTATAATCGTACAAATATTGATTTGTACATCTTTGATAAGAAATTAATAACTATCCATCCACAGGATTGAATACGAGGCCCAAGCATGTGTGCAGTCATCACACATGCTGTTGTAATTGTGTTCATAAATGTATTCGAAGCATGTTTTAGGCAGGGCAGGGGCAACAAACATTGCAATTACGAACTCAGTCAAACTCATTCAATAACATATTATCCAGTTCAAACAATTTATCGATCGGTCAAAAAGGTTTGGGACTAATTTAGGTTGGGCCTTTCAAAATATACTCTACTTTGTATATAAGTTCTATAGTACTCTCTGGTGGCGCTGTAGTCGACAAAAATTGACGTTGGACACTTAAGAATTAGGGTGGGCTAGTAATCAGCAACCATGTTCTGTAACTCGGTCCAGTATTTTCGCAGTCGATTAGAGGTGGAACGAAAAATTTCATCGTTTCTCTATATTGGAAAATGAACTGTGTCTATAACATCATGCGAAAACTATAGTTTCCAATAAAAGAAATGTTTACATTTCCCTTAAACTGACAACTTCAATTTATTTCATATTTAACTAAAAATTATTTTTTCTTTTATATTAAAAAGGTTGAAGTGTTCAAGTTTTTTATATTGCAGTAATTAAAATTTTTAAAACAAGTAAAATGTATAGTGTGCTTGTAATTAGTGAACAAACTGACAATAGAAATATGATGCGCATTCACAGACGACGTCATTTAAGCGGTCCCTAGACGCTCAATATTATTGTGCAATATTTGATATTGCACAATATTATTGTCCGTCTATGGATAATATTACAAGATTGTGCAATACATTGAAGAAAATCAAAACCGTTTTGATATTTATTGCACAATAAAAATATTGTATCGTCTGTGGGTAGAATTGCACAATATTTTTTTTATTTATTTTCAAGTGTCGAAGAGTAAACACCTCCTCGGGTGATTTAAATAAGTGAAAATGTCAGAGGATGAGAGAAAATTATTGGATAAAATATTGAACCGTCTGGGGCGCCTAGCCAATAAAATTGTACAATATTTTGTACAATAATATTGAGCGTCTAGGGACCGCCTTACGAGATACTACTAATGCGTTTGAAATGCCCGGAGAAAGATTTCGTGAACTTGGCCGCTTCACAAAATCCACAGCTAATGTTTTGTTAGAGAAATTAAGTCCCTATATGAAAACAGGGGTTCGAAACACGTTTATTCCTAAGCCGATTCGAATGTGTGCTGCTCTGCACTTTTTTGCAACTGGGTCCTCCCATTGCATTTAAAATTGTCGACAAGGTTTCCCAATCATCTTTGTTTTTAATATTTGAATTTGGTCCGCCGAATTGGCCTCTCGCGAACTCTAAATGTGTTGCCATGTAATCTACCAATTTTTCTTTTTGATCTTTTGAGATCCTTTGAATTTTCTACGGATAAAAATAATAATTTTCCTGATCAAACAACATACAAAATAAGTTATTTACCTTTCGTTTATTTTTCGTCATATTTCATTTTTATTATTATTGTCTTGTTCGCGTGGCAACGAAAACCATAAAAAGGATAAATTGAAATTTGTCTGCCTTTTTTAATTTTAGTTTGTGATCTTCATGAGAGTACGATAAGTCAAAACGTAGGGATATAGTAGGTAGGTTTAAATTTATTAAAAATAAAATGCACGAATGGGTCGCACGAACTTGCTCCTATGGAATAGACTAGGAATTTTAAAAACAAATGTTATTAGAGAAAACTGTTTATAAATATAAAATTAATTTTTTAAATTCTTTTAGTAGTAAGAGATAAAAACAGAATGCTACTCGTATGCAAATATGAATTTATGCAATAACAAAAATTATAAGTTCTTGTAGTGGTTTCTTAAAAACATAAGCTTTTATATACAAAATCTTTAAAACATTTTTAAGAAAAAAATATGGTACGACCAGCTTTAAGTGTTTATTACTGTAGGAATGGAAATAAAATTATTAAATTAATTAATTAATTATTGAGCCGTTTTTGAGATATGGAATTTTCAAAGATATGGAAGTTTTGAAATGCATTGTTTTTTAAACTTTTTGGAGCATTTTTATTAAAAATTTCATTAGGATCCGTTATGCGTTATGTCGATAATGAGAAATTCAAAGTTCGAAAAAATGGTTCTATGGTAGGTATAAGCTGTAATATCTTAATTTCAATTTTTTTTATTAAATTAAAGATAATAAAAATTAATTGAAAGAAAAAAAAATTATCAAAATTCTAGGCGCCGTTTTCGAGAAAAATACGATTTTTGAAAACCTTTATTTTTAGGTAAAATTAGTTTTGTTTTTTCACATCTTGTAGATTATATTGAGAAACTTTTAACTATCAAGTTTTAGAAAAATCTAGCATGGGGTTTTCGAAATATTGAGTTTTGAAAAAAAATTTTGAAGTTTTTTTTTTAAATCCAAAAATTTTTTTTTGAAAATTTGAATACAGAATTCTATTCAGATTTTTGAGGAGCCTTAGCAAAAAAATGATCAAAATCGATTGTACCGTTTTTGAGAAATTAAAAAAAAAAAAAAATGGTTCCTGGGGGGTACCCTCAATAATCATTTTTCGGAAAATTTTTTTCAGCCATTACCTAGCTTTAACTAAATGAAATTTTTTTGTGTTTCTATTTTTTAAATCTTTCGAACAGTTTTTGAGAAAAAAAAATATTTATAAAATTACGAAACAAATTCGTATGGCAGGTTCCGTTATTTTTGGTCTTAAAAAAAAAAGAAAAAAAAAACTTGTGGAGGGAAAAACTTAAAAATGATATCTACTAAGTTTAAAGAAAATCGACCGAGCCGCCTAGGCTGTAGTCGAACAGACAGACAGACAGAATTGCGAGACCCACTTTTTTAGTCTTCGCTATCATCGTAATGTCAACTTTGATCAAAATCTCGAGTTCGCTTTTTTTCCGAATGCATAACTTGCCGTATAGTACCTATAAGTTGCAAGTAAAAACTATAGGTATTAAAGGCTTTTGTCTTAATGCCAATTTAAATATCAATTAATATAGGCATGTAAGTACAAAACCAAGTAATTCGAATAGGTATGTATATTTTTTTGAAGAAAATATTTAAACATATGTACAAAAAAATTGTATACAATTAAAAATACAAAGAAGTTTGGTTGGTACCTTTCTATACCAATTTTAAAGATAATTTACACAAAAACCTGTTTAAAAAAAAATCAAATAACTTTCTTCACAAAAAAGTAGTTTTTATGTATCATTCATACAATTAAAAAAAAATTAACATGCCAATTTTAAAAATCTAATGATACACACATAAATATTGTTAAATATAAAATAACTACCTACCTAACATTTTTCGGAAAAAATATTATTATAATTATTATTAAATTTATTATCCATAAATTAAAATTTACATGCTAATATCGGGAAGAGACTAAGCTGCTGGGGCTACTGACTCTTAGGTAATACCTACAATATATTTATATGATATTTGAAATTAAGAACAATTTTTATTTTGAATATTTGGTTTATATACGAGTACTTAAATTTTAATTTTATGTTAAATAAAGTTGTAAATTTTTTTGATGTTTTCTGGATCGAGATTACCTAGAATCTCTGCGGCTGAGGAAGTTGTGTTGGAAAAGCTGGTGTTTGATGGCAGGGATTTGCATGCTCCAACTCCTAGGATATGCCTGATATCCAGCCCTGACAAGCGTCACATATTGGAGGGTTTTCTGTTTTTAAAAGGTGTTGGTGTGTGAGTGTTGTGTGTCCTAGTCGTAGACTAGTTAGAGTGCATCAACACTTTCAAACCGGAACTTGTCTGCTTCAGGAGGCCTTCAATTGGTAGAGGCCTTCACACCGCAACAATTTGCAGAAATCTGGTCCTAAAACTACCTGACGGATCCTCCATAGTGGCAAAGCCAAATGTCAAGTAACTGGGAGTGCACTTCAACGAGTTGCTAAGGTTTAACCTGCACTCAAGAAATGTTCTGAAAAAGGCCAGCTGGGCCTTCAGCCGTTTGCACCCATTGCTGAAAAGAAGATCAGGTCTTAGCCAACCGACAAAGATATTAATCTACAAGCAGCTCCTGCGACCAGTGATCATTCCTTCCCAGTCTGGTTTTCCATCTCGAAGACAGCTATGAAGGAACTTCAACTGTTCGAAAGGAAGATACTGAGGATCTGCACTGGACTCTACCTCGACCGTCAACGACAGAAACACTACAGGAACGAGCGTCTATACACAGAAGCGAATTTAATCCCACTGGACAAATATCTTGTTCATTCAACGAAGAAACTAATGGGCAACATCATCGACCACACGAATCAGCTTATGAGAAGGATGACCACAGAACAAAGACATCCCGAACCGAGGTACCTCAGTGTGATGGAAACTCTGGATGACAACGCAATAATGGACAACGAGGAAGTAGTCTCGTTCTACGCTGACATTGGGTCCACCTACCACCGCGGCTAAAACGCCATCTCTGCCCACAACCCACAAAAATCACCACTGACAACAGGGAATGAACACCCTGAGGATAATACAGTCAACCGACCTTTTAAATTTAATTTTTTTCGTCATGTAAATTTTATATAAAAATAATTAAACTTAAGTCATTGTATATAGTTAGGCCCCCTATGAGCCAACAAATGTAAATTTTTATACATATATGTAGTATCTTATTAGTTGTAAGCCAAATTGTAAATAGTATGTTCAATAAAACAAAATTCAAATTGAACTGAATTGTATATAGTTAGAGTGGTATTAATTTGTTTTGAGGTAGAGGAAGGATAGATCGGTCGTGCTTTATTGATGTTATTGTGTTTGTAGAAGTGTTGATAGTTGCGCCAGTCGTTAAGTTTATGTTCCTTAACTTTTCGGTTAACTTCACGTAATAGGTCACGTTTTTTGCTTCTATAATTGTGGTGTTGTTGGGGTTTTATATCGCTTTTAAAACTGCCAAACTGTCAGAAAATATCACAAAATTGCCTCGTGGTTTTGTTACTATTGCTGCAGTGGTGAGGATTGCTATTGCTTCGGCGGTGAAAACAGAAGCTGTATTATGCAGTATTCCTGTAGCCAAAAGGGAACCATCTTCATAAGTTGATGCATAAGATGTGCTACGAGTATATTGGATTTTGGAACCCTCTGTAAACACCATTTTCCAGCCCTTAGACCTTAAAAGATCAGTAATATGATGACACAGTGAGCGATATATGTTAGGAGAGGTATTGTTTTTCTCGTGTTCTGCTATGTCCATGATAAAGGAGGAAATTTCGATGCTCCATGTGGGACATCTTGAAGAATATTTCTCGTATTCTCAAAAAAAAAGTTATTTGCCCTAACGTAGATTTTCCTCCTTGACAGAAAGGATTTGATGGTGGTTACACGATTGCGGGCTTGATGTGGACTTGTCAGGTTTTTCGATTCAATAATCCACATTAGTCGTTTGGCAACTATCTTTTCAAAAACCTTTGATACGCAAGGGATTAGTGATATTGGTCGATATCCATTCACATTGTTATTTGATTTTTTTTGGCTTTTGAAAAGGAAGAATTGTTGCAAGTTTCCAGTCTTATAGAATAGTGCCTGTCTCGAGAATGTTGTTGTAAAGTTGTATTAACGTGGATTTGGTAGAGGAGGGAAGATTTTTTAACATCGGATATGATATCCGGTCTCTACTAGCGGTTTTTCCTTCTAATTTGACCAAACAACTTTCAAGTTCTAATAAAGAGATCGGAGTTTCAATATGGTTGGATTGTCGAGATAAAAATGTACAGTTGATAGGCAAGCATTGGAGGTCCATTGTGATACCACGATCTAATAGGGAACAAAAAAGGTTTCCTATTAGTTAAAACCATTTGGAGCTTCTGATGAAGCGAGGGAGACTTTTAATGTCTTTGTCTATGAGATCGCTTGGTTCATTATAGAAATGTTCTCCTAGATGAAGTTTGCGTCTGTAAGAGAGAGCAGGGCATGTACAAAGAAGGTGTGGGATTGTCTCCTCTTCCTCCTCGTCCAAGCAACTCCTGCAGAAATCGTTTGATAGCACACCGAGACGTGCGGCGTGTCTACCTATGAGACAGTGTCCAGTTATGACACCTATGACGGAGCTGATCTGAGATCTACTGAGGGACAATAGACATTTTGACCGTTTCAGATCCAGTTTAGGCCAGATCCGCTTGGTCGCCATACAAGTGGTAGTATTAAGCCATCTTGTATTCGATTGTTCCAGAGCGATTCGTTTCAGCATAAGTTTACTTGTAGCTATGGGCATACCTATATTTGCCTTTTCGGGTAAGATAGGCATTTCCGTTCCAATTCTGGCGAGTTCGTCGGCTTTACAATTCCCCGGAATGTCCCTGTGACCCGGCACCCAGAATAGGTGAATGTTAAACTGTTTGGCCATCTCCATTAGAGACGAACGACAGTCTTGGGCTGTAATGGAGTTTACAGAGACTGATGCTAGGGATTTCAAAGCAGCCTGACTGTCTGAGAAGATACGGATATCCGTGTTATTGAGCATAAATCTGATTTTGATAATCTCGTTAAACCAGTGCGTATAACACGCTCCCAAGCTAAGTCCATGCCTGCTGATCCAAACAAAAACAACAAGCAACTGAAAATTTTGAAAGAGAAAAGCATTTCTTCTTCTCGTTTCCCTTATTCACCATCACCATTGCCTAAAGTTGCTCTCTCTCCGTCACCTACACCGAAATCTGTTGCGAACAATAACAACAAAATCCTCGCGAAAGTTAATAAACCGCTTACTTCCAAGTTAAATACAAAAACAGCAAGCAATTCCAACTCTTCTACGCAGAGTAGCGATTTTGCTTATGCTTTAAATGTGCAAGCATCGACGTCAAAAGGAAATGCGACAACGACGACGGCTGCTGTTGAAACATGCCCATCATCTCTATCCGCTGGTTCTGATAGAACTGAAACTGATGAAAGTTCATGTCGTAATGCAGTTCTGAATAATAATGAAAAAATATCAAAAGTTGTTGCTGTTGATGTGGTTGCTACCGTTGGTGCTGCCGTTGTTGCTGTTGGAAGCGATCGTGAAGGTGCTGCTAATGGTGTTGATGATGGTGTTGTCAGTGGTGTCGTTCTCAATACTGGCATTGATGACACTGAAGTTGAAGTTGTTTTGCCTTCGGTTGGTGTTGGTGTGACTGCTGATGTGGGCAGTGATGTCGGTGTTGCCAATGTTGATTCTGGGACTACAACTACGAACCAAAAAGGGACTCTCACTAAGGATGCAAGTCGAAAGAAAAACTTAAATGGTCATCGTTCGAAAAAAACAATGTTTGGTACTGCTGCTGTTGCTGAAGGTGAGCTCACACTAAATTCTGTTCCCTCACTGCGGTTTCTGCATCTTTCTCGTTTGGCTAATAATGTGACTGAAGACAATATAATGGATTATGCTGCAATTAAATTAAATATTCCGAAAAGCTGTTTCTGTTGTTCGATGCTAATTGCGAAGGATGCTGACCCTAATTCACTTCGCTATGTCAATTTCAAGCTAGGGATTCCTGCAAACTATTTTGATATAGCCTTAGATCCATCAATCTGGCCTGTTAATGTACAAATAAAAAAATTTGTAAATTTTCCAAAGAAGGACGACACTTCCAAGGCGAAATAACAGCATCTTCAACGCCTAGAATAAATTTGTCTGAAGTTCGTGTTTATTTTCAAAATGCTGGTGGCCTGCGGACTAAAACTAACCAGCTTTTCTTATCTTCTTCAATCCATGAGTTTGATGTGATTATCATTGTTGAAACGTGGCTTAACTCAAATTTTAACTCATCGGAGCTTTTCAACTCTTCTTTCAACGTGTATCGCAAAGATCGTTCTTCTACAACAGGATGGGCTCGAGGAGGAGGCGTCTTGATTGCCGTCCGAACAACATTTAGTAGCACGCAATACAATCTTTTGAATGACGGAGATGAAATTGAGCAGCTTTGTGTTAGTGTAAGTTCTAAAGATTCTGCTGATAGTAAAGATTTATTTTTTATTGTAAGTTATATTCGTCCCATGAGTGGAATAGAAGTATACAATGAACATATTTCTAATGCTCAAGCAATAGCTAATGATTTAAATTCTAACCAATTCCTATGTATACTTGGCGATTTTAACTTAGGTGATATCGACTGGCAGTACATGGAAGATGATCATGTTTTAATACCTTTTAATGTAATTAAAGACGTAGAAATGTTGGTTGTCGACTCATTATCCGCTATGGATCTTTTTCAAATAAATAATGTAAAAAACAGTATAGGAAGAATATTAGACTTAGTGTTTATAAACAATGAATTAAAACACTCTTTAGTTATGTCTGATTTTCCTTTATTAAATAATTCCATTCATCATAAGGCTTTATGCTTATCCTTTGAGTTTTATGATTATGCAAGTTCTTCATTAAAAAATCAGTATTTTTATAATTTCGCAAGGGCAGATTTCACTGAACTTAATAATTTTTACACGAATGTAAATTGGTATGATCTTATATACGGCAAGTCATTACAAGATATGTTTACTCAATTTAAACAAATATTGTTTGAAGGTATAGAGCGTTTTGTTCCTACGTCAAAAAGAAAAAAAACTTTTAAGCTTCCATGGTTCAACCCTAGGATAAAGAATCTTGAAAATGCTAAAAATAAGGCATTTAAGCGCTTTAAATTGACAAAGTTGCTTGCAGATCGGGAAAAGTTTTTGCAATTAAGAAAAGAGTTTGAATTTCTTAACAAGTTTTTATATAGACATTATTTGGTTAACACTGAAGCCAACATTAAAAATAATTCGAAATCCTTTTGGGTATTTATCAACTCTAAAAGAAAAGGTTCATGTTTTCCTCAATGTATGGAGTATGAAAACAATAAATCTAGCGATATTCAATCATCGTGTGATCTCTTTGCGCGTTATTTTCAAACGTCCTATAATTCTGATATAGTTGACAATATTGATGACTTATACCCAGACACTGTTCCTTTACTTAATTTTTCGTTAGCTAAATTAACAGAAGATGAAGTTTTAAAAAGTTTAAATGAAATAGATATTGCAAAAAAGGGTGGTTTCGATTCAATCCCACCTATTCTTTTATCAAAATGTTCTCTTTCCCTTTGTGGTGTTTTGACCAGTATCTTCAATAAATCTCTCTCAACTGGCATTTTTCTAGAGGAATGGAAGATATCCTTCATAGAACCCGTATATAAAAATGGTCTTAAGCATTTTGTAAGCAATTATAGACCCATCTCAAAGCTATCTGTGATTCCAAAACTATTTGAAAAAATAGTAACCCATAATCTTTATTTTTCAGTAAAGGAGTTCTTATCCCCTTACCAACATGGCTTTGTAAAAGGAAAATCAACCTGTACAAATTTAAGCCTCTTTACAAATTTCTGTGTAAATTCCATAGAAAAGGGTAAACAAGTTGATGTCCTATATACCGATTTTGTTAAGGCATTTGACCGAGTTCATCATGGTCTTCTCTTGCAAAAACTAAAAAGGTTGGGTTTAAACATTGGTTTTCTAAATTGGTTAAATTCCTATCTAACAAACAGAAAACAATTTGTTAAAATAGATGAATGCACCTCAATACATATTGATGTCATATCGGGTCTTCCTCAAGGAAGTCACTTAGGTCCTCTCCTTTTTCTATTATTTATTAATGATTTACCATCGGTATTGAAGTACTGCAAGTGCTTAATGTATGCCGACGATGTTAAAATTTTTCTTGCTACATCTTCGCCTGCGGATTGTGCACGACTACAACTAGATATTAACAATTTTCTTGGATGGTGTAGTTACAATCACCTTAAACTGAACTTTTCTAAGTGTAAAATATTTAGCGCAACGAGATCACCATCTCTCATTATTAATAATTATCATTTTCGTAATGTTAATCTGTTAAGAGTAAACATTATCAAGGATCTTGGAGTGCATTTTGATCAGAAGTTTGATTTTCGATCGCATGTTGACTATGTGGTCTCAAAAGGTAATTCCATGCTAGGTTTTTTAAAACGGAATTCAAATGATTTTAAAGATCCGTATACATTGAAGAACTTATTTATGGCTTTAGTGTTACCAAATCTTGAGTACTGCTGTGTTGTTTGGTATCCTTTCTACGAGAATAATATAATAAGAATTGAAAGAATACAAAAAAGATTTACCAGATATGCGTTGAGAAAACTAAATTGGAATGGAGTACTTCCCGAATATAAAGCAAGATGTTCTCTTGTTGATTTAAAAACGCTGCAATGTCGCAGGCAAGTTCAGTGTATTTTATTTGTTAAAGATGTTTTCGATAATCGTATATCCTGTTCTGATTTGCTGTCATTAATGCCTTTATATGCCCCAACACGGCTTCTTCGAAATAGAGACGAACTTTTTTATAGTGCTCCTCATAGAACTAACTATGGGTTGAATGAACCAATAATGCGCTCTCTTAGACTTTTCAATATGATTTGCAATGAAATTGATCTTGATATAAAAAGAGATTTATTTAAAAAGATATGCTTTCAATTATGTATGTAGTTATGTTATAGATACTTGTAAATATTCCCTAAATTTAAGATTTATTATTTATATGTAAATGTGTACTTGTATAATGTAAGTTAGTTAATTATTTTAATTTTTGTAATCAGCAGATCTTTGATCCATTGATGAAATAAATAAATAAATAAATAAATAGATATCACGTTTTCTTTAAGCCAGGACAATACTTCCTTTATCGCCAGAATTTCCGCTTGGAATACGCTACAATGGTTTGGTAGGCGGAAGGAGAGACTAAGATTTAGTCCATCTGAGTACACTCCACCACCCACTCCGTTTTCAGTCTTCGATCCATCTGTAAAAAAGTTTACTGATTTATTATCTGCCAAAGTCCCTTCCTCCCAAGCTGACCTTGAGGGAATGGTGACTTCAAAGTTTTTATCGAAGACCAAAGAGGGAGTGATGTAGTCAGAGTGACTTGGTAGAGTTCCGAATAAATTCAGAATGGTGGTGTGGCCAATAGAGTTATTGGTCCATTGAGAGATGGCTTTGAGACGTATGGCTGTGCTCGCGGCTATTTGTTTACTGTAAATATCTAGGGGTGTCAGGTTGAGTAGTATGTCTAGTGCAGCGGAAGGTGTCGAACGGAGAGCTCCGCTGATGCACATACACGCTGAACGTTGAACTCTGCTTAGTTTATCGCGATTAGTCGCTTTATCTAAGGCCGTCCACCATACGGTCACCCCGTAAGTAAGTATCGGTCTGATGACCGCAGTGTATAGGATAGGATTAGGATACTTCTTAAAGAATTTCCATGTTTTGTTTCTATCTTATCGTAAGGAACTGAGTTGGGAGTTCCACCAGGCTATTGTATGTATTGCAGGTGTTGGGGAGCTTTGTGGTATCGAGAGATTTGCGGCAAGTCGAATAGCTTTAGTAAGGCCAGCGCCCTCTTGGTTAATGTTGGAGGAAATGATTTTGAATGATAAGTAATTTAAT
The DNA here is from genome assembly GCA_911387755.1 of Chrysotoxum bicinctum. Classification (NCBI taxonomy): domain Eukaryota; kingdom Metazoa; phylum Arthropoda; class Insecta; order Diptera; family Syrphidae; genus Chrysotoxum; species Chrysotoxum bicinctum. The sequence continues at coordinate 125,446,315 of OU426988.1, read as the reverse complement.
ATATGTTTTTGGAAGCTGGACCAGTGAGCAAGGTCTGTTTTAAATTTGGGAATGAAACGAGATTCTAGCAGGTCTTGGTTGGAGGCTATGGTTGAGATTACAGGGAAATGATCACTGTTGTAGAGATCGTCCAAAATCTTCCAAGACATCTTTGGATATAATTCGGGAGAGCAGGTGATAATGTCGATATGCGTTAGAGATTGGTGCGTAGAAAAATGAGTAGGGGAGCCATCATTAAGAATTATGAGGATAGAATTACTTAAAAACCTTTCCCAGATTGCACCTCCAGCATTAGTTTTAGGAGAGCCCCACAAAACACTCCAGGCATTAACGTCACCTGCTATAATGACTGGAGTATTAATTTGATCGATTATATTTTCAAGGTCATTGGTGAAGGGTGATTGATCAGGATGTATAAACATAGAGACTAGAGTGAATTTGGTTGATAATTGAACTTCTATTGCTAAAGTCAAAATATGTGAGTTTATATTGATTAGCTTATGTGGGATGGTTTTCTTTATCAGTATTGCAATTCCTTGTTTGGCTGTGTTATTGTTATCTAGGTTGTGGAAATTACCGGAGTACAGTTTGGGAGTGTTTTGTAACGAACTGCAATTTAAATGTTTTTTTTTGGTTGTTACAACGAGTCCTCAAACTAGCCACTACTCCCTTTCAAATTAAATGTGCATGTATGAGACCGTGTATCGCCACCGTTCCCGATCGGCGATATTTTGTCCCGTACAAACTGATTGGTAGTCGTAGATGGCTAAAATAAACTGTTGCAGAAAGAAAAAGAATTTTTCTCACAAGTTATAAGTACGCCTATACCCAAGCAACTCAGACTTTGTGAAAACATTGTACTAATTTATATTCCTTTTTAAATATTTTCAATAAGTTTGTATTGTTTTCATTTAAAAGAATTAAAAATGATCGGTTTGGGATTTAAATTGATACTTTGTGACCATTCGCAATGGGCCGACCGTGATTCAGTGCAAAATTAGTAATTCACTTTTTTTTTATTTTTTTTTTATTTTGTTTATGTAGCTAAACTACTTTAAAAACGTCGTCCCTAAATCTTCAAATTGAATTTGGGACCAACAAAATATCAACTGTGGTCCAGTGAGTTAGGCGTTTTAACTCTAGGCGTGGGGTCCTGGGTTCGAATCCAGTCAGCAAAAACGACTTTTAACTTTTTTTTATTAATTAACTTAATTCATTTTTTTTGTAATAACTTTATTGTGTTTTTCATAACGTAAATTAACTATTTGAAACGCATATCGTGAACGCGAAGTAAAATTTTTAACTAGCCACAGGTAGCATAAATTAGTATACATACATATATGGGTCATTTTTTAAAAATTGACATTTTTTTTTGATCGTTTGAAAAAATTTTTTTTTCAGTTTTTCTTGGGTTTTAGTTTCTAAATCTATAGTAAACAAGTAGAAAAGGAGTTCTCCGAGTTGCGCAAAAATAATTTCAAATATTTTCCATTTTACGAGTATTTTTTGATAAAAATTTAAATTTTAAATTTCGAATGTACTAAAAATGTTCTTTTCTTGCATAAAATAACAATAATCCACAAAATAAATAGTAACAATAGATAGTTGAAATTTTGTGGGAAGCAACTATATTTAATAGGATATATAATAAAAAAGTTGTTTGTTTACGAAATGATTTTGTTTAAAAGCATGAAAGAGTAAAAAAAAATATTTTTAAATAACGGCACATAACTTTCTTGGAAATTTTACGGTACCAATACTGTAAGGAATGATGAAATTCAGTTATATTTATCTAGAATATAAAAAAATTAATAATAATATGAGCCATTATAAACTAGAACAACATTTATTATAAAACAAATACGAAAATGGCCACGGAGATTACAGGCCACGGAGATTACAAAATCGACTATTTCTTAATTTTAATATAGTAAATGTAATTCAATGTCATCCAAATTATATTAGGTTCAAGTATGAGTAAATACCTTTCTTTTGGCGGTGGTTAGACTAAAAAATATTTATACGGTACAAAGATAACAAGGCCACGGAGATTACACTGAATTTTTACTCGGATGCAAAAATTATTTTGTATGCAAATTTTAAAGGAATTAACTGCAATAATTAAATTATAATAAAACATGAAACAAAAGTTTTTTTGACGTACTATAAGATAATGCATCGTAAAAAATTATTAAAAATTGTTTAGTTGTGTGAAAAGCGAAAATGTTTAATTAGGTTTTTTTTCCAAATCTTGTCACACTCGTTCAACTAAGTATTCGGACAACAAAACAAATTTTCTTTTTTTTGGCATATCATAAAATTGAAGTTTGAAAGAAGGCCTTTCAAACGACAAGGCCCAAAATTAAATAAAAAATCATTTTCATCATTAAAAATATTAATAAAACTGATTAAGCATGAAAATCACATCCCAAAAAGGCCACGGAGATTACACATTTTTAATTACCATGGCTATTCGTTACCATCAATCGATCGGCAAATTTTTTCTTATAATGCTGACATATAAACACAGTTCCATGCCAAATTTCAAGTCTTTAAATTGAAATGCAAAAAAAATAGGAGCTATAACGCTAAAAATGTAATTTTTTTAAAACGACCCATATATGCATATACATATATGCAATGCTACTTGTGTGCACCTAAATTTTGTTCACTTTTAAAGGGTTAACAATTATTGAAAGCGTTTTATATATTTTTATAGCTTTGTAAAGTGTTTAAATTAGCAGGAAAATATCATCTCATCAGCCTGGATGCTGTGGCCACATCATTTGCAGCTCGATGCTTTAAACACCGAAAATAAGGGTGAGTCAGTTACCTGTAAGCTTTCATACTAAATTGCATTTAAAATATATAAAAACTTTCAAGGGGTGGGGAATATTGTCAAAAATCGGTAGTTTTGAGTGAAGTGCACTCAAACGATAATTCGTCCATATATTCGTACATGCATATTTATCTATACGTATTGCGCTTACCTGTGGGAAATAGAAACAAAATTTACTTTCGTACTTACGTATGTGCTTAAGTACATATTCTCAAAATTAGAGTAATCAATAAATTTCAAGAATTCGAAAGACTTAATTTCAAGACTAATTTGTTTGAATAATTTAATTTTTTTACTTGTATAGTCTTAATTTGTTTGTTTAAAATTTCAAATAAAATTGTAAAGAAAATGAAACTTCAATTTAAATATAATGATTGAAAAGAAAATTTGATACAAAATGGGTTTTTAATTTAAAGGATTAAGGATGAGGATTGATGGAAATGGTAAGAGTGTGATGAGGAAATGAAAGATGGCGAGGAAAGGGGTAACTTAGGCGAGATAGGCTACCATGGCAGGGTGGGTATAGTAAATATTCTCGTGACGTCACAACACCGCGACGTAGAGCCTGGCATGATTTTTGTCTGCGCGGTTTTGACAGGGGTCAAGAACTTACTCTCTCCGCCGAGCGTGAGGCCGGTCAAGCATGCCAGCACAGACCCCGACGGCATCCAAGAAACCCGCAACAGTTTGGCTTGTAAAAATAAGGACAGTGTGTTTTCTGAAGAGAAATCACACTGGGGGAATATTCTTTTATAAGCATACTTAACTCGTTGTAGTTGTTCATGAAGCCTTTCATGTTCCATTGAAGGTTTCTAAGTGATTCTTTTGAAATGTTTGTTGTTCTCTTTGAAGTGCGTTGTGGTAAGGTTGTCGTTATTAAGGTGATCAGAGCCCCGACTCCGCGGCAAAGAATTCGAAGCATCCAGGCTCCCTGAGGCGCCTGGATGCTTCTCTATGCGTGCTTGAGTTACACTTGATAGAGGTGTTTGTATTGGTTTATTGGTTGGATTAGTGGGTTTAGGGGAAAGTGGTTGATTGAATATTGATTGATTTGTGGTTTGTTTGTAGGATTTGAAATAGATGATTAGTTGGATAAGTTAGAAGTTTTAGTGAGGTAACGTATTGTTTCATCATGCGAGGAGGTAGATTGCATTTTGGTTGTATTAACAGAAAGAGTATTCGTTAATGTGTTTTGTGATCTGGTTGGAGCAGGGTTGAGTTTTGTGGTATTTAAGTTGTTTTGTTTGCGAATGATTCTGAAATAGTGGAGTTTAAGAGCTAGCATATTGGTCTTTGTGAATTCTTCTGGCCTCGGCCATGGAGCATTTTTTGTCTGTTTTAATTGTTAAAATTTCTTTGGATTGTTTGTAAGCTGGGCAAGATTTGGAAGAAGAAGGGTGGGGAAGTGAACAATTGGCACACTGTAAACGATTGCATGGTTCAGGGGTATTGTTGTTTATTGTTTATTTTCCAATCTACGAATTTACATTCAACAGATTTCAAAATTATGAAATACATGTATCTTATTATACATTAAAATTAGTATTAAAATTAAATTAAAAAAATTATCAATTTAATAAAGAACATAATATACTTTTAAACACATTTCTGGGTAAAGATTCATCTAGATTTTCATAGTGAGCATTTAATAAGTTGCAGCTTGCGGAAATGGGTTCCTGCTGCCCATACAAAGTGCGATGTGCATCAAATGCGCACAATGAAGTAAACTTTCAGAATCAATAGTACCTGACAAAATATCACGAACAAACATGATACTATACACCTTTCTTCTCGCTTCTAGGGACTGAATGCCAAGTAATAAACATTTAGATTTATAAGAATGATTGTAAATATGATTATTGCTTTCAAAAATACTTCGAAGAGCAAATCTAAGAAAATTCTTTGAACATTTTCAATTCTTTTTCAATTATAATCAGTTGCAGAACTCCAAACAACACAAATGTATTCAAGAACCGGTCGAACAATGCTACAGAATAAAGATTTTATCGTATACGGATCCTTAAATTCAACAGAATTTCTCTTAATGGGTATGAATTGGCTTTAGAAACAATATAATTAATGTGTAAATTAAATTTCAGCTTCGAATCAAAAATTACTTCTAACTCTTTGAATTGATCAACAATTTTCAACGGCGAATTATTTAGTGAGTAGTTGGGAATAATATTAAACAACGTTCTATTATAAGCCATACAGGCGCACTTTTCGACATTGAGAAACAAATCATTTAATTTACAGCAGTCAAACAATCAAGATCATTTTGAAAAAGTAGAAAATTTGATATCATCTGCATACAAAAGGCAGTGAGAATTTTTAATAGAACTTGGAAGATCATTAATGAAAAGTAAAAATAAGGACGGACCCAAATGACTGCCTTCAGGAACTCTAGAAGTAACTTTAATTTCTTTCGAATAATAGTCTCCAATTCTCACATATTTCTTTCGTCCAAATAAATATGAAGAAAACCATTGAAGAAGTTGGCCATGAAAACTATATGCTTTTAATTTCGCAAATAGAATCTGCAGATTAACTCTACTAAAAGCTTTAACAAATTCAGTGTATACAACATGTACTTGTTTTCTACTATCCATAGCTTTGATACAAAAATTAGTAAAATCAACTAAATTGGAATTGGTGGACCGACCTTTCCAGAAGCCATGTTGATATATACTTACTTGTTGCTTTATAATAGAGTTAAACTTATTTTGAACAAAACTATCTAAAAGTTTGGGAACAACTGATAATTTAGTTAGTAGTAGTTCTGTAGTTCGACACTAAATTTTTTGAACCCGATCTAAAAACTGGATCAGTAACAGAAACCTTCCAATCATCAAGGAAAATGCCTTTGGAAATTGAATCACTGAACACTTCCAGTAACGGAATACAAAGCGAAAAACAATAGGATAAAAACTCAATATATCTGAATTGGATGAGATTTTACTTTTTTGGGTATGAGGCGGTTGGCTACATGCATCGCACTTTGTTTCGCCGTTGCACCGTTTACTAGTGTGACCCAGTGGTTGACAGTTGCGGCAGCGCATTGGGTTGGGAATATACTCTGTGACTTTTATATTGTAAAATCCAATCCGACAGATTTAGGGGTCTGGAAAGGTTAAAAGTAAAAAGTATAAGGCCAGTGGCTCTTTGTTTTCCCTCTTCGTTTTTGGTGAACTTATAGATATCAGTGACTCCTTCTGATTTCATCTCAGTGACAATTTCAGTCTCAGCGACGTTAATCAAACATGCGGCATACGCGATCCCCTTAGATTCGTTTAGTTTGTCGTGGAGTTTGACAATAACGGGGCACGTGTTTGCTAGATTGTTCACTTTAAGAAAAATGTCTGCAGCTTTTTGCAACTTTACCAAAATGAGAAGATTGCCGTCTCGTCGTTGTGACATTTGCTCATATTCTTTGCTGATGTTGTCGATTGATTTTTTAAGGAGGAATGGACTGATGAAAGAAATGGGCTTATCATTGGATTTTGGCGAGATAACAATGAATTTGGGATTTTTCGCACTTGTTATTATTGAAAGATCAGGGTAATTGCATAAGGGTGTCAGGTTGGATCAGGTTGGAGACGGAATCCACGTCAAGCGGCAGGTGCCTGAAGCGCGATCCGAGCGGCATTTTCACTCACAAGAGAAAGCACTCACGTGTATATAAAAACACAAGAAAAAACTTGCAGGGAAACAATGGATAGATAAGAATTAACGATATAACGGGGATACTGGTTTTTGTGCTTGGCAGCAAAAGAAAAAAAATCACACAGCAGAACGAACGATGTTTATGGTTCGAAGGTTAGTCGGTGAGTGTGTCGGAAAAAATAGTTTTTATGTGTATAGACAATTTTGTACAAAAAAAATATGAAATGCCAATTTAAAAAATTTATTGATATACACATAAAAACTGTGTTTGAAAAACAATCAAATAACTTTTCACAAAAATTGTTTTGTATACATATGTACAAAGGCAATTTAAGAAAAATATAAGAAAAGAAATGTTCGTGTACCGGTCATAAAAATTAATCTACACACACAAACAAAAGAGTTTTGATATGCAATGTTTTTTTAACTTGTAGTGGCCCCATATAAAAACTTTAATTTAAATCTGTTGTGTCGTTAATAGGAAAGTAAAAAAATCAACAAAAAAGAATGGTCTATAGTAAATACTGTTTTAATTTAATATTTCCTGTCAATAAAATAATAGACTGTAAAATTTAAACCTTCCAGAAAAATGTTATCAAAATTCTAGGAGCCGTTTTCGAGAAAAATACGTGTTTCTAAAACTATTTTTTTTAACATTTGTGTGGTGGGTACTATTTTTTTTTGTTGAAAGAAGGCTTTTTCTTTGACAGCTTTAAATGTTTTCAAAATCGATCATGTGGTTTTCGAATTATTTTGAAAAGAAATTTGATTTTTTTTACTTTGAATGCACAATAATATTTAAACTTTTTATAAGCTGGAGCATAAAAAGGAATGAACGTAGATAGTTTTTGAACAAAAAATTTTCAAAGCCTTTATTTTGAAAAAAAAAAGATTAATCAAACATTTCTTACTGGTGGTTTCCTACAAAATTTAATTATTACAAATTTGGCTTAAATTATGTTTTTACTATGGTATTTAGTTCATAAATAATTTTTCATGTTAGAACCAAAATGATTTTTTTAGTTCCTAATATTCTTAATTAATTCATCAGATTATTATAAATAAACCGTGATCGAAGATGAAAAATACTGGAAACGAAATTTGTTCTACCTTTTTGGACAGACATGCAGGTTAAATATAAAAAAAAATCAAAAATAATATTTGAACCAGTTTTTGGTCCAAAATTGATTGTTTATTGTTGTTTTATTTAAACATTGGTCAATACATTTTATGTACATTAAAATAATTTTGATTTGGTACAGCCTTTTTCATAAAATAATTATTATTATTATTGACCCAAATTAATATTTTACTTCATTCTTTGAAAGAGCATCCTGGAAAAAATTCGTAAGGTTCGATATTGGTTCTAAATTTTGACAGTTCTTGTTCTATCACTTTCCAAAAATGTATATATCTTACAAAACCGGCTCTAAATCAAAAGTTAAAACTATTTGAACTCAATCAACAGATTCTAAAAAAAATCAAGTTTTTTTGGTTGTGTTTGCTTTTTTAATGTTTTTGGTTTTTCCAGTTTTTTTTTTTGTTTCAATGAATAATCTGATCCTAAAACCAACTTACTTTACCAAAAATAACGATCCTTAACTTTCCAACGCCACGCTTGGCCAGTCCTTGTACTAATGATTTGCTTATTTTAGCCGAAAATGGTTTGGCTAGTCAGAATTTCTAAATTTCAAAAGTAATGGCGCTGTTAAACAAAGTGTTATATTTTTTTTTGTTCTTACAAAAAGTTTTTAGATTGACAAGAAAAATAAATCGAAAATGTCTTACACGCCACGGAAATATGCTTCAATGCATTACATTTACGGAGAATGTAGAGGAAACTTTAGGTTAGCAGCGAGAACCTATGCTGAGAGGCACCCAAATGCTTCTTTTTCTGACCATCGCGTTTTTATAAGGGTTAACTTGGTTTGTATAGAAGGCAGATTACCAGCCAGAATTGGATTAGGAGGAAATAAACGCCACCACGATAAGGCAGTTTATCGAAAATGAGACTATTTCGAACCTTCGAAAGGGCAACAGAAGTTCCAAAATCAACGGCTCAAATGATTCTCAAAAGGAATACAAATATTTTCTTAAAGATGTTTTAAAAAAATTGTATATATGTACACTTTTCTCTAATAACATTAATTTTTAGAATGTTTAGTCCTTTACATAAGACCAAGTTCGTGCGATCTAGGCGTTCATTTTTTTCTATTCCCACTATAAGCGTCTGATCTATATTAATCTTAATTAATATTACCTATTTCTGATTTCTCCACTCTTCTCAAATACGAAATTTCTTCTTTTTTTTAATAATGCACAATTTTCTTTAAAACCTACATATTTACTACCTACCTATCTGAAAACAATTTTGTCGTTTTCTTTATTGAATAGAATTGCTGCAGTTAAATTAAAGATAGTTCATCTTCTTGAATTTTTTTGTTTCAAGATATTAACCTTATTGTCCTGAATATATAGTTCGAATTTGTTTACAAAGAGTAACATAATAAAGATTTTCTCCTGATAAATAAGGTTTATGAATTTCAAATTCAATACCACCAAAAATGATTAAAACACGAAACTGATGTTCAAATTCAATTTGGTTGGTCTGAATCCTTCTTTATCTTGTTAAATTGTCATGACGGCGGCGCTCACCGACCGCACACGCCTTTTTTAGTTGTAAATCAAATGCTCTCACAACTTTTACATATGTCTGTTAAAATAAATTTCTTTTTTTGATAGATTTTTTTGTAATATTTAACTTATTTTTCTTAATTTCTGCTTAACATTACATCATTCATTTGAAGAAGACAACAGATCCATTGGGCTTATGTAATTATCTTATCTTAATGTTTATGATCGAAACTGAATGAACAAATAACACGTTATAAGATATCAATGTATATTACCCGTATTTTTTTTATATGTGAACTCCATAGTTCCGAAGTAACTATGAGAAAAAGTATAGTAATTAAATTAATAGATGTTAACCCAACTGGTTTGGACATTCTCGAAAAGTTTGGTTTATAAGAATTGAATTGTATATAACATACATATATAAGACTCACCTGCATCGGAGAAACTTTCGAAATATCCAAATATTCACTACTATCGTAAAGCGAAAAGTTAACATGCGAATAACTTTGTTCTCTTGGTACAAGTTGATCTATTGAAATTTCCGGAATGCTTACCTAAAATTCAATTAAATTATATATTAATGGTCCGAGTATATGACAGATTGTTTCGATTAATAATTAATTAAATATTATTTCATGAAAAAAATTAGAGGGAATTGCAATCAGATATGCAGTTCTTTCCAAAGTCTAAAAAATGGTGATACAAAATTTGCCATAATTTCAAAATGAAGAGCTAAGTGCCCTGGTTGCAAATATCGAGGTCGAAGATGTTTTGAAGGCGGTCTTCTTCGTGCAAGAAGTACGCTATTCTTATCGCGTCTTGCAGGCAGAAGGCTGTGTGCAAAACATCTTAGACCTCAATACTTTAAATCAGGGGGCTTAACTCTACATTTTGGCAAATTTATTATCACAATTATTTAGACTTGGAAAGAATTGCATATATGATGCAATTTTATGCACTATAGCTCCCACTAGAGCATGCAAGACGTTCACATATGTAAATAACTACTAAAGGGCTATCTAATTATGCTAATTATTTTTTGTTATCAATCTCACCCAAAAATTTGCTGTGGGCTCTTTTTTTTTTTTTTTTTTTTTTTCAAGAATACCTTGTTTATCATTTCAACTAGGCTTTCAAACCCCAAACTGATTCTTTTTAATGGTTTCTAGAGAACATCGTAAGCAGCAAACGGTTTTGACAGGCAATCAAAACAAAAAAAAAAACAAGCACGCTATAAAACTTTCTAATACAAACTTCCTATTGATTTTTATTTTTATTATTTTTGATTATTGTTACGTTAAAAAAATAGTAAAACGTTTATTATATATATTTATGGAGAAATGAGTCCATACATCAAAAAAGAGTTTAATGATTTGTACATACTTACATCAAACATAATACCCAAAGATTGCATTGCCAATTCCAAGATATCAGGGATCTTAACTATTTCTTGTAATTTCAGCTCTGTAGTCGATATGTCCTCAAAGAGACTTTTCAGGGTTCTTACAAAGAAACCGATATTACTTTGTCTCTTTAATTTATCAGTTCGTATCATTTGAATTTCTTGTTGCACATACAGCTTTGCAATGTTCACTGATTTAATAAAATGTTCAATGTCACATTGCATCGCTGGTCCAAACATTGGAATGTAACTATCTTCATTAAGCAGATTATCCCATTCACCAGCACCACCAGAACTATCAAGGCGGTTTCTATTGGAAAAATTCAATAAAAAGTACATACTTGATAAATTTTTTTCCACAAATATTTACCGATAGTTACGATTCATTTGTTGTGAATCTAGATGATTGATACCGAATGTAGTATTCCCACACAAAGATTGTTCATAGTTGTATAATTTTTGTGGCAACGAAGTCTGACTGAAAACCTACAAAGGATTTGAATCAAATATTTTGTGCGAAATTTAATTAAATTTAAATGTCGGAAGGCTAACTTTATTAATGAAATTATTATCAACTTACCTTTACCAAACGATGCAACATAATCACATTTCTTAATGTCGTGAAATCCAAACGTTCGAATCGGGGTAGAATATGAATGAATATCTGCGTGTAAATTGCAAGATTATCTTGAATGAAACTATCAAAACGGCTGCTGATGGGAACTTCTACATTCCCTTGACTGCAAAGAAAATATATGCTTTAAATTTATTTTTAAATCAGATAATACATTTTCATTTGTACTTATTGTTTTGCCACTCGAAAGTGTATCTCCAAGGTTGAATGTAACTAAGCCAAAGTTCTAGAACAACTGAAAGAGAACTATCCAATGGCCATCGAGCGATAATGCTTTTTAAAAATGGAAAAATTCTTGCCTTCATCATTGGCTGCGACATTTTCCGAAGCGAGGCCATCGGAGTGGTGTCAAGGTATGCACAATTACAAAAGGTATGCATTTGTTTAACTAAAATGCGTACTACTCGGATGAATTCGCTGCTGGGAAGATCCTTAAAAGATCCAATTAAATAGAAAGCCAAAAAAACTTATGAAAAATAAAATCCAAAACTGAGGCACAATAGAATTAGAACTGTTAAAATATCTACCGTATTTCTAAGCTCAATATTGGGTAAAAAGTAGCCCTAAGCATTGTAACAAGAGAACAAACTGAAATGAATTTAACTAAGCGATGCTCAGATGATTTAATTGTCGAAACAAAAACAAAAAACATGTAGTAATCTACAGGAGTATCCCTTCTCATCAAAATGTGCTGCTCATTTTATACGTTTGGATTTGCTAGAAAATCTAATGTACCACCAATTTCCGACGACGAAAAAAAAGCACACAGGATTGGTTGACATTTGTAAGTCACTAAGTTAAATTAACTTTATGTCAAATAAAATCAATTTTTGTTTCTTATTGAAACCATGAAAAAATGGTTGATTAGTGCTTAAGGTGAAAGATCTGAAAATTAACGATTAGAAGTCCCTTATTGCAATATTGTACTTTTCATACAATTTGTATTGATCACATTTAGAAAAAATTGATTTGATATATTTGTATTCAAAATTCAATATTATTTAAAAGCCACATTTATTAGGTTATAATCACCCTTTAGAAGATATTCAGTGCTTAGGTATAACTTGTACTGATTTCATAGTGATAACTTAAAAAGTCAATGATCCTTATTAACAATAAAATTTAAAGAGGATTTGAATATTTAAGTTAAATAGACCATTATCTTATGAACTCTAAATAATTAATCATACATGCTATGTTTTAGCTTAGATTCCATACCATGAGTGGTTCATTATTTAGAGTACACTTAAATATTAAGTTCATAACATGTATGGATAATTAAACATTAAATAATGGTTCATTTCACTCAAATATTAAAGTCGTCTCTAAATTTGATTATTGGTAAAGTCCAATATTTCGTGAGATATACTAGGTTAATTCTATAAGATGATAAAAAAAAAAACAAAAAAAGACAACATAATGTATATTGTATGCTTGATGGTCTATTACTTAAAAAATTGCTTCTGAACACACCTAAAGTAATGGCAGTTCTTTCAAAAAACTAAGTAAACATATTTGAACTTTAATAAAAGGACAGAGAAAGTATGATGCGATATTTGATTAAAATTTACCAAATCGTTGTTTTAACCTAGTTTCATACTAAAACAGCTTTACCATCATACTAATTCAACTAAAATTGTGCGCCCTTGTCTTTAAAGGCATTTAGTTAAAATTATAGTAATTATTATTTCAAAAATATATTCAATTTAATAACAAAATAAAAGAAGGTAAACCAAAAATGAAAACATATAATAATTCGTTACAACTTTTAGGCCTACAACACACCCTTGTTTCTTGATAATTCTTTCTTTTGTATTCTTTAGAATAAAATTTAGAACTAAGCAATCAGATATTGCTAGTGTTGTCAAAATGTGTATCTTAATAACATATTTTCACGACTATGAGATGTAAATATAACAAAATATAAATTTTTAGTCAAATTTTAATTAAAACCAAAAATACTAGTTTGATTTTAAGCGATAACAACTTCTGTTCGAGTCGATCGCAGAGAGTTGTTTCCTGATTAGGACATTTCCCTTCAGATATTGAGTTTATTTTTTTTAAGAATTTACCAGATAGTGAAACAAACATTTCTATCTCATCACGCGACCGTGCTTATGTTCTTATTAGGACATATTAATTGATTATTGAAGTTGATATTTCGATCTTTTGATCTATCGCTCGTTGCCCGGTCGGAAGATGACTGAGAAATAGGATATATGTAGTCTTCTTAAATGCTGTGTTAAAATTATTCTTCGATCCAAGGGGGGCTATTTATATTCTGTCTATTGGGCCACATTAAATGTATGACTTACATGATATATGTATTTTCGATTAATATTTGTTTAAAGGAGTTATTGAAAAATTGTTTTTTTATTTCAAAACTTTTCAAGGGTGTGTTTGCAGACCTATTTTTTGCTTACTCTCGCTTCTTCCACATCGTACCGCAGCCACGAATCAACAAACAAGTGCAATACAGATTCTGTTCTCCAAGCATAAGTTCGAGGTGATTCAGCCGTTCGTGCTGCCTGATTGTTTGCTGCCGAATAAGGAGATACATTTGGAATTTTTAAGTATTTTGGAGATCTTGCTGGTTGGAGTGGTTGAACAGGCATTGGTTGGGGCGCCTTTACTGTTGCACATATATTTGTCGGCATTACAACTTGATCGGGGCTTTCAGGAAGAAATGTGCAAAGATATTGAGCGGACAAAAAGAAGTAAACAGTCTTCATCCGTTCATTGTGTACTTGCAAGGCTGCAGCAAAACGTTTGTGAAGAGGAAAAGTTCCATGGATAGCAAAGTTAAGAATGAAATAGTCAAAAGCGTTTAAAGAAAGCGCTGTAACACACCTTCTGAAAGGATCGACACTCAATAAGTCTGAGTAAAACATTGAATATTGCCCACTTTGCAGCATTTCTCCTAAATTATGCTGAAAAGTAGATGAATCATTTGAGAAAACTTTTCGTATATCACAAAGACACAACTCACCGGCAGCAAGTCCATACTGAATTCAAACTTAATAGCGTCATTTAGAAGACGATAGCATAGACGAAACATAGCTCCGTGTGGTATGAAGAAATCATGGAGAATCTCAAAAGCATGTGGAGAATTTTCTTTGGTTGTAGACCGTAAACCCCAGCCAATGCCACCACTAGTAAGATCAAATATTGAGTTAACTATTATTGGAAATAGCTCTTGCATTTCACGAATACTGCAACGATCGAAAAGCAAACCAAGTTCAGGACATCGTTCGATGGCCGGTTGGCTCAGAAGTTCTAAAATTCGATTCTGAAAAAGCATGTCGTGTAATAACTACAAGACTGGGTAATGGTTATGATTACATACACCAAGATTTTCACTGTAATAGCTCATTGTGGTTGGTTTTATGATAAATATGTAATTTACTTTAAACTTTTAAATAATAAACACAAATTATTATATATTAATTAGTTTATAACGACACAGACACAAGTTAAAAGTTGTTGTTTACAAAATGCGTTGGCGCAAAAAAAAAATAATAATTCGGAACTAATGAGAAATGCCAAACGTCAGTAAGCTCTTTGAGAAACGGATGAACCACTTTACACGAAGAAATTTTGCTAAGACTGTTTTTACACGAAAGCCATTTTTAAACTTTATTTCTCTTTTGGCTATAGGTATGTATTTCGATTGCAAGTTAACTTTTGTTCTATTAATAGGAGTCATCTCTCCGCACTCTTTAATTTAATAAGTCTAATTATTTAATATATTCAGTGACTTTTCAACACTCATGATAGTTTTTTATTCTTTATTACTTTTTGAGCACTTGATTTAAATTATTAAATAACACCATAATGGCAAAAAAATAACCAAGTTGCAAAATAAAAAAAATATTTTGCGTTCTTTCAATTTCGCTATTTTGGATGTTATACAGTTATACTGTTATACGGCATCGTCGCCTGCATAATAGGTGCGTTTTATTATTCACAAATCTATCTGGATCCGGATCTGGATTAAGTTTTAACATGTATTACAAAAACAATTTGGGATCCTGTTTTCTATCGGGATCTATTTCAAAGATCCAAAAATCAGTTATTACACTGGCGAGTAGATGGCTTTTTATGGTAAGGTAGTGTAAGCTATTTGTAAAGAAAAAAGACAAGACATAATTTAAAATTTAATCTATATGGATCCGGATCTATATCATCCCTTGAAAATAAAACGATACGGATCTTACTGACAGCAGTGTTCTAAGCCCGTCTCTTTTTATCCTTGGGTTTGTAAATTTTAAATTATGTCTTGTCTTTTTTCCTTATAGGCTTTTCACACCGAATTAAGATCTCGGATTTCAGCAACAAGATTACGAAATCTCATTGAAGCGTTCACACTGAACAGAACCAGAATTTCATTTGACGTTTCTGTCCATTTATCCTGCTTTCTCGCATATAATTTATCTTCTCTCCTTCTCTCCCTACAATCCAAATTTCAAATAGTCACTCGAGACTCGACTCCATTATCTGCTTTTTATCTACCTCTTCTCTTGCTGACAATTTGCTGACAAAGCAGAACATTTCTAAAGGTTTGTTTGTTTTGACAATCTTGTGTTTGAAAGTAGATTTGGAGGAGATTTTGTCGTAATCTAGTAGATTTGGAAATCTGAAAATGTATGGGAAATCTAGTAGATTTGGATGAGATTTTGAGAATTTTGCTCGAAATCTAGATTTTGATTTGGTGTGAATAGCGTATTACACTATAGCTTACACTACCTTACCATAAAAAGCCATCTACTCGCCAGTGTAATAACTAATTTTTCGATCTTTGAAATAGATCCCGATAGAAAACAGGATCCCAAATTGTTTTTGTAATACATGTTAATACGCTATTCACACCAAATCAAAATCTAGATTTCGAGCAAAATTCTCAAAATCTCATCCAAATCTACTAGATTTCCCATACATTTTCAGATTTCCAAATCTACTAGATTACGACGAAATCTCCTCAAAATCTACTTTCAAACACAAGATTGTAAAAACAAACAAACCTTTAGAAATGTTCTGCTTTGTCAGCAAATTGTCAGCAAGAGAAGAGGTAGATAAAAAGCAGATAATGAAGTCGAGTCTCGAGTGACTATTTGAAATTTGAATTGGTGGGAGAGAAGGAGAGAAGATAAATTATATCCGAGAAAGCAGGATAAATGGACAGAAACGTCAAATGAAATCCTGGTTCTGTTCAGTGTGAACGCTTCAATGAGATTTCGTAATCTTGTTGCTGAAATCCGAGATTTTAATTCAGTGTGAAAAGCCTATAAGACTTAATCCAGATCCGGATCCAGATAGATTTGTGAATAATAAAACGCACCTAATTTTCGAGACTTAGGCCGGTATTCACCGAGCGCTCATAACTTAAGAAGCTCATAAACGTATTCACCAAGCAATATTAGTGAAGATCTACGAGCGCTCTTAAAAGTTAGGAGTGGTCCCGACCACTCCTAACTTACGAGCGCTCTCTTCGAAAATTTGTTCGCTTGAGCGTGTGCCACGCACGCATTTGACTCGAATCCATGTGAGCAATGCCAAGTAGAAGAGTATCCATTTGCTGTCAAGACCAACATTACACAACATTTCACAGTTTGGGTATGCCTGAACAAGAGAGAGTGGCTCTCATTTTCGAACTTCGAAAAACACTTGCGAGTGGTTGGTGAATACCGCACAGAAATTTCAAGTTAAGAGCCTCGTAAAGTTAAGAGCCGTTTAGGAGCGCTCGGTGAATACGAACCTTAATCCAAGTCCTGATAAAAACTGTGATGCCAAAATATTTTTATATTATACTGCGTCTCCACTGAACGATAATCTGAGATTTATCGAAATCTACTTGAAATCTTCTTGAAATCACTAGATTTATACTACGTTATCACCAAGAGTAAATCCGGGATTTAAGTGGATTTACCATAAATCTTCTTTAAGGCTAGCCGCGCACTAGCAATTTTTAGTTGCGAAACTGCTTGGTTCGAGCAACTAAAAAGTTTGTGTTTTGACACAAACTAAACCATTGCCTAAAATAAGTTCGCCATTTTATTGAACATATATGGTGGATTTACATGTTTCTGCATCTGCAAAATGCAGAAAAGTAGAGAGAGGCAGATATATGTCGAAACCCGAAAGTGGGAGAGAATACACAGGTGGTAACTCTTTTTTGCTTCCTATAAACTGCTATAACTATAAGTCATATGTTTTCCTTCAAAGTTATTTTGTATTTTATGTGAAATTTGTGTTTAAATTGTTGTCTATAAGGGAAGCTCAAAACTCAAATCGTCAACAATCTCGGCTTTACCGGGTATAGCACCACTATACTATACTAATCTTGGAAAAAGCCTTTTCGGTCATATTTTCTTAAATAAAAGTAAATAATAGGGGCGACTTTCCAAAATGACAGCAGGAGTTGAGTTTTGATTTTTTTTTTACAGTTAGGTATGGGTCTCAATAGAACAGGGTTAAAATATTAGAGTGAGGAAACCCCCCTAAATCCTAAAAAAAATATTTTCTTTTTCGGTTTTAACCTCACTTTTTGTTTGACTCAATTTTTTTGACGAAATTGTTAATTAAAGTGCTTAATTGGTTTATGTATTCAATGTTACTATCTATTCTGAATCGAACACAAAAAACCGAATGATTTTAAGTCTTTTAGTTCTTGAGAAAATTGAAAATTACTAAGACTACTTTTGGTTTTTTGCTTACATACTTACATAAATGCATCAGTGCTAGCATCCAGCATTATGGCGCATAAACAGTGAGATATGTATGGGGGGCATGCTGCCCCCCTGCAACCCCCCTGCTTGGGCTCACTATAGGATTTGGGGTAGGTGCGAGGTTGGGTGCCCGCAAAGTTTCTTTTGTACTTCCAAAATATTGTAAATATCCCAAAAAAACAACGCGTATAAAATCCAAAGAAAGAGAGGAGAAACGTCAAAATAAAGCAAAAAAAAAGTTTTTCATGTGGATCGCAGCCATTATTGTGTTCAATTTGTATGAAAAAGTGAAACTTTAAAAATTAATTAAAAATAGAAATAATTTTTTCCTCACTCTAAGATTGCGATAAATAGTGTTTTTTAGTGATTATCTATCGAATAAAAAAAACCGCATGTGAAAATTCCTGCTGTCGTTTTGGAAAGTTGAGCCAAATAATAACCACGAGATATATTTCCAATTCATTTCTTGCGTCGGTTTTCTAAAGCTGCCAGCGCTGAAGATTGTCATCACGCTATGTCCAAGTACTTCTTAGAACTGGTTACAACCGAGTACTCAATGGCAAGTTATCGTCCATCAGAAGTAAGGACAATGAATTGTAATCCATTAACACTAACAAAATTAACTACGCATTTTATATTTTATTTATGGCCAAATCACAATCTCGCGTTCGTCGGTCCGGCGTTAAATGGGCGTTTGATCGTATATACGATTTTGTGTGTCAAAAAGCGCGACCGTAGCATTTGTAAAACGAAATTTAGCTTCAAACCTCGAGCGTTGACTGACATTTCCATGACATCTTTGATAAGTACCTACTTAATTGTTATATTCCAATGAATTTTGTTACTGTTTATTAATTTACAAGGTATATAATATTGCGTATTTTAAATTTTGGGCATTTAAAATAGTTAATTTGTAAAGCTATTTTCTTAAACAAGAGATGGATATGGCCGATATGGATGATCTTGATGACCTCCTTGACTTTTCCTTGTTTGGTGTTGTGAGCTATGCTGGGTATGAGGCATTTAAAAACGACGAAAAAAGAGTAGAAAGGCAGCGATGGGTGTTCGGGAGCTCAATTTAAACAGAGACACTGATGGATTCTTTGCTCTTAATAATGATGCGATGCAAAAGCATGTTCCAGAACAATTTTTTTTAAAATAACCCAAATGAAACAGACGACATTCGAATTTTTGAGAACTTTTATCGAGCCAGAACTAGAAAAGCATTCTTGGAGAAAACCAATTTCTCCTAGGTGTAGACTTTTTTGTATTATAAATACAATCGTTATCCCGAATCATGTTTATTAATTTGTCTTCGAAAGAGCTCATACGAGTATTTTTTAATTAATTTCTTTTCTTTTTTTAATCAAAACAAAAACAATGAACTGTCAAACGCCCGACCGAATAGAAAATAGATCTACTTTTGCTTTGGCCTGGCGTTGGTCTGACGTTTACGATATTACGATATAAAGCGGTCGCAACGCCGGAGGTAACATTTCAGATTGCCTCATAAGAGTCTATTGTTTTTATTCAAAATGTCAAAGCCCGACCGACCAAACGCGAGATTGTGGTTTGGCTATTAAGATCGCTGCCGCTTCACTATATCTGTCACTTCAGTTGATAAATCCATCAAAAACGCCGACTGAAGAAATTTGGAATCCAACTCTAGAATTCTACTCACGATACAGTGCTGAACATTTGAAACCAATCACGCGACAAATTGCCACGCTTGCCAAGAATGCATCCACCGCAAAACTGAAGGCCGTTCATTTCAAGTATCAGTCCATTCAGCTTGGAAAGATCTCATTACGTTCAGAATTAAAGGGACCCGTGATAGACGCAATTATCGCCAAGGAAGAAAATTAGTTTTAATTTAATTTTAAGTTGCCAGTGTGTTAAGTACTCATTGTGCTCAAATATTTTTATTTTACATCAAACTATTGTTTGTTTCTTGTGTATAAAAATTATTATAAGTATTTTAGAAAAAATATTCTGCAGCGTTGAGTAAGTAATTCAGGTAGAGCAGCAAAGACTCATTTACTAGTTGAAAATTATTATAGGTCTATTTGTTTTGCAAATTAAAAAAAAAAAAAAACTGTTAATAACTTTCAGTATATGTATTGTCAAGAAAACCAACTACGACTGATGAACAATTTAGTATATAAGCGGTATTAATTTTATTTTTTTATTATTTTCTTATGTTTTTTATTTTGTAAATGTTCACTACATGTTCAGATGTTGTGTTTTTCAATTATGCCTTTTTATATTTGTTTACTAAAGACTTGGTAACCACTTGTTGTGGTCTGTTAAATAAAACAAACAAAAACTAAACCTGAATCTTTTCCGAAATATGATATGGATGGGCATGTCGCCTGGATGAATAGCCAAACTCGTAGGTAGTTAAATAATTAGATATAAAAAAAAAATCGCATGTGTGCATTCATACCGTTCACATTCTTTTAAATTAGTAATAATGCAAGACAAAATGCATTGTATGTTCTATTTCATCTAATAAAGATTTGTTTAAAAGAAAATGGTTTTTGTATGTTTCATTATTAGCATACAATATTTTGCTATCATATACAGGGGCATTTTATATTCCAGGTCGATTTTATTTGGTTGCATTTAGCTATAGCTATGTATAAATAGAATTTGTCATTTTGTTTTAATGGCAGCATCGGCTTTTGATTCGTTAACGTGATTTTCGGCTTGTGGCGTATTTAAAACGGAGCTGGCACCGCTATAGGTAGGCTTTTGTGTGCTCTTCACTGCTGCTCAAATGTCCGTCACGCAATGTATCATATATTTTTGTCGCCTCCTAAAAAGAAAATCAAAATAAACACTTTCTTTATTTTATAAAAACAAAAATACCTCTAAAGTCATCTTGTTTAAATCGAATGAGGTTATCAGTTCTATGGCTTCGTCTTTTTTACTGTTATCGAGAAGATACAAAACCTTAGCGCCCTCAACTAAATGCGATATTGAATCACGATTATTTGCAATAAATTCGTTATTGATTTGTTACGATGTCTTGCGACTGCCAATCAGTTCTTCGTGAGCCTTCTCGACAACAATCTTAACACTGTAGTTTAAATAGGCTTTCATGAGTTGCAGAGCTTTGGTCAATTGCATACAACAAGAATGAACAAGAGGATGTTTGTCATCGAGTGCTGGGGCCTGCTTTATGCTCTCAATTATAAGCAGAATCTTATTCTTCCTTGAATAAATCTCGAATACAAGGAAGTGAGTTTCAATGCGATCTTTGGCTAACATTTATGGGGGTGTAAGGAAATCGATTGCCTTTTTAAGTGGATCGTCTGAACGTTCGAGTTTTTCGGCGATCAATTTGTCCAACTGTGGAGCCTCGGGGTCGGCCTCTTGGGTGTTTTGTTGCTTAGACTTTTGATTATGTTCACGTTTTACGGCCACTTCAGCAGCTTGAGCGCTTTCAAGTTCGGCTTTCTTTTTGGCTTTGCGTTGTTTGTTGCGAAGTTTCTTTAGCTCGGAGAGTGGAAGATTCTCTGAAAATTTAAGTTTAGTTAAAGTTATTTTAATTTTCTTTAAAACCTGTAAATTTCACTTATTGGTATCGATTTCTTCAAGTGGGCGATTATATAATCGAATATATACCTAGAATCAAGCTTTGATTTAAAGAAGAGCTTTTATAAGTAGGTGAACTTTACTTACCTCGATGGCACACTTGGCAGCCTTATAATAAAATGGATGCTTCCTGAGCACGTTTTCCAGCTTCAAAAGCCCAACATACGCACGCAGTGTCATCTTTCTCATGAAATACGTATGGAAATCAAATTGATCTTCGATGATTTAAGCAAAATGTCGATCCACTTCGTGACATTTCTTCAGAGAGTCACCCCATTTTCCCAGACGCTGATAAGCCAATGCGCATTCTGTCTGAAACCACATGCATTGCATTTCGTTGAGGTTCTCCATTGCTGACACACCCTCACGTGTGAACTTTGCACAAATTTCCTCCACTTCTTTGACCATATTTGCCCGAAACATGTATTTAGCGCACTTGGAGTTAATGTACCTTTAAAAACACATCCACCATCATAATTAAATCAAAAATGTGACCTATTTTTTTTTTACTCACCTATCTGCAGTATCTAAGCTTCGTCAAGCCACATTCCACAGGACTTATTTTGTTCACAATAGGCCTTGGAAAAATTTCCCGTACTTCAGAGGTTCTTATAATAGTCGAGCACTAGGCTCTCGATAGTTTCAACTTTTTCGGGAAACTTGTACAAGGAACGAATATTGACAAACAACGGTGGAACGCCCTTTCTCAGGCCGCGTCGCAGATATTTATCGATGACTTCGACGAAACTGTCACCGGATGCAAAACCCAATGACAGACGTTTGGAACATATATTACTTGTGGATATTCTTCTTGGAATCGCTTATAGATTTTAAGTTTTTCACTATTGTCGGCTGTTTCAGTGCATTTTTGTATTGCTTCATTTCGTAACATTTCAAAAGTTTTCTGAAGAGAGCACTCTTCTTTTGCGGCAATGGATCGCTAGAAGGTATCTTGGCTGGAGTTGCTGCTTCTGCTTCTTGCGGGCGTTGCGGGGTTTTTGATGTTGGCTTATCCCAGTTCTCGTGCGGCAGGAATTGGATTGAAGTTTTTTTTTGATATTTTGATGGCAGCGAGTGCAAATTAATTTATTGGTTGGATCGTTTTTGCTTGAGAAATTTATTTTAGTTTTGTTTTTCGGGAACCTAACCACGAGCAAGTCGAGGTTTCCCACTCATTCCTTCATCCGGCTCAGCCTTGATTAAACCATATAAGTATGATCTGAAAAACAAAATACAAAATAAAATATACGAAACAATGCAATGAAAATTTAACTTACCTCCATTCTCTTCCATTTCGATTTAATGTTTTTTTTTTTTTCATATCATGCATCCGTCAAAAAAAATTATGGAAGAATGTGAAAATGTCGCAAATTTGCAAAATGCAGACGAAGATGCTATAATAAAGATGAACATGTTCGTCTTTATCCATAATTTGACTTCTGCATTTCTCGAATTTCCTATAATGCAGAAATGAAGTTCTTCTGCATTTTCCTCTTTCCTCTCTATCTAACAAATATGAATTCTGCATTTGGCATCCCTTTTTTTTTGCAGAAATCAAATGCAGATACATGTAAATCCACCAATAATTATCTGCAAATTCACGGACATTTAACCAAACAGTTCATCTGTTTTCTATAAGTAACCAAACAGTTTCGCAACTAAAAATTGCTAGTGCGCGGCTAGCCTAAATCTCGAAGATTTACCATACAAATTTATTTCGTAAATCTAGTAGATTAGAAATAAATCTCTACTAACAGCAATATTTATAAACTCATTATAGTGAGTACATAAGGCTATGCAACCCTTATAATGCCTCTAAACGCAAAATCGTTATTTATAAAACTTATGTGACGTTGAATAGAGGCATTATAAGCTAAACGCGTTTGGAGATTGAATAGTGCCTACATAAGGACATTTTAGTATTGAACTGTCACATTCACTTTGCCATCACATTGAATTATAAAGATTATCAACAAAAAAAATGCCTTTGACTTGATATTGAAACTAAAACTTTGTGTTATTTTTATTTATTGAAACAAAAATGTTATACTAATATATTAAAAACAAATTGAATTGAAAATTGTTTAGAATTAAATAGATAAATATACTTGTTGGTGATGTCTCTCCACGCATCCTTCTTCATTCGGTGTGTTAGTGTTGTAATTATTATTTTGCTTTATTGAATTTTATCCTCAAGAACTTGTCTGAGGAGTATTCCAGCTATAATGAAATGAATAACAATTTGATTTCCAGTATTGTGCTAGAGATAATAACATACTTTATCTGATGAATCAAAGTTAATTGTTGGAATTCTTTTAGCTTTTGGTAGTTTCGTTTTTGTTTATTAAATTCGATAGACAGGCAAGATGTTTTTTTTTTGTTTTTTGATAAACAGCTGAGTGTTATGAAGGCTAAATGTAATAGATTCTTACTTTTTGGTACTTTATTTGACACAAGCTCATTATAACTATGCAGGGTAGGCAAATGTTTTATAAATACGAATTTGCATAGTGGATGAATAAGTCCTTATGCGTTGCATAACTATTCACGCGTTTAGGGAATTCTAATAAATACGGCTGTAAATCTTCATAGGATCGTTCGGTCGAAATTCGAACTGACCTAACATCCATACGGTGCTAAGCTATCTCGATGATTTTTCATCGTTTGGCACAAATGAAACTTTCTTTCTCTCGCTTCTACTTTATAAGAAAAATTGAAACAACATTAGCATTTTGATAGATGCTGTCAAAGTTAATCTTCTTATTAATCTTTCAGTGCGGTGAAAACACCACATTACCATACAAATATAAATCACCTCAAATGAAGATTTAAAATAAATCTACTTGAAATCTTCTTGCAAACAGAAGATTTTCAAAACAAACAAAGCTTATTTTGTAGAACGCACCCCTATGTAAACCCCACTTTCTTCATGACAATCAACACAAAATAGAAATTTCTATCAAACTTGTTGAGTTTGGTTATTTACTAAAAGGAAAATTTAATAGAAGAAATGAATTTGGTTGCTACATACAGTGTTGGACAAAACTAAAGCACTAAAAAATATAACATTGGAAACATACGAATAAAAAGTGAAAACACTCGTGATACTTTTATATTTTTTATTTTTTCTTAATCACAACATATTATTCTATATTTTACAGCTTTTAATTTGATTTTAAATCTTAACATATTTCTAAAAAATAAAAATAGTTAAAAAAACTAAAGCACATGTACCCTAATTACCGAATTTTACCGCTTACTTTTTAAATGCTACTACCTTCACTTGTTACGAGTATTTTGTCAAGCATGTTTAAAAAAAGTTAATCGCGGATCTTAAATGGTGCTAACGGTCAAAGCTAATGAACAATTTAAAATTTAAATAAAAATTGTTAAAATGGCGCGGAATAAATATTCCAATATATTAAAAGAAAAAATAGTGTCCGACTTTCAAAACGGTGAGTCAATTACATTTATTAGCAATAAATATGGTGTAAGCAATAGGGTTATTTCTCGGATAATAGATCGATTAATGGTGGTAGACCTCGAAAAACTACGTCGCATTGCGATAAAGAATAATGAGGTTAATCAAAAAGGACCCTAATATTACCTCTAAAAAAAAAAGAACTAGATTTATAAATTTCTTGCAGAACGATCCGGCGAAGGGTGGTTGATAGCGGCTTTAAAGCTCGTCGTGCTGTAAAAAGGACAATCTATTTCCCTTAAAAATAGACATGCATAACTAAACGCACGTTAGCTGGAATAGGGAAAAAATGGAAGACGGTTCTATTCTCTGATGAATCGAAATTTAATTTAAAAGGATCGGACAGATTTCGTTCGGTACGAAGGCCGAAAGGTGAACGCCTCAATTCTCGATTCACTAAGGCAACTATGATGCACTGTCTGGGGATGAGTCAAGGGATCTGGCCATTTCATAAGATAAGTGGTGTAATGGATCGTTTCATGTATCAGGAAAGCCTTCAAAACGTCATGTTTCCGTATGCGGAGGAGAATATGCCGTTGAGATGGATCTTCCAACATGACAACGATCCGAAACATACCACTAAATTGGTGAAGGATTGACTTAATGAGAATCTATGGGAAATTGTAGATGAGATTGATCGAACAAAATGTAACAATTTTGACTCGCTACTTGACAACAGCTGCAAACTGCCTGGGAAAACATCCCTATACAAATAATTGACAATCTCATTGCCTCCATGCCTCGTCGATGTGATGCAATCATCAAAAATAATGTTTACGCCACCAAATACTAACATCAAAACTTTTTTTTAAATTATTTTGTATGTATATGAAATCAAAAATGTGCTTTAGTTTTGTCCACCTACTTTTTAATGAGTTTTGAACTATATTTATTTTTAAGAAATATGTTAAGATTTAAAGTCAAATTAATAGCTGTAAAATATAGAATAATATGTTGTGATTAAGAAAAAATAAAAAATATAAAAGTATCACGAGTGTTTTCACTTTTTATTCGTATGTTTCCAATGTGATATTTTTTAGTGCTTTAGTTTTGTCCAACACTGTATCTTTATATAGGCTGAGTTCGTATTTGCAAAACTTCCGCAGTCCTGCAAAAATTGCATTCATAATTGAAAACAAACAGCAACATTTCTGCATGAGCATGGCAACACCTGTGTTCATAAAAGTAAACTTACAGTCAACATGCGGTCAATTTGGAATGTGTTTTTTTTATGTTGCCAAATTTGCAGGAAAATGGCAGAGGATTAAATGTGAGTAATTTTTTTTTTAAATTATCGTTCAATACTTTGTAATTTGTCAAGTTTTACTGACCTTGGGATAGTTTTGGACTCTAAACTAACTTTTATTGAGCATTTTGACTTTATAATTAAAAAGGCTAACAAGACTCTTGGCTTTATTAAAAGATTTGCTCGAGAATTTCGTGATCCTTATGTATTAAAAACTCTTTATGTCTCATTCGTAAGATCCATCTTAGAGTATGGTTGTGTTGTATGGGCGCCATATTATGCGGTTCATATAAATAGATTGGAGTCCGTTCAAAGAAGATTTTTGAGATTTTGCTTAAGATTTCTACCATGGTCGAACCGAATTACCTTGCCACCTTACGCTCAACGTATTCAACTAATAAATTTTTTATCTCTAACAAGTCACAGAGCGTATCTACAATTTTGTTTTATTGTCGAGATTATCAATGGGTCGATTTCAGCTCCATTGATTCTATGTCGATTGAATTTCACTGCTAGTCGGTTTAGTTTTAGAAGACAGTTGCCAATATGTAACATTTTCAGTATATCAAATTACGGTGCTAATAGTCCTTTAAATCTTTTAATTAATATTTACAATAAAAATTCACATTTAATCAATTCCAGCAATGACAATGTAAAATCAATTAACTTAAAGAAAATATTTTTTGTTTTAAATAACCCATAAATGTATATTAGATGTAAGTTTCTCTCTTTTTTTTTTGTTACAATTATAATTAAAAAAAAAAAAAAATATGTACCTTTAGTATTTAATTTAAAATATGTACCGTTAGTATTTAACGAAATAAATAAAATAAGATCGTACAAATATTGATTTTTACATCTTTGATAAGAAATTAATAACTAGGGCTAGGATTTCCATGCAAATGCATATTTTTTTGAGAAACTTTAGAAACACTGGAATAAAATACAAACACAAATCAATCAATTTGCTTTAAAATGGCATTTAATCGTTAGTGCATATTTTACTATAAATGCATATAAATGCATATTTGTGCATATTTTCGAAAAACTAAATAATTCTAAAGTAAAAAATGCACATACATACATACATGGTAATGGCCACGAGGAATTAAAAATTTTATATCCGAAAATGATCATGTAACGTGCTTAGCACATGCAGTAGGTAGAGTGACAGAACAGATAAGAAGTAATTTTAAAAATGTACATTAATTAATCTTAATGGAAACAAAAATATTTTAAAAGCAACATCTCGCGTTGAGCATTTCAAAGCAAAGTATCCCTCGAACCGTCTTCCTCCCCAGCCAATTGTTACCAGTTGGGAAACTTGGTTGAAAGTTGTTGCTTACTACGCCAAAAACTATGAACATTTTGAAGATGTTGTGAATGATCTTGATAACTCGGATGCCGTTCCCATTAAAAATATAAAAGAAGCATTGAATAAGCCTTTGGGAAGGAGTCAAATCATTTTCATCAGTACCTTCAAATACCAAATACAGTTTCCTGCGCGATACAATTGTATAGATTGAAGGAAAAAATACGTTAAAAAAAAAAAACAAATTGATTTAATTGAAATAGTTTTTCAAAAAGTAGTGCAGTTGAAGGACCTTTTGGTGCAGCCATTCTAAAAAAAAAAACGGGATAATGTTCTGGAAAAAAATTAAGGTTTTGCAAAAATAAAAAATATATACAAGGCATTTACACTGAGTTGTGTCGATGAGAAATACATTGAGCCCCTTAATACCTCAAGAAATACGTTCTTTGAAGGATGTTTCATTAATTTCACTTGACGTTGAGTGTACAAAGCATTTCAGAGACTGAATCGTCAAGGTTTTAGGTTTGAAAATTTGAGAGAAAGCTTAATGATTTATGTGAATAAGGCATACGAAAATTTTGAAGATAAGATGTAATGCATAATGGATGTAATTCAAATTCTGTGCTATTTTTGATATATTTTTTTTTTTTGTTTTTTTTTTTTATTTTAAATGAATTGAAGAATTTTATTTTTCTGTTATTATTGATATAATTGTGTTCCTCGATTATAAAGACCGAATTTGTTATATAAACTTAAATACTATGTTTTTCCCATACAGATGGTTCGCAAGGGATATGCGTATAGTGCCCAACATTGACCACGGAATATAGACATTTTAGCTCAAAGGTGAATATTTTGACAGATAGACAGAAGGACATACTAAAAAAAAATTCCTACATATTTTAATTTCTATAATTTTTTATAAAAATACCTCTGAGTGTTTCCATATGAAGAAAGTTGATAATAACATTAATTTTATAATAATTAATAAACGGAATATAATCTCTACGTAAGTTTCTTTCCAATATAATAATATAAAGTGGTTTGGCTAGACTCTTGTGTTTTAAAAACAAGTGTTGGTTCGGGCATTTTGGAGGATTTTCAATTCAAGTAAATTGGAGGAACATTATAATGAATTATTTCCTTTGTTTTGATTAGGGTTCCATTAAAAAGTTTCCCCTGTTTCGCTTTCCTTATTTCCTTGGTTTGAAAAGAACAAACTAATTAGTGCATGGACATATTGAGACATTCTATCAAGTCGGAAGAAAAATCTGCAATTGCACCTGAACGATGAGACACCTTCATAAGAAATACGCCTTGGGTTGTTCGAACTGTTTATGACAATTCGATATCGTTAGTTATTTCAAGCCCCCAATTAGAAACCATTTGGTTAAAGATTTTCATGAAAAATTCGTATTGAATTCATGAAATCCATAGATACATATACCTATGAAGCTTCCAATTAGAAACCAATTGGTCGATTTGGATGATTCAAACGTTTCTTAGTTTGAATTTATATGTTCTAAGTGCTCCTAAATTCACTTTCCAGTTTACTCCAAAAATTTTACGTTTTTTTTTTTTGTTTTAACTTTTTTTTTATTATTTTTTTTTATTTAAATTCGTTTTTCTTAGCACATTAGACCACAAAAATGGATTTCGATGAAAATGATATTTGTAAGTACTTTATTTAAACATATTGAAGTCAATGCTTTGTATGGCAACTCATATGATTTCATTTTATTTTTCCGTTAGCGGGCAGAAAATGGAATATTTCGTATATATCCACCAATACGTCACGCCATAACATGGCCGAGACTAATACATCTCAAACTACAACAACATAATCCATTAAGGCACCAGTTCCAAGGAAAAGGTGTATTTTAAAATGCACTAATTTCGAGTTTCTACATCGATGTCCGCAAAATGATGCAAGGTATTGATAAATTTATGTTATAGATAGCGTTTTTCATTTTAAAATATAGAGTTTCCCGGTTTTGTGATTGACTACAGCAGTTATTAAGTACATAATGTCCGAAATTATGTTTCGCTACAATTTTTAATAATATTGATTTACAATATACGAATGTTATATTATTCATATGTATACATTTTGAAATCTTTAATCTAGAAATAATTCCTTTTGTTTTTCTAAGTGGCATTTAATTTATTAACCTAAAAGAATTTTTGAAAACGTTAACCTCATACAATTTGATCTAATATTAATGTTTCGGATATCATGTATACAATTTTTGAAAGTTTAATTGCTGAGAAATCAAACTCCCGGTGTGAATGTCTTTTTGCAATAATATATTATAATAATCGTTTTATAAAATAAAAAATCGAACTTACGAGTTTTGTTTACATATATAGCTTTCGTGATTCCCTGCACATTCCCTTCCACTTGGTTGAAGGTAAAGGATAGTAAAATAAGTCCTAGTCATAGTCTAGAATAAGTCTTTCATTAAGTAACCGCGTACTATAAAATTCAATACCCCGTGTTCCTTAATTATCTTCAATGTTTAAAATTAAACGATATGAATTTAATTTTAAGAAATAAATCCAAAATAGAATAAAGTCATTTTTCATGAAATCTATAATAAGTAATTTTAAATTTTAATTAGGATACAAAATACTAACTAAAAGTAGTCTTAATACACGATATATTTTGATAATAGTCTTAAGAAATGATAATAATAATGATAAGTTTTTTTTTTTTAAATAAATTCGTTTTTGAAATAACATATTATGTTATTTTAAACTAAAATTGATAAACTATTTGTTTAATCATTTTGTAACAAATTTTTTTCTTAAACAACCTAGCAGAGAAATATGGAGGGTGAACTTGAATCTGGCACACTTGAAAAAAAATCATAGGGTGTGCAATAATCATTTTTGTAATGAAAACGGACCCAAGATTCTTCTGCTCTAAAAGCTTTGGCTGAAGTGAGTCTCGAAGATATTGGTTAGACTGCTTTTAAACGAAGCAATATTACCTTGCGATTTTTAAGCCCGTAGGAGAGAGACGTGTGTGGTGGCGGGGGTACACAAAATTGCTAGGGTTGGAAAAATTGCAAAGTTATCGTTCTTTCTTCTTTGTGGTTTTCTTCACTTGTCAGGTATGTTTCATTTCTATTTGGCGTTCGCTCAGTGAACTTCGATCTACTCACTAGAGTAAAGAGTGCGGAGAGATGATTCCTTTTCAATAGAAGAAAAGTTAACTTTCATTAAAAATCGCTGTGTTTAAAAGCATTCATGCAATCGAAGGGAAGTCAAAAGAGAATCAAAGATTAAAAATCGCTTTCGTGTAAAAGCAGTCTTACAGTACCATATCTTTTGGAACTCAAGAATGCACAACACAAACGTGTTCTGTTTTGGCGAACAATACTCCGAGAAAGGTAAATTTGAAGAAACAAAATTTAGAATTAAAAGAAAAAATTAAACAATTGCAAAAAGATTATGAGGAATCTTTTCAAATCAAGGATTGTGAGCTTTTGTCGCTGAAAAAGGAGAATGAAAATTTGAAAAATAAAATTGAATTAATACGTTTAGATTCAGAAAAGTTGCCTTCAGACATTAAAAATATAGTAGAAAATAGTTTAAGGAATTTTAAAAGGCCTCTTCAGGGACGTAGGTATACAAACGAAATAAAAATGTTGGCACTTTCAATTCTTTTTATATCTCATGTTGCACATAGGTTCTTAAAGTCACTGTTGGATCTTCCATCCGTAACATTTTTTAGGGATTTTATTTCTACTTGGTCAACAACTCCAGGTAATATAGATTTTAATGTAAATGTCAACGATAAAATAAATTTTGTTCAGTACTTACTACTTGAATTGTACGAAAAACATGTTCCATTGAAGTCTGTTTTAGTTCGCAATAAAAACTGTCCATGGTTCACCTCTGAAGTGCTTACTTCAATTAAGAACCGACGTAAATTATATTCTAAATGGAAGCGTAACCCTACCCCCGTAAACTGGGAGGTTTTCTGTCGTGCTAGAAACCTCTCAACTTTCGTTACTCGAAGAGCTAAAAAGAGATATTTTATGTCAAAATTAAGTACAAACCAGAATTCTCGTAAGCTTTGGAGTGGTTTGCGTTCTATTGGAGTTGGTAGAAAGGAGATTGTGGATAATTTTCCTGACCCAAATGATCTGAACAATGCATTTACATCGGATAACTTACAGATTTCAAATTTTGAACCCATTAATAACATTATATATAGAGGAAATGAATTTGATTTTGAAGTCATCTCTGATTATGAAATACTAATGAGTATTAATTCGCTCAAGTCAAATTCGGTTGGTGAAGATGGAGTTCCCATTAAGTTTATAAAAATGATACTACCTCAAATCATCTCAACTCTTACCCATATAATCAATTTTTGTATTACTTCTTCATCGTTTCCCGATTGCTGGAAGCTTGCGAAAGTAATACCCGTGCCTAAAAAACCTCATCCATCATCTTGTGCTGATTTTAGGCCTATAAGCATCCTTCCCTGCCTTTCAAAGGTCTTTGAGAAGATTCTAGCAAATCAAATATCTAACCACATCAATCAACATAGTTTATTTTCTTCTGTTCAGTCAGGGTTTCGCTCAAATCATAGCTGTTCTACAGCAATGGTGAAGGTACTCGACGATATCAGAATTCAGTATGATCGAGATAAATTGTCTATATTGTGTTTGCTGGACTTCTCAAAGGCGTTTGACAGGGTAAATCACGAAATCTTGTGTAAGAAGCTGAGTTTTTACTTTGGTTTTAGTGGAAGATCTGTCCGTTTGATTAAAAACTACCTACAACAACGTAGTCAAAGAGTTAAAGTCGGTGATATTTTTTCTGAATCAAAGTATTTGTTTGCAGGTGTTCCGCAGGGTTCAATTTTGGGCCCTTTGTTGTTCTGCATGTTCATCAACGACCTCCCCCAAATGTGCCTCAATGTCATGGTGCATCTTTATGCAGACGATGTCCAAATTTATCTCTCTCGACCATTTAATTTGTTGGAGGATCTTGTTTGTAGACTTAATGAAGATCTTTTAAGGATCTACAATTGGTCCTTATGCAATGGTTTAACTCTTAATCCTTCTAAATCGCAGATAATTGCAATATCTAAAAAGAAATTTGATGTTACTACCCTTCCACCTGTCTTTATATCATGTTTCCAACTTGCTTTTTCAGATACTGTCACGAATCTTGGCTTCAAAATTAATCGGACCCTTTCTCCTAATGATCACATTAATCTCTCTGTCGGCCGAATCTATGGCGGTCTCCGAAAATTAAACCTCTTTTCAAACCTAACTCCTATAGATACTAAGTTGAGACTTGTTAAAACTTTACTACTGCCTATCATTGATTATGCTGCAGTAGTATACTGTAAACCTGATTCGCACTCAATGCAAAAACTATTAGTTGCCTTTAATGATATGGTTCGGTATGTTTATGGCTTGCGTAGGTTTAACCATGTTTCTCAATATCATCAACATGTCCTAGGTTGCTCGTTCTCACACTTCCTTGATTCTAGATGTTGCATGTTTATGCATAAAATAATTCAAAGAAAAGCACCGTTATATCTATTTGATAAGCTTCGCTTCGCGCAGTCTACCCGAACCTTGAATCTCACAACACACTCATCAAATTATTTAAATTCTTCGAGATTCTTTTTTGTATATGGCATTAGACTTTGGAACTCCCTACCTGTAACTGTAAGACAAATAATAGGAACAAATCAATTTAAAAAAGCACTGTTTGTATCTCTGAATTTTCAATAGTAGTGAACCAAA
Source organism: Chrysotoxum bicinctum (assembly GCA_911387755.1). NCBI lineage: Eukaryota > Metazoa > Arthropoda > Insecta > Diptera > Syrphidae > Chrysotoxum > Chrysotoxum bicinctum. The sequence goes on along the minus strand of OU426988.1, from coordinate 125,412,999 downwards.
CAGCAAATTGAAATTCAAAAATTGTAATTCAAAATTAAATTTAAATTCAAAAAATGAAATCAAAAGTAAATTAAAACTCTTATACCTTTTTTCAATATCTCTTAATTATTATCATTTAATTTTTTTGCTTGTATTTTTATATTATTTTTACTATTTGTTATTATTAGCTCTTTATTTGAATTTTTTTTCTTATCACTCATTTGTAACATCAATCTATCCGATCTAACTTGTATTAGCTTAAAGTACTATAAAAGACTATGTCTTATTGTGCACCGTTATAAATAAATTGAAATTGAATTGAAAAAGCTTAGCGCTTAAAATGAGTGAGAGTCAGCTACCAGATATTTATAAATACTGTTCGATTTCAGCTGATGAAATGGCCCTGAAAACTTATTTTGAGTACAATATTAAAACGGATTTAGTTGTAGGTTTAGAAGATTTTGGCGAAGGTGAATTCCGATCATCTTTCCCTGCAGGTAGTGTTTTGGTCATAATGGCTCAAGGCATTGCCAAGAGGTGGAAACACCCTCTAGCATATTATTTCATTAGAAATAGTTGCCCCCCTTCAATCTTAATTTATGCCCAGTTCAGTTCGTTTGCGATCAGGGCTCAAACTTTAGGGGCTTGGCCAGGGTGCTAGATATCAGTCCAGAAAAACCATACTTCAAGATCAATCATTCTAAAATATTCTTTTTTTATGATGTTTCACATCTTCTTAAAAGCGCTCGAAATTGTTTGCTGAAAAATGATGTAATTTTTTAGAACAAGAAAGAGCGACTGGAGTGACATTCAATATTTGTATGAAATCGATTGTGCAAATGGATATCTATTGATTCCAAAGTTGACTGAAGCACACCTAAATCCAAATAAGCTGCAGAAAATGAAAATTCGTCTTGCTACCCAAAATACTGTTAAAGCTGCGTTTAAAACTCTTCACAAGAATAATTATGGAACAGCTACAATGCTAAGTACTTCAAAATGTCTTGTATTTTTTGAGGATCTTTTCGATCCATATAATTCCTCTAGTAAAACAGGGCTACAGGAGAAACGGGCAGGTTTTGTAAATAACAATAAACAAAAACAGTTTTTGATATATGCCGACTCATTTCTCAAATCAATTCGTGTTATTTCAACGGATTCTGAAGTTAAAGATGTTACCGCAAAATTTTCTTTTATTAAAGGGTGGCTTTTAAACATACAATCCCTACGTTTGCTCTGGGAACATCTACACCCAACCGGCTTTGATTTCTTACTCACTCCGAGTTCGTCCAGTCCCAGTCCGCCAATTAACAGGGTGGGTTTGTCCAGTGCGATAGCTCTTATTATACTCGACAGAAACTATATACAGGTCGCAAACTTGTTGCTCCACCACCTGAGTTTGTGCAATACATAATTCACCTCGATAACGTCTTTGTTGAAAATTGTTCGAGGTTGTGTTATATAGAAGGGATAGCAGAACACTTTTTTCAAACACTCCAGTTTGATCGTAAAAGAACGTAGATCCCCATTGCATTTTTAGATTTTTTATTAGAGTTAGAATTCATTTTGTCATTAAAAGAATAAATAAGAGAATTCAAGAGTCCAATTTCAGGAACAAAATGCTAACAATTATGTATTTATAGATTTTCCGTTACTACAGTTACCAATGCAGTATATTTATGTATGTGGTAATATTGTATTTATTTATCTTTTTCTGTTGTTATTATGTATGTATTTAGTATTTTTTTTTATCTATAAAGTTGTATTAATGGTTTTTTTTTTAAGCATGGTGCATGTTGACGTCTCTTTTCCACCGTCACATTTTAAAAGACTTTCTGTGATTGGTTAACCAATCACCGCAAGCGTACTATAGAATAGGAATAGGATCGAAGGAGAAAATTCAGCGAGTCGGGAGTCAGTCAAGATCGAGCAGCGGCGGTGGCAACAGGTGTAAAATAATACAATTTTAAAACAAGTTTTTATCAGCAAAATCACAAGTTTTTTTCCACCAAGTTTTCAACAAAATCACAAATAAAATTATCATAAGTAATCTCAAGTTTTGTCTTTTGATTCTTTACGACAGTGCAATAGGCCTACAGGGGAAACCGAACACCTTATAAAAAAATCCATTAACGCACCAAAAAGCATACCTCATAGGTGGCGCGGAAATGCTATTAAAAGTAAACTTAAAAAATTGTAGAAATTTTATAATATTTTTTTTTCTCAAAAACAGTTCCACAGATTTAAAAAAATTTCATTTAGTTAAATCTTGGTAATGCTTAAAAAAAACGGATCAATATTTTTTGTTATTTAAATTTTATTCGTACAATAATAAAAACTTAAAGTTGGCATACTAGTATTTTCTTATATTATATATAAACCATGCTGTCATTTCCAAACTACTTGCCTCATTTGGATGATTGAAACAGTTTTGAGTGTTCATTTAAGTCTTCTAGGTGGTTCTGAAAACCATTTTTAGATTTGATAAGAATATCGAAAAAAAATTCTTGCCAGAGATGTTTCAACAATTGCATATTCGTATTAATTGTTGAAACGTTCTTTATATGAACATTTTTAGAAGTTTTTGTTAAAATTAAAATTGGTTTTCAGAACCACTTAGGGAACTAATATCAAGACTCGAAACCGTTTAAATCATCTGAATGAAGCAAGTTGTTTAGAAATGACAGCTTGGTTTATCGATCACTTTCGAGAACATCATATGATTTTTCATAAAATTCCTGAAAATCGTAGATAAACCATGCTGTCATTTCTGAACTAGTTACTTCATTTGGAATATTGAAATGGTTCTGAGTGTTGTTTTAAGTCTTCTAAGTGGTGCTAAAACCCAATTTTAATTTTAACAAAAACTTCAAAAAAATTACATATGAGGAACGTTTCAATAATTTATATGAAAATGTTCAAACGTCTCTGGCATGACATTTTTTCGATGTTATTATTAGATTTAAAAATGGTTTTGGAAATCACATTCAAGACCGTTTAAATCATCCGAATCGAGCAAATAGCTAGTTTGGAAATGACATGATGATTTATTCACCATTTTCAAGAATTTTATGAAAATTCATATGATTTTCTTGAAAGTGATCGATAAACCATGTTGTCATTTCTGAATTAGTTGCTTCATTTGGATGAATGAAACGATTTCGAGTGTTCATTTAAGTCTTCTAAGTGGTTCGGAAAATAAATTTTAATTTTAACAAAATGGTGAAACGTCTTTTGTATGAAATTTTTTCGATTTTCTTGTCTGATTTAAAAATGGTTCTTAGATCCACCTAGAGAAGTTAAATCAACACTCGAAGTCGTTTCAATAATCCAAATAAAGCAACTAGTTCAAAAATGACAACATGGTTTATCGATCACTTTTAAGAAAATCATAGAATTTTTCATGAAATTCTTGAAAATGGTAGATTAACCATGTTGTAATTTCCAAACTACTTGCTTGATTTGGATGTTTCAAACGGTTTCGAGTGTTGATTTAAGTCCTCTAGGTGGTCCTCAAAACCAATTTTAAATTTGACAAAAAATTTAAAAAAAATGCATATGAGAAACGTTGCAACATTTTTAATATGAATATGAAAATGTTGAAACGTCTCTGTTACACAAATTTTTCGAAATTCTTGCTCGATTCCAACGATTTAAACGGCCTTTAGTGTTGTTTTTAATCCTCTAGGTGATTCTGAAACTAATTTTAAAATCTAACCAGAACATCGAAAAAATGTCATGCCAGAGACGTTTCAACATTTTCATACTCATATTGATATTGTTGAAACGATACCCATATGCAAATTTTTAGAAGTTTTTGATAAAATTAAATTTCACTTAGAGGATTAAAATCAACACCTAAAACCATTTCAATCATCAAAATGAAGCAACTAGTTCAGAAATGGCATTATGGTTTATCTACCATTTCAAGAATTTCTATATTCTATAACTATATGTATGTTGTCCTTTCCTATTATATAATAATTTTCACTCAGAGACAAATATTTGATTCAGAATTGAAATACAAAATATTTTATTTGAATTTATATTTTTCACTTTGTAACATTTAAAACAAGCATATACTGAAAAATTTTCAGCGAAAATACAACCATTCACTGATCAGAATATTATTAACCTTCTCCTTAAATATACTTCTCCAGAATTGAGATGTCGTAAGAAATCCAGTGCACCGATTTGATTAAATCGAAAAGACGCACGTCACTTTTATGGGCGCCCGTTGGAACTGATTATAAGTTGACATTGATTTAAGTTCTAGAACACCTAAAAACTAATATTCACAAGTTGAGCTGTATCTTTGCCTTCGTATTCTTGCAACTAAAAGAAGAAATTCCATTTAGATTAATGTTAATATTGTTTTAATAATTTACGTTTTATAAAACTGCATTATTGTCTTCTAATAACTGTGTTATTTTCTTCATTGAAATGTGTCAAATAATCAGTGCAGCACATTACATATTCCAGACTTCCGCCGAAGTGCTTAAGACTTAATTCAGAGATCCTAAATATAATATCCTTATCCTTTGATAAGCAGCACATGAGGGCAGCAGCCACTGCGAACGTCCTCGCAGGCTTTTTTGAAGACAGCTCTTGCCTGACGACAGAATTTCATGTACCTAAGTATAAATATAATTAATTTTTATTGTGAATATTTGCAATCAATGTCTACTTACAAGAATAGGACCTATGTGAGAATTTTGTTGTACATCTGATGAACCTTTGTATTTCATTCGACCTTCTTCAAAATCGACGTAGGCAAAGTACAATAGAGCATTTTTGTTTAAAACTCCACTTATGGAGGGATCCAATATGTTGGTGCACTCATTTCCAAATATACATATATGTATATCCTATTTGTTATTAAGTTTTTTCTTTTAACATTAAAGTAATATTGTAATTACAGTGACAAATTATGAGTCACATTGAATACGAAATATTTGTTTTGATAAATTTATGAGAACTGTCATTTTGATTTAAAAAAAAAAAAACAAAACGTTAAAAATTAGAGCTACTGACTTCATTTTGTATTTGAATCCACCATTCACACGTATTCATGGATAGGGAATTTAAGAGAGTTTTCTCTTACTCAACTCAAAAAAAATTTGAGGGTGTTTCAGGCAAGAGGGGTACCAGTCGTGACTCTAGGTAATATATTTCCTGTATGGGTAATCTGATGAGCATTCCTAAAAGTGCGAGTATTACGGTTAAATTGTTTAAGGGGAGAAATGCAACTGGCTATTTTGCTAGAACACTGTTTATAGAAGTAATGGTAATATAAAAAGAGCCAAGAAACATTTCCGCGGTGCTCAAGAGATGCAAATGTTTCCGTTATATTTCTATCATCTATCATTTTTAATGCTCTTTTTTGAATTCTATCTAAGAGACTCAAGTGGGTTATTGGAGCACCCACCTAAATATGGGAATTGTACTCGAGCTTTGGACGAATATAAGCTTTATAGATTACAGCCATATCAGAAGGGGTTAAAAAATTTCTTGCAACGTCGAAGGAAACCTAAACACTTCACAGTGTTTTTAGCGACGTCGAATATGTGATCATTCCACATAAGGTGGTCTTTAAACACACATTGAGAACTGAGAGTTTTTAATTTTCTTAATGTAATTGCCGCTCATGCAATTTGGCCAAAGGGGATGATTTCGCTTTAACGATAGAAGACAGCATTGGGTTTTTGAAGCATTAAGTTCTACACGGATTTTTATTTCTCAATGGACCATGTTGTCAAGATCAGAATTTAATGAGCTTATCATACTCGCCGTTCAAGTTGCACTTCCGGAGAACTAGGAAATGAATCTTGAAATAAATATGAAAAGCTGAGGGTACTATCATCAGCAAAACAATTTATTGTATTAGAAGTTTCAGATAAGAGATCGTTGATAAACATGAGGAAGAGAGTCGGAGACAAAACGGAGCCCTGGGGTACACTAGCATTTATAAAATGAATTTCAGACTTGAGACCACCCAATACGACATGTACTGAGCGACCTGAAAGCTAATTTTTAATCTAACGAAGAAGAGATTCATCGATATCAAAAGCAAGCATTTTCGATACCAGTGGACTTATTGCTACGAAAGCCGTACTGCCGTTCATTGAGAAGCTTTCGTTCTTTGAGATATTTCTCGAGCTGATAAATTTATCAGTTTTTCCATGACCTTAGAAAGAAGGGATGTAAGTACAATTGGACGATATAGAGGGGGAAGAAGATTCACCTTTTTTAGTGACAGACTGAACAAATGCTGTTTTCCTTCTACTTGGAAAGAGTCCAGATGAATAGGATAGATAGAAAAGCTTACGCAGTGGTTTTGCCACCGTTGAAGATCACCTCTTCAGAACAATTCGAGGAATACTATCCGGGCCAGCGGATTTGTGTATATCAAGATCTTTCAAGACTCTTGCAACGGTACGAGTACGAAAAAAGATTGGTCCCATGAAAAAGTTTGTATTCTCAAGTTGAATTAAGCAAATTGGCTTTATCAATAAGTGAGCTGATAAAGGGAGTTTCATTGATAATGAGCGTAGGGACCGAAGACGTGGTAGTATTACAAATGACCAGAAATTTGTACTACCCTTGGGAAATTGTAGTATCTTTTGCTTAATTTGTTGGTCATGTAAGAACTTGGTCTGTCGAATATGATCATTACAGGTCTTTATAGCTTGTTTGAACTTATTCCGGTTTTCCTCAGGAGGACTGGCTTTATAAAATTAGAAACTTACTTCTCTAACCCTGATAACCTCTTTACAGCTCAAATAAAACCATAAATTCTCTTTCGGTTTGATAGATTTTTCCCTATGTGGGATATAATCTCTCATTCCGATACAAATTAAATTTGTAATCACATCTGCACTGGAGTCCACATCATTATTGAGGAAGCATAGAGACCACTTAAAGTTCCTTAAGAAATCATTGAGATTGCCCAATTGACTTAGTCGTATTGGGGGTTTTCTTTTTAACTGAGGTTATTTGAAACGAGAAATTCGCAGATATTACACAGTGGTCTGATGTACCTAGAGGCGATAATACACTGATGGTTGATTTATCAGGATCAGAGGTAAAGAACAAGTCTAGTGTGTTGTTGTAGCTGAGTAAAGAAAGGCCAACTAGAATTGTGTACATTGAAATCGCACGTAATGGCAATTTTAGTGTGAATAATGGGAAACAAACAGCGAGAGGAACAGTTGGTCAAACAATCAAGGTAGCGGAGCACGAATTTGAAGTGGTGCAATCCTTTAAATACCTTGGGTCAATAGTAGCAGCCGATAACAATATAGAAGAAGAAATACGCGGGCGGCTTCTCAAATCCAACACAGCCTACTATAGTCTGTCAAAGCTCTTCAAATCCAGAAATCTCACCATAACTTCAAAACTGCTGCTGTACAGGACCATGGTCCTGCCAGTACTCACATATGGATCCGAGACTTGGGTGTTTAGCAAAAGGCACTCCGACCTCTTAGCTGCGTTCGAGAGAAAAGTCTTAAGGAGAATTGTTGGCCCCATATGTGAGGAAGGACGATTCCGGAGACGGTACAATCATGAATTGTACGCAATCTACCTAGAAGCAGATATCGTGACAAAAATTAAGCTCGGTAGACTCCGGTGGGCAGGCCACCTAGCTCGCATGAGCGAAGAGGAACCTGCTCGGAAAGTTCTTTGTGGTACATTCTATGGTAGACGACAGCGTGGTAGACCATGCTTGCGCTGGAGAGATGGCGTAGACCAGGACGCCCGAAGCCTTGGGGTGCGCAACTGGATTTCGTCGGCTAGAGACCGGGATAGGTGGAGAGACTTGTTGAAAGAGGCCAGGACCGGAACCCGGTTGTCGAGCCGATGATGATGATGATGAATAGAAAACAAAACAAATGCCAAAACAGCAGGCCTGTTCTTTACAATATACACGTCACTGGCATAAAAGTTCTTTCTCAAGTCCCGAATGTTGCTAAAATCAACTCTAAATATGATAATACTATAGTTCATATATACAAGGCTATAGGTTATATGTATCTTTGTATATAAAACTTATAGTACTCTCATGAAGACGAATGATTGGGGCGACATCTTAAGCATAGGGATAGTACTTGTTAGATTTGTCTCTGCTTAATTTAATAATTAAAATACTCTCTTTTTTATTACATGTTTTGTATCTTATCCTAATCTCCATCGTAAAATCGTGCGCTAATTTCAGCGCCACCACCTGGATAGCGTTGGCATCACAAAATCACTATAGGTTATATACCAAGGTTATATATACAAAGGTAACATTTATTGGTAACAATTTCTTTCGGTTTTTTAAATAAATAAAATACGGTGAGTAAACACCAATATGATTTCTGGAGCTACATGGAATTCGTACAAGCAAATAAGCAATTGACTCAAATAACAAAAATCAAATACTTTATTAAATAGCAATAAATCAAAATCAAAACAAAAATTCAAAATATAACCAATGCATTTGTTCCTAATAAAAACTAAACATATTTAGCGCGTCAAAAGTAATTAAACATCATGAACAAAATATGAGGAACACGGTAAAACATGATGGTGTGGAGATGTATGGCAGCATTTTAAAAACGTTTACTCAAGTTCAAATATTTACGAAAGAAAAAACGATCCGTTCATTATAAATTCAAACTTTAATTTCAGAAAAGTTTACAAACTATAAAGAAATCAGTAAAGTTACCGAATCTGATGACTGCAAATTAATAACTGACTTTTTAAATGTAATGACAAATGAAATTAACTTATTATGTATGTATGTATTAAAGAAAAAGAATAAAGCTTTCAATTATATATAAATAAAAGCACAATCATATGTAACAAATAATTCTAGCAAATAAATTGATTTACGTTATTATGAAAACAGTGTTAGTAGACGATAGTTCACAAAGATTTTTGACATCCTCCGGCCAGGAAAGCTTATGATGAGTTAGAAATTTCTAACGGATACAGAAGTTGTATTGGTCTTCGTAAAATAGAGCCGCTGGAAAGCCGTATCTCAGCAGCTCGAAGTTTACCGTCTCGTCCAGGAAAAACCTTTTGTATAATCGCCAAATGCCAAAGAGGTCGAGGCAACGATGAATCTTCCACCAGTACTACATCTCCTACTTGCAAGTTGGAATAAGCGCAGTTTTAAGCATAATGCAAGGATCTTAATTGGTGAAGATACTCCTTAAACCATCTCCTTTTGAAGGAAGCTATGAACAGTAGTCGTTTCCCGTTTCCCGTTACATCAAACGCTCTCGATGACAGTATTCTATCTTTTGGAAGTGGTGCAAAAGGTTGAGTAGCCGCTTGACCTCGAAGAATCTTGCAAACGAAGCAATTTTTGATAACATTTTTTACAAGTTGTCTTCCCCTTATAATCCAGTATTTTGAGCGTAAGTTTGAAAGCACTGCAGAGGCACCACCGTGAAAGATTCTTGAATGAACATCAGTAACTACGAGAAAGAACTGGCTTTGTGTTTGGCAGATCCAGTAAGTTTCAGCCTTTTCGTTATCTTCGGCAGAAATAAAATCAAATTTGCGTTTTCTAAACCTTTCAATTGCTCGGAAGAAGCAAGCAGTAACACGAAGAAAACGAGACCATGTACTAAAATTCTTAGAATTGAGAATTGGTTCAGCATACTCCAGTTGTACAAATTTTGGTTTATCCCCTGCATTAGCATTTAGAGTCGACGGCCAGTTAGATCTATCTTCCATCAACCAAAAAGGACCATTGAACCAAAGTGAAGACCGAGTGAGAGATGAAGCACTTACACCTCTTGTCAACAAGTCCGCAGGGTTATCCACACCAGGGCAATGTCTCCAAGATGATAAATTTGACAAAGCCTTTATTTCCTTGACGCGATTCTCCACAAACGGCTTCCAACGTTTATTGGATCCCAAAATCCAGTGTAGTGCGATTTGAGAGTCAGTCCATAATAAAACATCACAAATAGTGATTCGTAAATTGGCTTGTAAGTAAGCGAGCAATCGAGCAGCAATCAAGGCAGCTGTTAGTTCCAATTTCGGTATAGTAAGTTCGTTTTCGTCATTGTTTTCAAGTGGCGCAACTCTGTTTTTTGAGCAAACAAGCCTTACAGTTGTTTCGCCGTTACGGTCAACAGTCCTTGCGTAAGCTACAGCTCCGAATGCATATTTACTTGCGTCAGCAAAAACGTGTACTTGAGTTGATCCCTCTGAGCTTGTTGCCAAGTGCCTTGGGATACCTATTTCGTTAAGCTCGTTTATTTCGTTACGACAAATCGCCCAAATGCATTGTAAATCAGCTGATAGCTCCTCGTCCCAATCTTAATTCTTGCGCCACATATTTTGGAAAAGAATTTTTAGTCAAACAGTCCACGGAGAGAGTATACCAAACGGGTCGAAAATTTTTGCCATAACTCTTAGTACACTACGTTTTGTTCCTTGCATTGACTCAGTATTCAATAAAGTCAGAACTGAGTTTAAATCCACTTGAAGTTCGTCAGTTGCTACCACCCACCGAAGCCCTAGCACCTTGGGTGAAGCAGAAAACTGTTCCTCTTCTAAAAAGCGATCTCGAACACCAGCATTATTTGAATTCCATTTCCGTAATTTCATGGACGCGCTTTTAAAAATTCCAGTGGCCTCGCGATAAATTTCACTGGCATCGTTTTCATCATCCAGAGATGCGACAAAATCGTCCATATAAAAGGATCGGGATTCCTTATTTCATTGAAAGTAGGTATAATGAATAAACAATGATCCCAAGCATACCTTGCTTGATTCATTTTTTTTTAATTTTAAACAAAAATACTACCAAATGATAAAGAATTGAAGTACATATTTTTAAAGTGTATAAAATGTACAGTTTTACTTTCAAACAAATATGAATCATATAATAAAACGGCAAACATGTTTTTTGTGGTACACTTTTCTCCAAAAGTATTTAACCGATTTCGATAGATTTTATATGGTTGGAAAGCCACAGTTACGGAGATGTGCAGAATATACTTGAGACACGGATTTACACACTGTGGGTCATTTTTGTTTTTGCACTGTCGAACACTTTGCATATTACATAAAATAAAATTTAATTTAATAAATTTGCTTGAAAAGACTGCCAATAATATAAATAATAAATAAATTGGCACTCGAATTTCGAGAGCTGGGTCGGCTAGTTTTAATAAAATGAAGTATCACAGTTTCACTAATAATGTTATTCAAATAAAGATCTTCACAATATATAAGGCAAAGAATGTGGAATTTTTAAAAAAACATCTACCTATGTACATACATACATACATAATGGGAGATTCTACAAACAATGGAATAAAATTTCACAAATTTCGGCACGACATTTTTGAAAGCCAAACGACGTAAAAGTTGTTCTAGTTGATCATTAGAACGTCTCTTTGCATTGTTGAAAGCGGCCAGTCAAAAAAAAATAAAAAAATGATGATTTTAAGGACATTTTTTGAAAAAGGATGTTCAGGGGACTGAGGTTTTTTTTAACGGCACTGAATAAATCTTTTTTTTGTTTGTATTTTCTCTTGGGTACAAATTGAAATATAGAAATTAAATTTAATTAGTCTCCATAAACATACAAATTCATGGTTAATAAATATAACTTAGCATTTTATTGAAAGAATATAATATATTATAATTAAATATTTTTTTCTTCTTAGAATCAATTTAAAATAAAGAATATTCTTTTTAAAAATTTTAAAAATATTTCGCAATGAATTTCGAAGTTCAACATAACTAAAAATTTCTCAGGTTTCTGAATAAAATATCATTTGTTTATTTATTGGCCAGTGGACTGAGGCCAGGGAACTGAGGTCTTAGGTCTTACTTAAAAAAAAACAAAACCTTAAACCTATACTATACTGCTAACAAATATGCCTACTTACATACAAATTTGTTTTGTAAAACCTCACCAGAGGACTGATAAACTAAACGGACAATTCACGACTTCTTGCACAAATGTCGTTTTCACAATACATAATAAACAGAATCCAGTTGCACCACGATTTTATTGTAAGGAGACTTGGAACTTCAAATTGCCAGTACTGGAAGCTCGATCGATATCCTAGTTTTTGATTTTTTCGACCGTTTCAATATTCCAGGGGACTGATATGAAAAGCGGGGGACAAAGTTTAATAAATTTTTTTGTAATAAAATCAATTACTAAAAAATATTTATCTAATTCGTAGCAAAGATGTATTATTTGGCGTAACTTCGGTGAAATTCATCTTAGTGTGAGACCTGAAATAAAGAAATGGTAATATTTTTTCTTTGCGAAAACGCACTGGGGACACGTCAGGGGACTGAGAATCAGACACTTCGAAGAATTTTTTGAGCAAAAAAAAAAAATATGGTCACCCTAATAATATTGTTAGGCCAGGTAGATATCAATCAGATTTAATTTTATAAAACAAAATCAGATTAAATAATTGAACGGATTTTAAAATATTTCTTGGGCCGCCGAAAATTCCATCGTTTGTAGAATCACCCATATGTAGGTTAAATGTTGATACCAACATGTCAATTGCTTTCGAATTCATGTTCTCCTAAATAATATGAGATACAAACAGAGATATTCGTATGCATACATACAAAACTAGTTCAATAAAACCACAAAGAAAGAATTATCAGAAATTAGGTTAGCATACATAAAATAAAAACGAACCAAAAGAAAGCTTAGTGAACAAATGTGTATACTCGTAATAAGAAGTAGTAAAAATCATAGGCCATCCCACACATCAAGTTAAATAATCAAAACAAAGAACCACATTTAGTTTGTAAAAAAAAATAGGTGGGATATACATATACACTGCCGGTCGCTTGAATATATCCAGTGCTTTTTAAAAAATCAAGGCGAGTTTTCTTCGGACGCATTGGTATAGCACCTGTTTGAAATTACATACTTACATTTTTATATTAAAAAATTAGTCATAAAAAGCATGGAGCCCCGAAGAAAGAACAAAGGTGCTAGCTTTAAGAGAGTCGGGACTATCTAATTTGTAGAAAAACTTTGGAAGAAGCCACGGCATTATTTACAGTTTTTTGAAGAATGTCTCCGGCAACGTGGAAAAACATGAAACGCGGAACCTAACTTAACCAGAAAAACCAGCCGCCCATAGAAGAGCAGCAATGCTCACAGCTGCTTCGAATTCTGCTGCAAAAATTAAGGTAAAATTGGGCATTACAGCTGATCTCTCCACCGTGAAAAGTGTCATATGATCATTTGATCATCATATGATCATCACATAATATGACGTAGAAAAACGAGTGGCATTGGGTTTTCAACTTCCAACTTTGAAGGCCGTTTTGGCTACAATTTTTATAATCACGATTTTAAAAATGAAAAGCACAATCGAATCGTTTCCACAGGCGCAAGGGCAGAGTAATGGTTAGGGGAGCAAGCTCATTCTTTGGAGCCTCAGACACATACTTATAAGATAACGCAGTTCTCAATACGCCTCGGTAAGCGAAAGAGAGTAACAAAGGTTAAAATGTGCACGATTTTACAGTGGAGAGTAAGATAAGATACAAAACAAGTAGTAAAAAAGGGAATATTTTATTATTGAATTAAGCAGACACAAATCTAGCAAGAGTAGCAACGCTATGCTTAAGATGTCGCCCCAATCTTTCGTCTTCATGATAGTACTATAAGTTATACAGAGTGTCCGGTTATTCGTGTGCCATACTTTGGGATGTGATTCTTGGTTATATTCTAAGAAAAAAATGGTTCTACAGTAAAGTCTGATTTTCAACTTTGACATCACTTTATGACGATTTAGAAAAAGCCTACCTTTGGTGTACCCTGACCCATGTTAAGGTCAATTTCTCTGTCAGTACTAATGGTAGGGACCTCATTTCGGACTTTTTTTTAGTTCTAACCTTTAAAACTAGGTTTAAATTGAGCTGATATATTTTTAGGGTTGCTAGATATTCAATTTTAAATGGTGTTCAGTTTTTATTGCCCGAGCAATATTTTGACTTTGAGGTCAATTTTTTTTCAAAAAATGATAAACATAAAGTTTTATTATTTTTACCTGATGAACAAAACAATAATAAAAAAAAACTCATTAATAAGTGCACCCGAAAATCCATACATTTTATGATACTTGTGAAAATCTAAAACAGATGAAATTAAAAAAAAATATTTAGAATCGTATAACAATGTATTTAAATGTTTATTTTCGGTTATAAAAGTTATATTATTTTATACTCAATTAAATGGATGTATTGCGATGAGCTGAAATAAATGAATGTTTTTTTTTATTAAAGCCTTACGTACGCGTATTTTTATAAGGAATTCTAGGAAATTACTAGAGATCTGACTAAAAATGTTGTTGGTTTAAGACAGATGTTACCACTATCTATGTCCGAAGAAAACTCAATTGAACAAAGTACTGGATATATTCAAGTGACAGGCAATGTAAGTATATAAATTAAATCTTAGTCCAGAAATTAAAACCCTCGCTTCTTTCAAAAACAAATAATTATAGTTATCCATACTAATTTACACAGTTCGAGTATTTGATAGTTGTAAAATATTCAATTTCCAACCAACAACACTACCACTTTGCATGGAACTGGTTCTAAATTATTATCAAACAAAAGCATCGTTCTTTCTGAAAGAGGTTAATACACGCTTAATAAAATTTATGTCACAAAGCCAGTATTATTCAAGATTCCATATGAAGTAGTAAGTGAATGAACTCGAAGTCAACATACTCTTCGCATTGCACAATTTAATATCAAATTCCGCTCACGTTCCAACTTGAAAGCGTGCAAAAAGGGAGAACTTCTTTTGCTTAGAAACTTAACAATTCTTTGTAAAAGGCAATGCTGTAGCAGGATGCAAATTTAGTTGGATAGGTTAGTCAGGATAAAAAGTTAATTGCATACTACAGATCAGTCAGATACGAGATCAATTAATAACCCAGTGGCGGCACACATTTGGTTAATATGTATGTTAGGTATAATAAGTATGTTTAGGTATAAATAGTATGTTTAACAAAAATGCTTCTTTTACTTTCAACAGAGATGTGTAAATATGCATATTTAAATTCATAAAAAAAAGTTAAAATCATTGATTAGCTATTTTATTTTTTTAAGCATTGTGCTAATTTTATCTGAATCTTTGACATTTACAAACGTCAAAAACTGTTTTTGTACTTTCTTTTGTGCCCGACCTGACATTTTTTAGGTGTGCTCGTTGCAGCAAAATGATTTCTATATCGGTTTAAGAAATTGGTGAGCTCTTTTGATCTGGCTACACTTTATATCTATGTATATACAATTTATGTATTAGTGAAATATAACAGTATGCTGCCCAAACTTCTGTTCAATAACTAGAGAGAATTTAGAACTGAACGTTACTTATAGGAAAAAGAACTATCATAGAAATATTCTCCGTTTGAAAACCGTGGGAATATTTCATGTCATTCCTTGTTTAATAGCTTTTTTCACAAGCAATGCTCCCTCGAATCAGTTCACTCGTGATAAGTTTAGCTAAAAATGCTCACAGTGCCAATAGCCAATGATTAGAACTTTTTCTAATGATTGGCATGGCATTCAAAGATTGGCATAGTTCCAATCAACCCAGTGATTGGCACCTCATCCAATGATTGGCATGCGTCAATAAATAGAAATTTGATTGATTTGCAGTCCTATAGTTGACACCCCTTCTAAATACTATATTTTTAATAAAATATTAAAATAAAAAGAACTTAGGTCTTTGTTAATCCTTTTATAATAACTGCACTTGACAATGGTTTTCCTCTTAAATTTATTATTAAATAACAGTACCATGTCACCACTTTCCTTAAGGTTTTCACAAGTTTCACATCACATCAAATGTGCATTTAAAATACCCATTTTTAGTTCTAAGCCCCTGCATAAGCTATATTCTGCAAGTCATAAACTTGATATTGCAGGTTACTATCCCACGTCTAAGGCATTTTTTATCATCATCTAGTGCTCACAAGCCTAATAACAGTATACAATATTCTGTTCGTGATCTGTAAACAAGTTCTATAACCTCTTTAGCTGGCTAAGACTTCATACCTTGAAAATTGCAGTCATGATCAAGCGACACAGTTCATTTCGTCTTATTATTCATATCTCAGATTCTACTTGGACTTGGACTTGAGGTCTTGTAACTGGTTGCGATTGAGTCATTCATTGTTGTAGTTTCATTCTGATCGCATCGTAAAATGGAAGTTCTAGCAAGTA
Organism: Chrysotoxum bicinctum; assembly: GCA_911387755.1. Lineage (NCBI taxonomy): Eukaryota > Metazoa > Arthropoda > Insecta > Diptera > Syrphidae > Chrysotoxum > Chrysotoxum bicinctum. The sequence continues at coordinate 125,396,781 of OU426988.1, read as the reverse complement.
AGTTTGATTTATTAAGAAATAGGGAGTTAAGAAGTCTTACTACTTTTTTGTAATTTCGTATCGTGTGTGCTATTGGTGAAAGACTTTTTTTCATACTTGAAAGAGCCAGTTGGCATTCCTTGTAAAGATTTTTACTATGACCTATTAAGAAATTAATATTTTTACAAAGAAATATATTTTTAACTGAGTTCACACCAGTGTAACGTTGAGAGAGATTCAATTGTCTAAGTGAAATAAGGGTTACGTTAATTTGTATGTAATTTTCTGCTTAAAATTTGTGTTATTCAAAAAATGTACTTCATTCTCTTTGTATTAATACTATGAATTTATTCAGCTTGGTTAATTGTAATTAGAGATTTAGAGGTATCGATTGATTCATCTGATTGTTATGTATGTATCTATCAGTTAGAGTACCGTAATAATACTCCAGTGTGCATTAAATTTTAATTAATTTTATTGACTTATTTAATTTACTTATTTAAGATTTATTTATTTTCTTCTAAATTCCATATGAAAACTTAACAAACTTGGTTCAAACAATGTCAATTAAGAAATTCCATGTATTATTTTAGGAACACAAATAAAAACAATTTATAAAATTTTTGAATCTATCGTAAACGGCTACACCGATTTAATACCAATAACATAAACTGCAAACTAGATATAAAAAACATAACCATTCTGTGTTCTTTACTTGTCTCTGACTAAATGTCTTTTTGATCTTTTTATTTTTTAAGAACAAAGCAACCAAAACTTATTTCGATGATCACAATTTTGATTTGATTTATAAAAAATTATAATACTTAATATCCAATTTCTAAGCCTGTTCATTTTTTCGTACCCACAATTAATTTGGCTTTAAGGTAAGTTTTTTCCAGAAAATGCACAGTACAAATAACATTTTACTATTTACTATTAAACAAAAATCAATAGCAAGTTTGCGGAAAAACCTATGTATATATTTTATGATACTTGGGGATATGTAAAATTATTTTTTTTAATTTAATCTCTTAAAGCTATGAATATAAAATTATTTTGTGAGATTTTAGATGTTTTTATTTTTATATTAAAACAGTTATATCAAGTGTTCACTTTGTCCTGCTTGGTTTCTCTAATTCTGGTAAAGTTGTTATTTGTAAAGTCAGGAGATCTTGCAAGCCAGTGAACTGGTCCGTTTCTTTATATCCGACGATTATACCATATTCTTTATCTAGCCAATTCTTAACCTCTCTTCTATAGTGGGCTGGAGCTCCATCCGGTTGCAAATATGATGAAGCTAGTTGAATCATTGGAATGTCCTCTAATAGTTCTGGCAAATCATTTCGCGAAAACTCCAGATAGTTTCAGCTTGGGTAAGTGTAGGAAGCGGCCGATTAAAATATTCCAAACTACACCAATGGTCGCTCTCTTCTTTTTCGAGTAATCTCTGCAGCCCATATATGAGGATTGTGAAAATTTAAGATCTCATCTCTTGTAAATTGAGATTCGTCTGTCCAAAGCATTCTACTAATAAACTCATTGTCATTCAATCTCCACAACAGTAACTAGTTAGAAAACTAAGGCCACTTATCTAAATTGTCAAGAAGCAGTTCTTGAACAGGAGTATGGTGGTATAGGTAAATATTTTCTTCATGCAGTAAATTACAAATTTTAAGGCTGGAAATATTGAATTGTTAAGCTATGCGTCAACATTATTAATTCTAGGAAAACTACTCATATTGGCCACTATTGTTGGCAACTTAGTTATATTTAGTTTCTTTTTTACCTGCTGCAGATTTTCCCAAGTATTATACAATCTATGAGTTTTTCCTTATTGATTTTTATATTTATTATTGTTACGTTCATTAAAAGATATAGTAAAACGATGTGTTTATTATGCATTTCCTGGAGAAAATCGACCTCAAATTCAAAAAAATTGAACATGGTCGGAAATTGGATAACTGAAGTACCCATCAAAACGTAAGCTTTATTTAAACGCAGTTATAAATGCTTGTAAATCTTCTAAAAATAAATTACTATTTCTATTTCTACCAAACAGAGAAATTTTCGTTAAGATAGGTCACGGTAGATAAAAGTAGACCTTACCATAAATTCCTGAAAAATTATGTTAACATTGAAGATATGCCGAAATTGTAGAGCGATTTTGTTCTAAGAATATACTCGAGAATCAAATCCCAAAATATACCTGCCGAATTGGGGGACACCCTGTATAAAACTTAATTAAAATTTTTTGTTTACATAATGTGTTATTTTTACTTGTGATATTGGTATTGATGAACCTCGTTTCTAATTCGTTAGATTAGAAACTATTCGGAACACTAAATTCAATTCGATTTGGATGGTTTCCAGTGTAATAGTCCAAAAAATAAACGCACCGTTTCGTGTCCGACTCTCTGATATCAATAATGAAGACTTGAAATTTCTATGATAGGGAAGACGAAAAAAGTGGGTCTCGCAATTCTCTCTGTCTCTCTGTTTGGCTACGGCCTAAACGGCTCGGCCCTTGAAACTTTGTAGATAGCAATTTAAATTTTTCCTCAACACGTTTTTTAAAAGACGAAAAATAATAGTTCCATTTTTTTTCGAAATCTTAGAAAATATTTTTTTTTCTTAAAAACTGTTTCACAAATTTAAAAATAAAACATTCAAACATTAGTAAAACCTAGAAAATGGTTGAAAAAAATCCGAAAAATGGATATTAATGATACCCCCATTGAACCATTTTTTTGTTTTCAATTTCCTCAATAACGGTACAGCTGTTTTTGATCAATTTGGATATACTTAAGCTCCTTAAGAGTTTGATTCTATATGTATTCAAATTTTCAAACATTTATTTTTTGGATTTAAAAAAAATCAAAAGTTTGTTTTTTGAAAAACTTTACATTTCGAAAACCTTATATAATTTTTTTTTAATCTTGTCAATTAACCTTATCTAAAAATATTGGTGTTTACCACAAATGTTAAAAAATGTTTTTGAAAATCGTATTTTTCTCGGAAATAGCACCTAGAATTTTGATCAAATCTTTTCGTTAGCTTAATTTCTGCGATCTATAATTCAATAAAAAATTTAAATTAAGACATTATTGACTGTACCTACTATACGAGTAGAACCATTTTTTCGAATTTTGACATTCTCATTATCGGCATAAAGTTTGATAAAAATCAAGAAAAAATATTTTTATTTTGATTTAAAAAAAAAATAATTTCTAAAATTTAAATTTTATTTGAACAATAATAAAAACAATTTAAATTTTTTTTTAATGAAAAAATTGTTTATATAAAATTTTGGAACCTGTACGACCGAAACAAAAAAAAAAGACAAATGATTTATCTATAGAATTGTATTTCGAGATATATACTCGTATACATATATGTATATATTCTGTATATTCGGTGGACTACTTATTTCTGTAATTTTTTTTAAATTGCATATACAAAAAAATAGTGGGTGTACAAATTATTCTAAAATTTAAACAAACGTAGGTAAACAATTGCAATTACCACGTTTGTTCAACTCGAAAGTTGGGTGGCCAACTACATGTAAGCGTTGTTTTACCCTTTAAAAATTGGATTTTCAATTTTAACATTAATTAAAAAAAAAATCGTTATTTTTATTTATAATCACATCCTTGTTCTTTAAATTGTGACCTTCAACCGCAGCATGTGATAAGTTTATTAAATTCTGATTTTGACCGCACTGATTTAACGTTTCATGTCTGTCATTATTCTGTGAATATTTTTACAAGCAGTATTATAGCTAAATAACCAGTTCACACAGATGGAATGGCTTGACTGTTTCTGTTTTCCCTCCACTTTCAATGTTCAGAACTTTAAAACTAATGTTAATCGATACCTCCTATTAAACCCTTTCCTATTATATTGAAGCTAGCACTAGTCGCGTTTTATTAGGTGCGTTTTATTATCTATGGATCTATGTATGTGTATCCGGATCTGGATTAAGTTTAAACATGTATTACAAAAACAATTTGGGATCCTGTTTTCTATCGGGATTTATTTCAAAGATCGAAAAAGTAGTTATTACACTGGCATTTTATGGTAAGGTAGTGTAAGCTATAGTGTAAAGAAAAAAGACAAGACATAATTTAAAATTTCCAAACCCAAGGATAAAAAGAGACGGGCTTATAACACTGCTGTCAGTAAGATCCGTATCGTTTTATTTTCAAGGGATGATCAAGATCCGGATCCAGATAGATTTGTGGATAATAAAACGCACCTAATGTGGGATCCTGTTCTCTATCTGGATTTATTTCAAACATTAGGTGCGTTTTATTATTCACAAATCTATCTGGATCCGGATCTGGATTAAGTTTTAACATGTATTACAAAAACAATTTGGGATCCTGTTTTCTATCGGGATCTATTTCAAAGATCCAAAAATTAGTTATTACACTGGCGAGTAGATGGCTTTTATGATAAGGTAGTGTAAACTACAGTGTAAAGAAAAAAGACAAGAAATAATTTAAAATTTACAAACCTAAGGATAGAAAGAGACGGGCTTATAACACTGCTGTCAGTAAGATCCGTATCGTTTTATTATCAAGTGATGATCCCGATCCGGATCCAGATAGATTTGTGGATAATAAAACGCACCTATTGACTTATTATACATGGACTGCCAGAGCCCAACTTCACGATGGTTCATCCTAAAACTATACGGAACTAGCGCTCTTGGTGCAAACTCGGAAAACATAGTGTAACTTTTGGTTTTGGTATTTGATATATCAATTTTTGACATAATTGAGTTTGTAAAGGGTGTTGAGCGGGAATTGTTTAAGTTTATTATTAAATAAAAACTTGAGGGCTATTTTCATGCTTTATTTGCCGATTTAAGAGTCATAATAGCATTTATCATAGACAGGAGAAGAGCATATATAAGTATATCAATTTGTAAACACCTTAACACAAATCAAAATTTCAACTTTTCATTTCAATTTATTGTGAACATTGTGTTCAAATCATGATGAAAACTATCTAGTAAAAAATGGATGCGATTCAACATGAATAGATAAATTAAAAAGATCATATTGTTCTACTTACATTTATGTAGATAAGAGATTTTTTTGAAATAATAGCAAATTCACTTATAGTTAGATAAATATAATGACAAAAATGCCATTTCCATTTTAAAATATAAGTATAAATTTACGAAGAACCGGTTCTACCTTTTTATTAGGTTACCTGTCTAAACCTTACAGCAACAATCGCCAAGTAATTCAGGCCCTAGAAGACAATATCCGCCGTAAAGCAGTTTTCATTAAACCAAATGCTTTGCTCTCGCGTGTTCACAAATTTCGCTGAACACCCTTTATATTATCGTTATTATTTTGTCTTGGATAACGTTAAAATGTAAAGTTCAAATTGAGATAGATGGCTATAGTTTCTATGGCAAAAATCGTAGTTCAGGCCAGGAGCCAAGAGATGGCCTCTGGAATTAATATTTATTTTTACCACTTTTGCACCAACAGCTCTAATGTTGGTAGTGAGAAGTTGAACCATATTCACAGAGCGTTTGTATAGAAATTTCATACGACTAGCAGTCCATATATAATACGTCAATGATTTCAAAGATCCAAAAATTAGTTCTTATTCTGGCGAGTAGATGGCTTCTTATGGTAAGGTAGTGTAAACTACAGTGTAAAGAAAAAAGACAAGAAACTTTAAAAATCAAAAACATAAGCAAAAGAGAAATGAGCATACCACACAACTGTCACTATGATACTTATCGTTTTATTTTATTTTTACTTATTTGAAAATAGAACAAATTATAAAATAGAACATTTAAGTTTAAAAAGTTTTAATAAGTTTTAGAAAAAAAAAAAGAATCGGAAAACAGATTTAAAAGTTAAAAGCTTAGAATTTTGACTTTCACATTATCGGCATAATGGATTTAAATGAAAGTTCTTAAACAGAAGCTTCTGAAACGTTTTAAACATTGAATGTAAATATATATGTAGATTTAAAAAAAAACGTAACAACGATTACAACAACTAAAGAAGTTGTTTTAGCCATTAAAAAATGATGTTCATGTTTATGAGCATTTTTCTCTAATAATAAGTGCGTTTTATTATCCACACAAATCTATCTGGATCCGGATCTGGGTCTTCCCTTGAAAATAAAACGATACGGATCCTAGTGACAGCAGTGTTATAAGTCCGTCTCTTTTAATCCTTGGGTTTGTAAATTTTCAATTATCTCTTGTCTTTTTTCTTTACACATACCATAAAAAGCCATCTACTCGCCAGTGTAATAACTAATTTTTGGATGTTTGAAATAGATCCCGATAGAAAACATGATCCCAAATTGTTTTTGTAATACATGTTAAAAATTAATTCAGATCCGGATCCAGATAGATTTGTGAATAATAAAACGCCCCTATTGGCTCAAAGTTTAAAACAACGAACCACTACGTACATATATGTATGTAGATTTATGCACGTGGAATTGTTTGAGTGGAGGAAAAGAGAAATGCAACTGGCTATTATTTCATTTAAGTGTAGCAGTAGCATTTTGATTGTGGTGTGTTGACTAATTGTTACATATCTAATAATAATATTTGAAAAGATAATTTGATTTTTTTTTCTATTTTATGAAAAAAAATACAATATGGTAAAAGTATCAGCATTAAAAAAAAAGAAAATTTTCTTCAATGAAAAAATATTGTGAAATTGTTGTTATTTTATCATTTTCAACGAAATTTTTTAAGTATAACTTTTGCATTTTTAATTTTTTATATCAATGAAATAAAAGAAAAAAAAAAAAAGAATTAATGGACTTGTTGAATTATTGATTCAACTGTGGACGAAATGCCAAAAAAGCTATTTTGAATCAATAATTCAACAAGTCCATTAATAGTGCTATAAGTATTCTACTTGGCTGATTTATTTCAGTAGTATATAGAATTTGTATTATAAAAACCTTCATATAGAATCAATGCCAGGCCACGGGCAAAAACTTCCAACGTTAATGATTACAATTTTAATCTTGGTTGGACATAGTTCACATTGGATTTTTGTCAAAAAATCGATGTAAGATGAACTGAATTTAACAAAAATTGCATATTGACAAGGTCCTCACAGTCAACTGATGAGTCCATGTGAGATCACCCGGAAGAAAGCTTTAATATCAATGCCATTCATAGATAACGGCAAGTGTGGTATATTTCCCTTGGCCGACAGAAGACAGCCTTGTGTGTTTCAACGCATTAAATTGGACACAGTTTTTAATTCCCCATTGTTTAACAATAATAATAATTACAAAATATGAATATGAAAAGCTGAGGGTACTGTCGTCAACGAAACAATGAAGTGGAAAAGAAGTTTCAGATAAATGATCATTGATGAAAATGAGGAAGAGTGTCGGTAGGTTAGGTTAGGTTGTTGGGCTGACAATTGATGTTGCTATCGTCACACTTAGATCAATTCAATTCAATTCAATTTTGTTTTATTGAACATATACTATTTACAATTTGGCTTACAACTAATAAGATACTACATATGTATGAAAGTTTACATTTGTTGGCTCATAGGGGGCCTAACTATATACAGTGACTTATGTTTAATTATTTTTATATAAAATTTACATGACGAAAAAAAAAAAAAAAAAAATTAAATTTAAAATGTCGGTTATATTGTCCTCAGGGTGTTCATTCCTGGTTGTCAGTGGTGATTTTTGTGGGTTGTGGGCAGGGATGGCGTTTTAGCCGCGGTGGTAGGCTGACCCAATGTCAGCGTAGAACGATACTACTTCCTCGTTGTCCATGATTACGTTATCATCCAGAGTTTCCATCACACTGAGGTACCTCGGCTCGGGATGTCGTTGTTCTGTGGTCATCCTTCTCATAAGCTGATTTGGGTGGTCGATGATGTTCCCCATTAGTTTCTTCGTTGAAAGAACTAGATATTTGTCCAGCGGGATTAAATTGGCTTCTGTGTAGAGATGCTCGTTCCTGTAGTGTTTCTGTCGTTGACGGTCGAAGTAGAGTCCAGTGCAGATCCTCAGTATCTTCCTTTCGAATAGTTGAAGTTCCTTCATAGCTGTCTTCGAGATGGAAAACCAGACTGGGAAGGAATAGCTGATCACTGGTCGCAGGAGCTGCTTGTAGATTAATATCTTTGTCGGTTGGCTAAGACCTGATCTTCTTTTCAGCAATGGGTGCAAACGGCTGAAGGCCCAGCTGGCCTTTTTCAGAACATTTCTTGAGTGCAGGTTAAACCTTAGCAACTCATTGAAGTGCACTCCCAGGTACTTGACATTTGGCTTTGCCACTATGGAGGATCCATCAGGGAGTCTTAGGACCAGATTTCTGCAAATTGTTGCGGTGCGAAGGCCTCTACCAGTTGAAGGTCTCCTGAAGCAGACGAGTTCCGATTTGGAAGTATTGATTCGGATGCCCCATTTCTGGTAGAATTGGAAGAGTCTGTTAATGTGGGTTTCTACTTTTTGGACAGCGATTAGAGGTGACATTGATGTGGCGTAGGTGAGCGAGTCATCAGCATACAGAAGGTTCTCGCATCCAATTGGTGAAGGTTGGTCTGAAGTCATCAAGTTGTAGAGGAAGGGGCCTAGTTTTGAGCCTTGGGCGACTCCAGCTCTGATGGTCTTCATGTTCGACTTGCAGTTATCTACTTGAACGAAAAATTTCCTGAAAGATAGGAAAGAAAAGAGAATTTTTATTAATGGCGGAGGTACTTGCATAAGGTGAAGTTTGTGGATTAGACCGTCTATCCACACGCTATCGAATGCTTTCTCGACATCCAGAAAGCATCCGACGGTGACACGATTACTGTTGAGGGCTGTGGTGATATCGTGTTGGAATTTTACCAGTGGATGCAAGGTTGAGTGTTTTTCTCGAAAGCCGAATTGCATGTCAGGGATGATTGAATTTTCACAGCAGAATTTCTTCAGTCTTCGTAAGATTAATTCTTCCAGTAATTTGCTGATGTTGTTGAGAAGTGATATTGGCCTGTAGTTGGAAACTAAGTTGGAGGCACCTTTCTTCGGAATTGGCACAATCTTCGCTGTTTTCCACTTCTGGGGGAAGTAACAGTTGTTGATGCAGTTGTTTAAAATGATTGTGAGGAAAATCATAACCGCCTGGGGCAGCCTTTTCAGGATGTAGTAGGAGACACCATCTGGTCCAGCAGACTTTTTTGGCTTAGAATTGCCGATGATTTCTACAACCTCCTCTAGATTGCATAAATGTGGACTATCGGTGGGATCATTTGCTGGATTGATAATATTAAAATTTATTTTATCCGGATTTGGTTGCAGTGTTTGTTGAACTGTTGCCTCAACTTCTCGTAAGAAAGTTGGGTCAGTAGGTGGGCTCGGTGTGAAGTTTCCTTCGAAGTAGTCGGCGAACGCTTCCACCTTGTCTTGGGCCGAGGTAGCTTCAGTATCATTGCTGATGATAGTTTCCGGTATTTGTGGCTGTTTTCCAATGATCCTATTGATGTTTTTGAAAGCATCTGGTCCTGGCTTGATTGCTTGTAATCTTTTCTGGTATTGGATATTATTGTGGTATTGAATGGAGTTCCGGAACATGATGTTGACTTGCTGTAGCTCATTCCAAACTATCTGGTAGTTTCTGTTTGTTGTATTCAGTTCACTTTGATGGATCCGCTGGAGACGTTTCCTTAGACGTTGTCTGTGAGCATACAGATTTTGAACGTACTCGGGAAGGTGCTGGTACCTATCCCTTGATGTTTTAGACTGTTTTTGCTTGTCCAGGGCATCAGATACGGCATGTTCAAAGTTGACAATTGCTGCATCGATTTCGATATCCAGAAGATTCTTGTCTGAAGGTGGGAGAGTTAAGCTGTCTTCTATGTCTCTTTGAAGTCTATCAATATCCAGCCGTCTGAAATTAATGAAATTCTCAGGAGCTTCTGTTGTAAGGAGTATGGGTTGGTTGAGATTAATCGATAGTTGAACAGCTTCATGGTCCGAGTCACTATGCAATAATGTACAGACATAATTCCGGATTTCCGGAAGAGTGTGCACTAGGTTCGAGGAAGCCAGGAAGAAGTCCAGCGTTGATGGTGTTCTGGGAAAGGTGGGTTTGTGTTGTGAAACAACCACTAACGAGTGCTGATCGTTGTTGGCGTCCAGCCAGTCAACAATCGCCTTGCCCTCAGGTGAAATCGTAGTATCCAGCCACATGTGATGCCTGGCATTGAAATCACCGCCGATGAGTCCATATGTGCTTCTCTCGAGGACACCGTTGAGAATTTGGAGGTCATTGTGAATATTTCTCATGCTGGATTGGCACTTGAAATAGACACTGATGATGATAAGGGTTTCATCTCTTCCAAGTTTAATGGTGACGGCAGTGGCTTCGCTGGTTCTGAGACCAGTGATAATGGTTTCAGCGGTGTTGGGGCAAATCTTCTTTTTTACGTAGATTGCCGTCCCTCTACGGCCCTCATCTTTGTCCTTTCGGAAGGTTTTGAAGCCGGCGATGTCGATGTTGTTGCGTCTGGTGACGTTGGTCTCACTGATGAGAGCGATGTCCGGGTTTTTATTTTTCATCCATAAATTAAATGTCGTTCTCTTCTCGAGGCTGTACAATGAATTCACATTGTACGTCAGGATGCGGAGCTTCTTTAATTGCATATTTGGAATATGAAGGTGGCCAGCGCCACGGACTTCTCACCTTCGCTAAGCTGAGCATAGTTCGATGGAACTGCACTCCGAGCTTTTCCAATGACCGTGAGTAGGTCGGATCCAAAAATCCTTTGGACTTCGGTGTTCAGGTTCGTTGGTGCGGTTGTTGTTGGTTTGGTTGGTCCACTCCTTGGTGTTGTTGGTTTGGTTGGTCCACTCCTTGGTGCTGTTGCTTGGGGTGTGATCACCTTCGCTGGTGTCGTTTTCTGTTGTTGCTGTTGGCTCCTGGAATTGGTTGGTTTCTGCGAAGAACCGCCTTTCACCATTGCTGCAAAGCTGAGTGCAGGGCGGGTAACCAAACATGCTGATTTTGCAGCAAATACCTGTTGTGCTTTTTTTTCGGCTGACATTTTGTTTTTTTCGGTGAGTCTTACCTTAAGTGTTGGGCAGCCCTTGAAACTGGCTGGATGACCTTCCTTTTTGCAGTTGGCACACCATACATCCAACCCAGTATTCTCCTTACGTTGGCATTGCCCGGGTTCATGATCCTCTTTACACTTGACGCACACGTACTGGCGTCCGCAGTTGGTGGCAACGTGTCCAAAACGCTGGCAGTTCCTGCACTGAACAATGTCGTCGGTCTTTAGTCGCTCCCAGTGCACCCTCTGGTTCATTATTAGAGTCTTCGTGTAGACTTCGTTAATGTCACATGTCTTCGATAGCTCTACTACAAAATTGTTATAGGTTTTCCCTTGGGCCTTCTTGGCTTTAAAATGGGATACCTTGACCACTGGAAGTCCTTCTATCCGTAGTTCGTCTTCAACTTCGATAGCAGCATAGGTATGGTGTATTCCTTTAAGAAGAAGTAGATTCTTCCTATCCTCGCGTGGTGTGAAAGAGTTGAACTCGATTTTCCTGGCTTTCAGGAAGTTTTTGATGATTTCGAAGGCTTCTCTGTTTCCAGTGGAAATAATAGTCGTCTTTGTATTTCTGTTTTTGAAAGTTACACTCAATCCCTTGCTTTTGCAGAACCTGCTGATTTCAGCAATGTTGCCGGAATAGCAAAAAATTGGGGGCATTCCTGGGGCCTTGGTTGGTTTCACTGTGGATTTATTCAATGTCTTTGTAGGCTGGACTGGAATGGGGTTAGTGGCTGCTGATGTTGAAGATGATGAAGCTGGAACAGGCTTGGTGGCTGCTGATGTTGAAGTTGTTGAGAATGATGAAGCTGGTGTCAGTGTCTTTTTGACTGACTTCTCGGCTTCGGTTTGGACAGGCGTTAGCACTTTAATTGGACTCTTTAAGCAGTCCTTTTCCAGCTGAATGCGCTTAGTACCTTTGTCCTTAAGCGCCTTGCTTGGTCTCTTCTGTCCAGGTAGAGGAAAATCACTGGTATCTTCTTCTGAGCTGGTGATCTCACTAGGATCCTCTTCAGTGGATGACTCCTCCAACGTGCTGGTGGTTGAAGATTCCTCGTCAATGTCTACCTCTTCGGTTTCCATGTTGTTGTCACTGGCTTTATTGGGCTGCACAATGCTATTGAAAGACATTGCTAATCTGCCACAATATTCAGGTCCAAGGTCCTTGACTATCCTCCTGAGCAAAGCTTCAAATGAAGCGATTGCCGAGGCTGGATTGAGAGGTTCCATATTACTGGATTAACCTTTTTCACTATTATTGATTAAAACGGATTAAACACGCACAACACTATTTTGAGAAAAACTTCTGTTTAACACACTTAATCCTCATTAATATTTAAGTTAATCACTGGGATAATCCCTTTTTAATTACTTTTTAGGCAATAAAATCTGGTAGCCCGCAGGTATATCAGAATTTTTGACCTTTTTTTCACTTGGGGTGGATTTTTAAATTAAATTTAATTCGTCCGCTGTATGACTATCTGCTCTGAGCGATGTACACTGAATCCGTCACACTTAGATCAATGTAGATCCATTGTGTTACCCGTGAGTGTAATCGCACTCTTTCCTGATAAAACATATGTATTCTATTAATCAGTCAAGCCATTTTGAGACATTGACGAAGTTCAATATGTGTATTAGACTGGGCCAAAAAAATTGACTATTTTTTTTTTTGAAAGATATATCGAGAATATCATTCAGAATGACAAAAAAAAATTTTCGTACAAGTTTGAGCCCTTAATATCAATTTTAAGAGGTCTATCATCGCTAATTTTGATTTTTAGTCATAATTTCATGTTTTGCGTCAGAACTGACAAAACATTGAAGTAAAAAAAATTCATTTTGACTTACTTTTATATAAAATTAAATTCCCTACAAAAAAGGTCTAATTGAAAATTTTCGTCAGACAAGCCGTTTTTGAGTAATTAAGCTTAATAAATTGTTATTTTTCGTTAGTTACAAAATTCCAAATTAAAAAAGTAAAATCGAAGAAAAATAACAATTTATTAAGCTTAATTACTCAAAAACGGCTTGTCTGACGAAAATTTTCAATTAGACCTTTTTTGTAGGGAATTCAATTTTATATAAAAGTAAGTCAAAATGAATTTTTTTTACTCCAATGTTTTGTCGGTTCTGACGCAAAATATGAAATTATGACTAAAAATCAAAATTAGCGATGATAGACCTCTTAAAATTGATATTAAGGGCTCAAACTTTTACGAAAATTTTTTTTTGTCATTCTGAATGATATTCTCGATATATCTTTCAAAAAAAAAAATAGTCAATTTTTTTGGCCCAGTCTAATGTGTATTCCTGAAATATTAGAAATATCTTCTAGATTGTGACGGGCAATGACAGAGAAAGTGTAATGTGTCTTCATGTACCTCTTCATCACCACATCCTCTGCATAGGTCATCTGTACTTAGTTTCATTTTAAATTTATGGTATTTCAATAAATTATGTCCGGTGATTATGCTCGTAAGAGAGCGAAGGGACTTCTTACTAAGTTGTATAATTTTGTCAGTCCTCTGCTTGTTAAAGCAGGGCCATATTTTGCTAGTAGTATCACAGGTGTCAAGTAGACTCCACCTTTCATTGGATTTCCTTAGGATTATATCTGAAATTTTCTGTTTAATGTTGCAGAGTGAGATGCTTACCTTCTCTGCTTGACTAGCATCGAGCGCTGATCCCTGTCTTGCAAACTCATCGGCATTTTCATTACCTGGTATGCCGCTGTGTCCCGGTACCCAGCAGAGTCTAATATTGTGCTGCGTGCCAAGAACCTTAAGCTCTTCGCGGCAGCAGGAGATAAGCTTCGATTTTATCACAGTGGCAGAAATCGCTTTTATTGCCGCTTGGCTGTCAATGTAAAAGGTGATATCAGCCCGTGGTATCGCCATCATTGATACCGTCGGCTGAGAATTACAAGGTTCTAACAGCCATTTTTACGAAAAATGAGTTATGGGTGTCGTTGGATTCGTATTTTTAAGCGCTTTCGAATGAATTCATGGATATGCACCTTAATTCACCATATAAAGCGTAAAACGCAAAAAACAAAGGTTCTAAAAACCAAAATGAAGTTAATTTAAGAATTACAACGTTCTATGTAGCAAAATTGGCGGATAGAACTTTATAATTCTCTCTTTGACCAATAAAAAAATTACACATCTTCTTATTGACATAGAACCTTGTATTCCTTAATTTTGTACATAAAACCTTATAATTCTTATCGGATTGCCGAAAACGCAACAAAGTTCTATGTTGATCAATTTACCTTTGGTTTTTTCTTCGTGTTTTTGATATTGTTTACAAAAAGCTTGTGAAAAACAAGCATCAAGCAGTATCTCAAACCAAGTCTAACAATTTCAGAAATGTTTCATATGTATTAAGAGAACACAGGATCTGACGAAACTGTTAAATTTAATGCATATCGACAAGTTTTCAACACCCAATTTAACTTGGCTTTTCATAATCCAAAGAAAGATAGATGTGATTTTTTTATATTTTAAATGATTGATCACAGTGCGAGCGTTTAGGAAAGTGGGAGGGGATTTAAAAGGAGATACCGATGCACATTGGTTTTGAATGTCTGAATATCACAATGGGAAGGAAATATAGAGTCGGGTAAGGCATTCCACATTCGTGTAGTGCGGCTAAAGAATGAATCTCTGAATTTAACAGTACGTCCGAAGTTGGGCTCAAGGGTAAACTGATGAGCATTCCCCGAAGCGCGAGTGTTACGGTTAAATTGTTTAAGAGGAGGAATGCAACTGGCTATTTCACTAGAACAATGTTTGTAAAAATAACGGTAATATAATGAAAGACAAGAAACATTGCGACGGTGATCGAGAGATTCAATTGTTTCTGTTTTAGTCCTATCACCTATCAATTGTAAAGCTCTTTTTTGGATTCTATCCAAAAGACTCAAGTGGGTTATTGGAGCACCTGCCCAAATATGGGAATTATACTCGAGTTTAGGACGAATATAGGCTTTATAGATTACAGCCAGATCAGAAGGGGTAAAAAATTTTGTGGTCATTCCACACAAGGTCGTCTGTGATGCACATACCGAGAACTGAGATCTGTTCGGTTTCCTCAATGCAAGGGTCACTTATGGATAGCGGCATGGGGGTGGATTCCGCTTTAGCGACAGGAGACAGCATTGAGTTTTTGAAGCATTAAATCTATGCGAGGAGCATAAAATGGCAGTTGAAAACACCACTGTATCTGATGAGCTGGTTTTGAAATATAATGCGCATTTTCAGGAAAAGGAAGAGGCATACAAGCAAAGACAAGTTGACAGAGAAAATACAGTTCCAGTTTTATGCTTTGACATGCAAAATGTACTTACCTGTCCAAAAGCTGATGTAAGCTCATTTTTTTTTACCACTCAAAGTTAAATGTGTATAACTTTACAGGACATTTTTCGCTTAATAATAACGTCTATTGCTGCTTGTGTGATGAAAGCACAATGGGAAGAACAGGAAATGATATTGCAAGTGCTTTGCTGAAGATTCTAAACCATGTTATGTCAAAACCGGAACTTGTTGGTAAACTTCATATTAATTGATTTTCATAAGCATCAGCCAGACATCCAACATATACATTTTAAATTCTCTACTCCAGGACATTCTACAATTTAGGAAATAGGTAATACCCATAGCTGCATTTACGCGTCTTAATCGCGATTTTCATTCACCCTTGTCATTCAAAAGACAAAATCTTACAGTTTTGTAAATGCAACCGTTAGATTTTAAAAATGTTTACGAGTGTTGTAAGATTTTAAATATTAAATTAATACCATTTTCGAAAGTTGTATAACTTCAACTTACACAGAACCTTACCGAGGTGTTTTTTAAGATTTCCCATCTTGAAAAATCTCTTAAAATTGTAGACTTAGTGTTCAAAAACCTTAAGAAATAAGAATATATGGTCTTTTCAATGGCCAAATTTAAAAGAGGTACAATTAAAAAATGACCTTGCAACAAGAAAAATCAAACCATTTAAAGCAATGCTTAAATGCATGCCTGCAATTTATTGATAAAGAAATTTCGAAAATATAATGAAAACAAGAACAAATATCCAATATGATTAATTAAAATTCTTGTTTGTTTAATTAATTTATAATATTCTATAATTTTCTTAAATGTATTCACATATTTACTTGAACTGTAAAATATATATAAAATATACTATGAAAATTAAAATTTTAGTTTGTTTAATCAAATTACTATTTATTTTCTTATTTATTTAAATGTTGTACCTTTAATTCATTCAATCAATAATTAAAATATTAGTTTTATTATATTTATTATTTATTCTCATTATTTTCTTATTTACGTTAACGAACTGTTAAATATATGAAGTTAATTATATAGTGTACTAGGTGCTACATGCATTAAAAATACTATATAATATTTTCCTATAATAAAAATGTAAAAATCAGATTATTGTTTTATATTTATTTGGAGAATCATTTCAGATACTCTATTTTGCTGCTTTTATACTATGAATACCATAGTTTTTTTCAACGACTAAACTAAATGTTAGAAATCTTCATATGATTAAATATGAACATAGAACCTTCACCGAAATTTGAACTACATGTAATTGGCTTATAGAACTTTGTGAACAAAAATAAATTTGCAATTAAAAGGAAATTCCTCAACACATAAACAAATAAATTATATTTTTATTAGTTATTATCAATAATCTATCGTTTGTTATCATTCGAATGTAAATCAATAGCCATTTAATACGAAATCTGAGCATCAAAAACTTAAAAGTTGAATAACTCGAAATGGGGGTCGGTCGACATATAGAACCCTGTAATTCTCAGCCGACGACCTGTCTGGCAGCTGTTGTCACTGCCAGGACCTTCGCTTGGAAGACACTGCTATGATCTGGGAGCCTAAGTGAGTTGCTTAGCTTAAGAGGTTCTGAGAAAAAGCCTGCACCAACACCTGTGTCCATTTTGGAGTCATCAGTATAGATTGCTATTTCTGATTCACTGGTGTAGGGTTGGTTGTTCAGCCATTCTTCTGTGCTTGGAAAGGCAGTTTGGAATGGTTTATAAAAGTCAAGCTCGGGTGTTGTATAATCTGTAATGATGCTATCACCCAAGTATTTCTGAAGAATTTGAGCATGTCCTATTGCGCTGTTTTTCCAGGTATTAGTCTGGCTTAGCCTTAAGGCGCTATATGCTGCGGATTCTTGTAAGAAAAGGTCTAGGGGTTTCAGGTTGAGTATCACCTCCAATCCTGCAGTTGGTGTGGATCTCATGGCACCCGTAATCCCAATGCACGCGAGTCTCTGTACTTTTGCCAGAGTTTTGAGGTTCGTGCTTTTTTCCGTTGCATTCCACCATACCAAATTACCATAGGTTAGTATTGGTCTGATTATCGCCAAATACATCCACCTGATAATTTTTGGACTAGGTCCCCAGGATTTCCCAAAGATTCTGTTACAGGAGTAGAATGCAATCATTCCTTTTTTCGCTCTTTCCTTAGTGTTAAGACTCCAGTTTAATTTCCTATCTAGAATCACACCAAGATACTTTGCATGATCTGAAATCTTCAGCGGGGTACCTTCAATTGAAGGTATTCTGAAGTTTGGTACAGTAAAACCCGCTTAAGAGAAACGGCAAAATGTCACACTCCTTCTTTCACTTAAGCGGGTTTTTCACTTAAGCGAACCCCGCTTAAGTGAAAAATAATTTCACTTAAGCGGAATTCGGATAAGTGAAAAAAAATTTCACTTAAGCGGATTTAAAAATTCCATTAAGCGGAGATTTAATACTAGAAACAATGGCGCAAAATTTTTTTGAATTCGTACGATGCTAAAGCTGTTTTAGTATGTTACTATACTTCATCCAACAAAAATATGCAGTACACGTCTTATGGGAGAGCCTTTTCAAAATCAGTAGCGTTCTATATTTTTGCACCATACTAAATTGAAAGAACTCCTCCATAAAAAAGTGTTTGTGCGCCCATAAATTTTCGATTGCATCTGACGCAGGCCCGACGTCCTATTGACTGCACATCTGAGTGTGCACTGAATTGCTGTGGTCTATGGCTGTTGGTGCTATTCAATTTCAACCCCCATTAAATATTGATGTGCGTTCAGAGTTACCCTTGTTCATTTCGTAACTTGTTCAGTTTTTTTTTTCCTTGGGTTTCTGTTGAGGTGCTTTTGATTTTAGAGCTTTAAAAAAAGGGTCCATTTAAAATCAACACTAAGTGAGACCTTTAATGAAGGACAAATTTAAGCAATTCACTGTAGCCAGAATGCGAGGCAAACGTCCTATCTTGCCTACACTGCATATTTTTGTTGGACAGAGTATAGGTTAAAACAACGAATTTGCAAATTTTAATCGAATATAGCGTCATACTTTCTCTACCCTTTTGTTAAAGTTAAATTCATCCAATACCTGCTTTTATTTTTTTAGTATCATGCTAGCTTCATATGACTCTGACATTTGCAAACATCAAAAAGGTTCGTGTGTGTTCAGAAGCGTGTGTTTAGTACGATACTAATTAGAAAATAATTAAAATTAAGAATGATATAGTAAACTACTTTAAAGTTAGCAAATTGTTAAGTATAGTATCATACTAATACATTAATAATAGGTTGTTTAAAATTTTGCGCCAATATTGTTTTTATCTTTTGGACTTGCCTTGAAAGAAGTTTAATAAAACAATGATTAAATAACACAAAAATAATTTATTGAAAAACGAAAACTAGCAAATTTTTGTTCTGTTCGATTCAATTTTTTTTTTCACTTAAGAGAGTTTTTTTCAATGAAAAATATTAAAAATTAACTGAAAATATGTTTCAGTTATCCGGGTTTTTCACTTAAGCGAGTTTCACTCAAGCGGAGTGTTTTAAGGGAAATTGGTCGGAAAAAACTTGGGGATGAATAAAATGTTTCAGGTAAGCGGGTTTTTCTCTTAAGCGGGTTTCTCTTAAGCGGGTTTTACTGTATTTTCCTTTTATTTGTGAAGAGGACTAATTCTGTTTTTGACGGGTTAACCATCAGGCCGCACTTTTTAGTCCATCTATTAACCTTAGAAAGGGCGTATTCAATCTGTTCACTGATAGTGAGTAAGAATTTACCTGTAGCTAATAACGCAAGATCGTCAGCGTAGGCTCTCCACAGTGTTTTAAATTGATGAGAATTGTGTTCATAACCAGCAACCAAAGGAGTGGTGAGAGAACTCCCCCCTATGAGGTGCCCCTGGATGTGGATACTCTCATCCGTATCCCTGCCAGTTCGGAGTTAATTTGCCTTTTCTTTAGCATGCACATAACCCAACGTATTATCGAATTATAGATTTTATTGTCTGCTAGAGCTGCCTTTACCGCTTTATTGTTCACGTTATTGAAAGCTCCTTCAATATCGAGAAACGCAGCAAGGGTATATTCTTTGTCGCTCATTGTCTTCTCAATCGTGCTAATGACACTGTGAAGTGCCGTTTCTACACTCTTCCGCTTTGTGTAGGCGTGTTGAGCTGGGGATAAATCAACCAGTTTCAGAGTGCCACGAATATGTAGGTCTATCAGTCTTTCAAACGTTTTAAGAATAAACGATGTCAGACTAATTGGCCTGAAATCTTTTGCTTCTGTATGACTGGGCTTGCCAGCTTTTGGAATGAAAACCTCTTTGACTTCGCGCCATGATAAAGGAAATCTGGAAAAATTGACTATGTGACTTTGGTCAGTTCTTCCTGATTTTTTTTTCACGTGAAGGCAGATAGTCAACCAACAATTGAAACTAGTTTGCATATTTTAAGGCAAAATATCAGATAGGCAGTTTTTACAGAATTTTCTTCTCGATTTTTCAATATAGTTGACATTAATAACACAAAATACAAATTTTTTCAGGAGCGGTATTATTTGGATTTCGCTTTTCTGTAGCATCATTGGGAAGATGCCATCAAGGCCAGTGGATTTATATGCAGAAAAGGAATGGATTGCCCATCTTATCTTTTCTTCAGTTATGATATCCGATGGTATAATGTGTTCCGTGTAGGATTCTGTTTCCAGGTTGCTGTCATTTTACCCGCAACCCGGGAAGTGAGTATTTATCAGGTGCTCAAGAGTCTCATTGCAAGATTCTGTCCAGCACCCAGTGGGCGTTTTAAGAGATCCTAAAGGGATTGAATCCTTGGAAAGAATTTTCCTTAGTCTAGCTGATTCATTTGGCCTTCGATTTCACTGCAAAAAGTTCTCCATGAGCTTCGTTTCGCTCGTTGCGTTTCTGCTTTAAATTTTCGTTGACTGGTTTTATATACTTCCCAGTCATTCTCATTTGTAGTGTTTTTGGCAGCATTGAAAAGTCTTCTTGTTTCTTTTCTCAAGTTACCGAGTTCTACCGTCCACCAGGGTGGTTTCTTTTTTCCTTTTCCTATATGTTTCAGTGGACAACCTTTCTCGAAGGCGTTACTTAGAACTACTCTGAGTTCTTCTGATGCTTGATCAATATGCTTGGGTTCTTGAATCGCAGTGTTATTGAGATTTTTGAGTTTCTTCTCTAATTCTCTATTAAAGAGATCCCAGTTGGTGTTTCTGAAATTCCTATAAGGTTTCGGAGTTTCCACTGTATCACTTATCAAGAAGCCTATAAGCCTATGGTCTGAGAATGATTCTTCTTTGAGAACATTCCATTGGTCGATTGAAACTTTATTTGAATTATTAGTAACAGTTATATCAATCACTTCTTCCCTGTTTTTTTATAACAAAA
This sequence comes from Chrysotoxum bicinctum, assembly GCA_911387755.1. Lineage (NCBI taxonomy): Eukaryota > Metazoa > Arthropoda > Insecta > Diptera > Syrphidae > Chrysotoxum > Chrysotoxum bicinctum. Next base: position 125,375,994 of record OU426988.1, on the reverse strand, counting down.
GTGGGCTCATTGCCCCTATTTGCTACCAGTAAATTATGTATATTCTATAATAAATTCAAAAAGTAACTCACCTCTACTGTTGGTGTCGGTACTTGCCCATTGAGCATGATGTGAGTTAGCATCACATCCCAGAACCACGTCCCATCCTTCGATTGCTGCTGGCTCTACTAGCTGGACTGTTAGATCAGCAGGTGGTGACTCCGTCCCGTCATATGGCAGAGTGTCGGTAACAAACGGAACCTTGGGGCACACCAGGATTTATATTTTGAATATCGAATCGAACGGTCAGAAGGAACAGGTCCAACGAAGGAATCATCGATACCAAATGCACGCATTTTCGATAATATCTTTATCAAATGCCTTAGAAATATGAATAACCTTTGTTTTACCAAAATAATGTGAGATTAGTTCCACTTTTCGGTGGATCTATTGCTACGAAAACCGTTCTGCCGGTCATTAATATGATTTTTCTGATAGAACCATTTACTCTCTCACGTACAGAAGGAGTCATAAAAATGTGTGTAAAAGTTGAATTTTCACCAAACTTAGCTGCAAGCAGACTTGCTTTTTCTTGTTAGCTGGAAGAGGAGTGCTGTTGTGAACGAGTATTGGAACCAATGATTTAGAAGTGTTTTTAATATTTCTTACAAATCCCAAAAGGTTTTGCTATACTTGGGACATTGCAGTATTTTTTCCGTAGATTTTAGACATGTTAGAACTTTATTCTTCGCATAAGACCGAGACTATTTCTAGTATTCATGGCTTGCTTGATCTTTTTCCGGTTTTCCTCAGTCGGTTTGTCTTGTAGCATCGGAAGCTTAACTGCCTCAACCTGATAAACTCTTTATAGCCGTACAAAGTCGTACAAGAAATTATTATCTTTGAAGCTTTCTCCTTTTGTCCTGTTAGGGTTAGAAGTTTTCGTTTTCATTCCGTTGAGAATAATGTCTGATACTACTCGTATATCAGCACTGAAATCTATATCACTATGTATCGAGAAAGTATAGTTACCAGTTAAAGTTTTAGAAAAAGTTATTTAGAACGTTCCAACAGGCTTTCACATATTGGAGGTTTTTCTTAACTGGAGGTTTTTCTTTGGAGGTTTTTCTTAACTGTGTTGGTGGAGCAAGAGAAACTTACCAATATGATACAGTGGTGCGACTTGCCTTGAGGTGCTATAGTACACTTATAGTATATATTAAATCAGATTTGAGGAACAGATCAAGCGTATTGGTTGATATTCGAGTTGACTCATCCAGAAGATAAGTAAAATAGTTTAATCTCTTCATATGCACTTTCCTTTGGGTGTTTTAAGTAAGTAAGTAACAATTCTAAATATGGAGTAAGAGTCAGTCAGCGCATTAAATTCGGTAAAGTAAACCATGAGATATCAGTATTTTCACCAGATTGAGTTTCAATCAACACCAATAAAGCTGCAATGTATTTAACTTTTTTAACTCACGAATATTGCAATAATCGACCCGAAAATTTTTCACCATGAAAATACACAAAATAACGAAACGTAAGCTTAGTAATTAACAACTTCCTAACTTTAAAATAGTTTATTAACCCTTCCTTAAGTGGGCTTGAGGTCAATATTAAATATAATGAAAATAGCTAAAATGTGTCGGGTGTGTTTAGACCCTTCTTCAGGCAACTGACTTTGTAACTAGTCTCGTCTTTAGGCTTTTTATTATAAAGGAAAGTTATGCATTCGTAAACAAAATCGAACTCGAGATTTTGATCAAAATTGACATTGCGATGATAACGAAGACGAAAAAATGGGTCTCACAATTCTGTCTGTATATTCGACTACAGCCTAAACGGCTCAGCCGATTTTCTTTAAACTTAATAGATATCATTTTTAATTTTCTCCAAAAATAACGGTACATGCCATAAGTTTTTTTTTCGAAATTTAAAATAAAAATAAATACAAATCTGTTGGAATCGTGTCATTTGACATTGAAAAGGCTTGTAATTGCGTCTGGCATGACGGCATCGTTCATAAGCTCTTAGTTAATGGTCTTCCCACATATGGGTTTATCCGTGCAAATTTTAACTTTTGCCATGCGTCGAAATATATAGACATTATTATTAAATATTCAGGTTTTGCAACTTATAATATTATATATATCATTGAGTTTTAACTATTCAATTTATAAAATGAATCATCGAGATAGTGCGAAAGTGTTTGAAATCGAAAAAATCATCGAATATTGAGACTTTTGGCTGCGTGCGTGGATAATTAACGTTTTGTATTATTGCAAAAATAATGTTTAACATAAGATTACTTAGTATACAATTTTTGTTTTTTCAGATAAATGAAGGTCAAAATTAATTGAAATCATTCATTTTGAGTGCGTGCCTTCCTTATAAATAGTCCTATATGATATAAATTTTAGAAAAAAACTGCCATGCGTGATTATTCGTAAATCTTTAATTGTCACAAATTTTCGTGTCTTTTTTTTAACATTGATCATGGGGCATCTTTTTATGTTCTGCATCATTATTTAAGCATGCAATGCATGCTTCATTATGTAAAAATTTTATGAAGTTAACAAAACGAACGTAAAAAACGTAACTGTTTCAAAAAAGGCACATTTTTTACTAGCACACCAAAGCATTGTTTGATTATACTCTTACAATTAGCGTAATTTAAACTGTATAAACTATAAAAAAAATGGTAAAAGTGTTAAACATATAAGTTTGAAAACAGAAGCTGTGAAGATTAAAAATAAAAACCAAATCAATTAACTCGGTGCTTAAAATAAATTATTTTAAATTCATTTTTCTATACTTTATCATTTGTGCAATTAGACACTACCCGTTTGCTCCAAGGGTGAAAATAAAAAGAAGTAAGTTAGAATTAATGAATATATGATATGGTTTATTATTGGCGAGTGTATTAAATTCTTAAAGAAAAGATGACTAAATGTCAAAGGTAACAAATATATGAAAATCGTTAAGTTTTTCGTTCGTGATGGGCAGCTTACATCGTAACATTCCCCCCTCGTAGATTCTGCGCATCATCCTGCGCGATATTTACCAATTCACATCTAACTTGGCCAGCTTAACTAAAGGCCGAGTCAGCAAACCAGTTTTCGTACTAACCACAGCACTACGAGCTTCTCCATCTCTAGAGTGATGCATATCAACAACGATGCCTCTTTTTCAGGTGTTCATTTTGCTATTCCCATCAACGATTATCACCATGTCTTTTATCTCGATAGGCTGTCGACGTCGTCAAACTATCGTTGTCTTACGCGATGAAGGCCCTGGAATTTTTAAAAAAAGAAGCGGTGGAGGATGAACGGTGGCACAAGGAAATGCTAAAAATTGAAAAAGAAAAAAATGACGTTGAAAAACGATGACTAGAAGTGCTCGTGGGCTTAAAAGAAGCATTAGAAAAGATGTCCAATTAGGAAGTGTTTATTTGTTTATACTCTGTCCAACAAAAATATGCAGTGTGGCTACAGTGAATTGCATAAATCTGTCCTTCATTAAAGCTCTCACAGGGTTATCGTAGTGTTGATTTTAAATGGACCCTTTTTTTAAAGCTCTAAAATCAAAAGCACCTCAACAGAAACCCAAGGAAAAAAAAAACTGAACAAGTTACGAAATGAACAAGGGTAACTCTGAATGCACATCAATATTTAATGGGGGTTGAAATTGAATAGCACCAACAGCCATAGGCCACAGCAATTCAGTGCACGACACGACCATAGTGGGATGGACCGCCATCCTGTTGAAAATATGATGAGGTATTTGCATAAGTAAAGTGTCCTCCAATAGTTCTCGTAAATCATTGTGCAAAAACTTCAGATAGTTTGTAGAATTCAGCTTGGGGGAGTTTGTTTCCAATCACGCCTACCCACATTTACATAGGTCGTGTATTTGAAACTGATAAAATAAAGTTATAGGATTAATGAAGAGTTCACAGATCAATATTGCCCAATAAATGAAGAGACGTCCAAGTACTTTGATGATCAGTAGAAAAAGAATGTTTATTATCCAGGCGGGGTCTTCAAAAAAATATGAGATTTTCATAAATATATTATTTTATTACTATATTGTAGGTACTTGTTAATTACATATTCTTTATTGTAATAACATAAATATGTTATAACTAAATAATATTTGCTCTTAGGGATAGGACCTATCGGAATAATTTCATACATCTAATCGCAAAAACAAAACATCATAAAGATGTTGCAACGGATACCTATTTGGCAAATTTAAATAATGTTACCAAAAGTTTGAAAATATTCACTACGAGGGCGTTTTTGGTGCTTTCCATTTGGGCATTTTTATTCCGTAATTAATTGTTAGACATAGACTTTTACTACGGGCCCTGTGATGGAGGCCATTATTTGGTTCGTAAAATATCATTAATGCAACAAGAAGAAAAAGAGTGAAAGTGATTCCATAAGTGTACCTAACAATAGAGTTATAATAAGTTTTAAGTTCGCCTAGTAGTCCAAATCTGCAAAACTATACTCTGTCCAACAAAAATATGCAGTGTGGGCAAGATAGGACGTTTGCCTCGCATTCTGTCTACAGTGGATTGCATAAATCTGTCCTTCATTAAAGCTCTCACAGAGTTGTCGTAGTGTTGATTTTAAATGAACCCTTTTTTTAAAGCTCTAAAATCAAAAGCACCTCAACAGAAACCCAAGGAAAAAAAACTGAACAAGCTAGCAAATGAACAAGGGTAACTCTGAATGCACATCAATATTTAATGGGGGCTGAAATTGAATATCACCAACAGCCATAGGCCACAGCAATTCAGTGCACACTCAGATGTGCGGTCAATAGGACGTCAGGTCAAAATCAATGTTTCTCACAAGTAGAATAACAATAACACGCGCGCACTTAATGGCGTTCGAACAACGTTTGACAGCGATTGAATTGAAATGAAATTAAAGTGCAGTGAAATCACCTCTCCCGCCTCAACTCCCATCCCCCCACCTATCCACGCACTATTCAAGGTTAAACAGTTTCCAACGAAACGGAACACACAGAATTTGATTTAGCGTTAATTTGAAAAAAAATTCACTCCACCCTAGTATGCATGTTAAAGTGCTAGAGGAAGGTTGATATGTAGTGACGCTGATCAATCGAAAGAGAACCATCGGCATATCGAGTAATATTCATACCAAGCAACGATTTCGCCTCAACTAGGTCTTTCATTTTAAAATGAGTTGACAATTATTTTTTGACTTGGTACACATCGTTGCGTTGCTCGAAAATATCATGATATCATCCAACCGAACAGCCAATATTTTGGTATTTTGATTTGAGTGTTTTAATAGATACAATGATCTATTGACGATCGCTTGAATTTAAGTACCCGAACGAGCACTTCGTTCCACACACGACTCGACTGCTTGAAACCATACAATGCTCGCTTCAGACGAGAAACCTTCTCCGTTTTATCGCTAAACCTTATCTGGTTGACGCATATAAATTTCCTCTTTCAAATCGTCTTGAAGAAAGGCAGTCACCGCATCCACCCGGTGAATCCTCATTTTGTATTTGGCTGCCATCGCCAACAAAAAACGTTTTGAGCAATAACGAGCAACGGGCAAATACATCTCCTCATAATCTAAATCTTTAACTTGACTGTAGCCTTTAATTACAAGCCTAGCTTTGTATTTTTAAATACAATCAGTAGCATCATGCATTTTGAAGACCCACATACCATCAATTGCTTTTCACCCAGCAGGCAGCTCACACAGCTCCAAGTGTTATTTTCCAACAAAACCCCATACTTAGACTTCATTGCAACTTCCTACTCCTCTTTCTCGCTGCACTGCCTAGCCTCCTTAAGACTTTGGTTCACAAACGTCTTCCGTAGCTGCTGCAAGCATCGCATATAAGCTTAGAGCATCACGAGCTCTTGCAGTTTGTCTTGGGCTATCGATCTGGTCGGTTGTTACATGACATGAAACAGCATATATTTCGCTGGAAGCAATGTCGAAATCAGTCTCGACGACAGAATTGTATATTACGAATTCTCACTCTCAGTAGCCTCACTGAATTCGTTATTTGTAGATTCTGTTTCTTCTATGGTATCGCTGATTTCTATAATTGTTTCGTCTTGTTGGGCCATAATTATGACTGAATTATTAGCTTGTGCATAGTTCATGCAAATATTTGAGGAATTTTGGTTGCCGATCATAGTCGCACTCAAATCATCATCACTTGCTTCGTTCAATTCGCCATCCGATTTACTCTCCCCACTAGAATCGCTTTTATAAACATCACTAACATGAGTTTCATCTTCAGGGGGTGATTTTGGGAGAGAAACGGAACCATGAGAATTGATTTTTGATTGAGTTACCTGTTTTTCACTTGTTTCGATTAAAGTAACATCTCTGCTCATGATTACTTTTCTCGGCTTTGTGTCATATAGCCGAAAAGCTTTGCTCTTCTCGTAGTATCCAATGAAATGCATTCAACTGCCTTCGGTGCCAATTTGCTATGCTGAACGTTTGGTATATGAGCCATATAGGCTTACAACCAAATACTCTTAGCATTGACAAGTCAGGCTTTCTCTCTGTCCACCTCTCGTTTTTCGTTTGTCATACCACGACATGTAATACTGTTGATCAAATAAACTGCTGTTGTCGCTTGGCCCCAAAAACTGTCACTCAAATCGCTATCAAAAAGCATACACCGAACTTTCTCCAGTATCGTTCGATTCATTCGCTCAGCTACACCGTTTTGCTCCAGTGTGTGTGGAAGTGTTCGCTGATGAAGGATGCCGTTCTTTGCCGTGAATGCATCGAATTGTTTATTGCAATATTCAGTGCCATTGTCAGTTCGAAAATTTTTTATTTTGCGCCCTTGTTGGTTTTCTACCAAACTCATGAAGTTCTTAAAAATGTTAAAAACCTCATTTTTATTTTTCATTGGGTAGAAGAACACCTTGCGGCTGTAGTCATCAATAAATGTGACGAAGTATTTTGCCCCTCCAAAGGAGCGCGCGGGAATGAATGCGGCATCGCTGTGCACTACCTCTATTACACTTGTTGCACGGTTGTCACTTCAAATGATTCACTACCCTGCGCAAAGTCCACACCAATCACTGCCGCCCGAATCTTCTTTAGTTTTGTATCACAAGTATGGCCCAAAAGACGACGGCATATGTCTTTGCCAATAATTGCCGTCATCACAGTTGCTGATCGATCTGTAGAACAATTCAATTTATAGATATCATCAACAAGAGGTGAAGTTGCAATTAATGATTTTGTTGAATCGTATATTCGGCAACTTTTCTTATCGAAGACCATAGAATTGCCATGTTTAGCCATTTGACTCACAGAGATAAGATTTGCACAGATATTTGGAACATGCAATACATTTTTCACTGTGACATCGTGGTTTTGATGTGAACTTGTTCCAATTGACATTTTTATACAACCAGCATGCTTCATGGCGAGATGTGAGTTATTATCTACGAGAATTTTATTGGATGCTCCAGAATCAATATACCAATCTTGTAACGAGCTTGATTGAGCCATGAAAGAACATATAAATAACTTCTCGTTTTTGTTCTTTCTATTTGGACGCTTGTTCGCGAAATGGCCTATCTTATCACACACTTAGCATATCACAGACTTGTGAGCCAGTTTATTTTTTTTTGTATTGTATCGTTTTTAGGCATACAATGTAGTCTCTAAAAAGGCGGTTTTGGACGAAGTCAGTTTACAGTTTTGGTGTAGAATTCTCGATTGCCATAACCATAGGACGAAATTCGCTGCCACCACTTCATCATCAATCTCCAACCCAGCCTTTTTTACCTTCGTAGCCATTAGCACCATTTCGTGCACATAATCCTCCATAGGACAGTTCAGTTGCTGTAGTCCTACCAACTGCTTAAGCAAATCTACCCTACGACCAATGCCTCTATCCTCGAATGCAGAACAAATAGAGTCCCATGCTTGTTTTGCTCTTGTACACTTTTTTGTGTACGTTTAAAGAGTAGATGACAACAGCAAGTTCAGCATCTGAATCGCCAGAAAGTTTTTATCTGGATTTGTTTCTGAGCCATCGAAACATTTCCAGCGACCTTTTGTGGCAAGATACGCTTTTGCCTCTATCTTCCACTCATCAAAGTTCTTACGACGACTACCACGTCTACCCAAAAATTTGCAACCAAAAAATCAAAATCTCTCGAAATATACACGAAGACGTCTTAACAATTATTTAATCATTACACTGGGACCATAACCTGATAAAATAAAGTTAGGATTAATGAAGAGTTCACAGATCAATTACCCAACAAATGAAAAGACGTCCAAGTACTACTAAAAAATCAAAAATGCAAAAACCACTTTTTTTTAAATTTTACATGCGTCATATTTTCCCAAGTATCATAAAATCTATGGGTTTTTCCACAAACTTCATCGAGTTTTATTATTGTTATGTTCATTAAAAAAAATAATAAAGCGGTCAAAAGTCAAAAAATTAGCATTGTCACGAAAAACGGAACATGCTAGAAACTGGATATGTTAAGATAAGATATCATATTTGTTTGAACGCAGTTACAAAGGCTGGTATTTCTTCTAAAAATAAAGACCTAAGTGAAGTTTCTATCATAAATATTAACAGCGCAATTACCGTTAGCATGGGTCAGGGTACACCAAAACAGGCCTTTTCTTAAATCCCCGATATATGATATAAAAATTGGAAATAGGCCCCTACTCTAGATTAATTTTTTTATTAAAATACATCCAAGAACCACGCCCTAAAATATTATGCATGTGTTAAGGGACAGCCTGTATTCTGTCAAGTTATCATCATTTCAAGTTGGAATTACGCGTACAATTTTAAAGGTGTAAAAGGAAGATGTAAAAAAGAAAAGATCATATTTTTGAATAATTTATAGGCTGATTCTCAATTTCTGTTATTAATATCAAATATAGAATTTTGTTACCTTCCTGTCAATTTAAACTTCAAAAGCTTAGATAGTGACAAACGCGAGAATTTACAATTATGAATTATTTAAACCATAAAGACTTAAAAACGTTTTATGATTTCATTATTTTACTATTTCTTTTAGCACTTACCTTACTAGCAATAACGATTGCAAGATGTTTTTCCTTACCAACCGATTCAATCAACCCGATTGATTTAAATTCTGACCTCAAATATGCCAGTCGTTTATCACAACTCATTGCAACCAACCTACTCAAGGATAGCATGGAAATCGATGGGAATAATGTTTACTCACCACTCGGTGTTGCCACAATACTAGGAATTTTAGGGGAAGTTGCAGATGGTGAAACCTACAAGGAATTTATAACAGTTTTAAAGGCGCCGCCGCCGTCTTTAAAATCAGAACTTCGGCAATCGTTTAAAAATATTTTAAATAATTTCCAAGCTTCATCAATCGGTTCTTCCTTAAATCCGTCCTTCAAAGCCTGGTTTTATATTTACCGCAACTATACAGTTCGAGAAGAATTCAAGCAGATACTCACCAATTATTACTGCGTCGAGGTAAAAGATATAAATTGCAGCGAGTACAACTGGAATGAACCAAGCACTTCGCTTGATTCATCGTCAGAGTCATCCAGCACAAGCAACAGTAAGGATGTTATCGGTTTCGAAACACTTAAGAAATTAAATAATTACATGGAGGGAGATGAGGGTAAGATCGGCGACTTTAAAGTAAACAAACAGGCTTCGAAGTTTGATAAATTCGTCGATGATAAGCAATATGTTGAAGCACCATTGATTAGAGAAGAAATTGCCCGTGAAAAACTGCAACAGAAAAACGAAGCAGAAGAACAATCAACAAAAACACACGACGAGGACGTAAATATGTATCTTCTGCTAGATGACTCAGCTAAAACTAATCTTACAGCATCCAAATACGAAGACCAGAATAACGTAAGGGAAAATGAAACAATTCAAGATGAGGAAAAAATCGATTCAATTCGAAAGAACTTCATTGGGGTAGAGGAAGTTCAATCAGAAGGACAATTGATCGAGCAAGAATCCAATGAACCGCAAAAAGTAACAATACCACTACAAACACTCGAAGACGGTGGCATCGAAATAATGCAAGCTCTTGAGTCCCACTTCACATCGAATAGAGTAGGTTTACTGCCCATAAATTCATAACATTGTACTTGCTAAGTTTTTTATTTTTCCCCTACTTTCCAGCTCAGCGGAGCGCGAAGCCTCTTCGGCAAAGATGACATAGCATCAGCACTTAGTGCCAATTCGATAAGTGGTAGAAATGCTGGTTCGCGAACAAAAATGTTACTTTTTAATGGATTGTACTATCGCGGTAATTGGGCATACCCGTTTCAGGAATTGCGTTCAAGCCCAAATGAAATTTTCTATTTGACATCGGTACAGTCAGTACAAACACCAATGATGCATGCACGTGGTAAATACCTTGTGGCAGATTTGGAGGAACTTAACGCATGGGCTGTGTCATTTCCTTATGAAGTGAGTATTGAATACTTTAACTTTATCCATCGGCAGTGGTGATTTATTTCTAAAAGAGTTTTATATATTTCGAACTTTAAATATTTTGTTCAAAATTTAGATGTTGTCAACCCATCAATTTTAAGTTCATTTTATGTAATTTGACTCCAAAATTATTTCGTGGTCAAAAACAAGACAACTCTTTCTTAAATTTTTTTTTGATATGGGAAGTTAACTTTCACGTAATAAGTTAATACTTTTGATACTATTCTACAAAAATTTGGTCTCACATAGGATGATCCATATATATTATAGTATCTAAAGGCGTGTCCACACCAAAGAAACATTTCAGGAAACATTGTTTAAGGTACTAGTACGGTCTATAACATAATATTTTTTTAAATAATGAATACATGCGTCAAGAGTACAAAAAAATTTGTTTGTCGAATTTTGGCCGAATTATAGATGACGACAACGTCGACTCATCAAAAAACACATTGTCCCATCGCGGACAGTTAATCTCCGGATTTACTGAACCGATTTTCAAAAAAATTGTTGCAACTTGATTGTTTTTATATTTTCTAAGACAATTTACCACAATTTGACCAAAAAGTTATCGACAAAAAAAAAAGGCCACCCAAAAATGGCCAAAAAAATGGAAACAATTGTTTTTCTTTTCAGAGAAATACCCAAACCTGCCCTAGGTCACGGAACAGAATATAGCAGATAGGAGACTAGCAATTATTCGGAAAAACCTGTTACCAAGACCCTTAATAGATTCGATCAAGGGAGAAGTTGCTTCTGAATTTGATGCACAAAACCAGGTCCATATTTTAAACTTTTTTGACCCCACCGAAGAGGAAAATATCGGAAATATACCTGCCCACCCAACTTTAAACGGAAATACAGATAAAAACAATAATACCGTAATGAACATCAGTGTTGATCTAGAAACGCAAAAATTGCTACAAGAATTTAACAGGGCACTTACGAAATATACCTCTCTTGATCCGACTTTAAATCCAAAACTTCCAAAACAGCCATAAGACTACCAAATGAGTTCCAAAATCCAGATAATAAACAACGATATTCTACCCAATTTCCTTCTTGAGATTTCCAACTATAAAGAACTGGATCTTTTCCTCTACTCCAGTGCATATGCCGTTAAAAAATCCACTGGCAAAAATATCCCAGGGGAACAGCGAGTGCAGAGACCAACATCTGTAAGAAAAAACGCACCATGGCTGAGAAGACTCAATGACAAAGTCGAATCCCTACGGAGAGATGCTGGTGCACTTACGTCGTTTATTACTCAACCGAATGCGAAACGTAAAAGAAAGGCTATGAGAATCAAACGCAAGTATATAACGCACACGCAATATGATGACATAAACAATACTGCTACAGAAGCACTTGATACAGTTAAGCAGAAAATCAGCTTATATGCTAAAAGATTAAGGCGATATAAGGAATCAAAACAGAGGAGAGAGGATAATAAGCTTTTCAAAACATCACAGAAAAAGTTCTTCGATAGATGCAGAGGCAACAATGGGAACACAAACCAATTTCCTAATATGAGGAGCCTAGAAAATTTTTGGACAGAAATCTGGTCATCATCTTCACATCATAAACAGACCTATCAATTATTGCAACAAAGTGAGGAAATGTCCTAATTAACATCAACGTTAGAGTTCTATGTTACGTCTGAAGATTTTCAAATCGTAGTGAAAAGCTGGAAGGTTTCAGGTATTGATGGCCTTCACAATTATACTGGTTAAAATCTTTTTCTGCTCTCCACAATATCATGAGACGCGAAGTAAACAGATTCATACAGGACCGAACATGCATCCCGGACTATATGTGCGAAGGAATTACTTACCTAATTCCCAAAGATGACAACCCCCAGTATCCTTCTAGGTTCAGGCCTATCACCTGCATTAATAATTTTTACAAACTAACAACATCATGTGTCACTGAACTCATCAATAAACACTGTTTAGGTAATAATATCATGGCTGTACAGCAAAAAGGCTATGTGAAAGGAGCATTTGGCTGCCAAGAACAGTTAGCTATTGATGCCGTAATCACTGGTCAAGCGTGTGCCGGGCAAACAAACTTGTTTGCGGCTTTCATTGATTACAAGAAGGCTTTTGATATGGTCTCACATAGCTGGATGATAGAAGCTCTCAGATTGTATAAAATCAATCCACAAAATTTAAGTTGAATTAGTACGATTTTAAAGCCGTTTTAGCATGAAACTAGGTCAAAGCAACGATTTTGTAAATTTTAATCGAATATAGCATCATACTTTCTCTACCCTTTTATTGAAGTTAAAATCATCGATTACCTACCTATTTTATTTATTTAGTATCGTGCTATTTTCAAACTTAGTTTATTGCACGAACTGTCATTGGTTGAGGTGTGTTCAGAAGCAATTTATTAAGAAAATTGTTTTAGTACGATACTACTCGTAGTTACAAAATGTTTAAAATTAAGATCGAGTTAGTAAACTACTTTAAAGTTAGCAAATTTTTAAGAAGTATCATACTTGTTTTGAAACGAAAAAAAATTTATCAAAACCTAAAACGACTGTACACTAGGTAAACTCCAAATATATGTAGCAACAAGAAAAAAAATAAGCGAATGTTACCACGTTATAATAATTATTTATTGATGTTACCCTTAGTATGGTTTCGATCCAAGTGAACGAGTTTGCAAAAAAATTTACTTGATAAGCTTGAGAAAATTTAAGAGAGCATAGATTAACAGCTTAGTAAAATCATACGATACTTTTAAATTAACAGCTATGCCCTTGAATTTGAATTCAAATAATGTACATATGTACATCAAAATTCAAAAGTAGAAGAAAATTTTGTTGATAGAGTTAGGAGAATAGAGAAATTTATAGGGTAAATGAACAAAGTTTAGCAAATTCAAACACATTTTATGTAGAATATAAACATTCGTAAAATAAATAGTTTTCGAATAAAATAAATTAATTTAATCTCAAACATTCTGCCACCCCTGGAACAACGTTTCAGCACACGGGTAGTATTGCCAGTTTATGAATTGGTCTAACAAGATTACCAGTTAATGTTCTCAAGGTGACAACACGGACATAACCATCCTTGCCTGGATGAATTGCCATGACTCGACCCAATGCCCATTTGCCTGGCGGTAGATTGGGTTCTTTGATCACAACCAAGTCATTAAGTTTGATATTGGGCTGCACATTCTGCCAGCGAGGACGGTTTTGAAGCGACGTCAGGTACTCTGTGTTCCATCGTTTCCAGTACCCTTGGATCTTTTGTTGCAAGTTTTGCCAACATGATAAACGATTTGTTGGAATCTCCATGGTGGGCTCTGGAACAGCTGCATGTGATTCACCTAGAAAGAAATGAGCAGGTGTTAGAGGATCTAAGTCAGAGTCAGAGAGTTGACACAACGGTCGCGAATTAAGCATACTTTCGATTTGTGTTAACAGGGTATAGAGTTCTTCGAATGTCAGATTGTCTGTTCCGATAACTCGACGTAAATGTTGCTTGACAGATTTTACCCCTGCTTCCCACAAACCGCCGAAATGTGGAGCCGAAGGAGGGTTGAAGTGCCAGGAGATACCGTCACGAGCCAATGATTCCGCGACAATCGAATTATGCTGCTCAGAAAGGATTAGTTCATGCATTTCGGAAACTGACCGAGCTGCACCACGAAAGTTCGTTCCATTGTCGGAATACATATGCGATGGTTTTCCTCGGCGAGCTACAAACCGACGAAAAGCGGCCAGAAAGGCATCAGTCGTCAAGTCACTAACGATTTCGAGGTGTATCGCTTTTGACACAAGGCACACAAATAAAGATATATAGCACTTGGTTAATGTTGTTTTGCGACCGATTTTCAATTTTAGTGGTAACGGACCAGCGTAATCACAACCGCAGTGCGCGAATGGTCGGCATTGGGCAATCCGTTGCGGAGGTAGATTACCCATTTGTTGGGTTATGGTAGCCTTTCGTTGTCGAAAACATTCTATGCAATCATGAGTTATTTTTCGAAGAAGATTGCGACAACCGATTACCCAGTATTCTTGCCTAATCAACGCGAAAAGAGTGGATACACCCGGGTGTAGAAATCGATTATGACCGTCAATGAGAATCAGTTTTACAACAACATGATCTTTGGGCAATATTATGGGGTGTTTTGCATTAAACGAAAGGTTAGCATTTTCAATTCTGCCTTCAACGCGAATAATGTTGCAATCGTCTAAAAACGGAGATAAGTTAATAAGTTTGCAATTTTTCGAAAAAAATCCGTGTTTCTTATAAAATTGAATATAGTCACCAAAGTATTTATCCTGTAACCACTTTATGATTCGTATTTTAGCACCAAAAATCTCATCTTTACCGAAAACCGACGAAGAACGTTTATTTCCGCGGCAACGGTCGATAACTCGATTTATTTGAGCTACGGTTCTGATCAAACTGTACCTCGACGATATTCGACTCGAAAGGATTTCGAAAGGATGATCTTCATACGTCGTTAGATACGATGTCGTTTGATGTTTTTTCTCCTCAGCTTTACAGAGTGGATCATCTTCCATGTCATTTATTATTGGCCAGTCTTTTGAATCCTTTTGAAGCCAATGGGGGCCGGTCCACCAAAGTGAATGCTCTAGCAGCTGAGATGGTGGGATTCCTCGCGAAGCACAATCAGCTGGGTTGCACTCTGGCCTAACGTGAAACCATCTGTTCCTTGGGATCGCGTTAAGAATTTCAGAGGTACGATTACCTACAAAAATATTCCAGCGACGAGGAGGTGAGGACAACCAAGACAAAACAACCTTCGAATCGGACCAGGCGTAGACATCGGAAAAGGTAAAATTTAATGCCTTTTGTACAGAAACAAGTAACCTAGCCAAAAGGAGAGCTCCACATAGCTCTAATCGTGGTATAGTAAGCTGTTTCAATGGTGCCACCCGAGATTTGGAAGCTACTATGTTGGTAACAAAAGTTCCATCGGATAGCTGGTAGCGCGAATATATCACAGCTGCGTACGCAGATGCCGATGCATCGGAAAATCCATGAATTTGGAATGATTTGTTGGTGAGACCAATGTTTCGAGGAATATTAATTTTGGTAAGAATCGGGAGTTCGTTTCGATAATTACTCCATTGAGTCGATATTCCACCAGGAAGTTCTTCATCCCAGTCCAATTTCCTATGCCAGCCCAAGCAACACAATTGCCTCTTACAGATATCTTGAAAAGTTATTTTCCAAGTGTTTTCAACTCTTTGAACAATCTTAAAAAGGTCTGTTATACCCAAAAAGGCCTAAAGGGGAGGAGTCTATTGTATTGAACAAAGAGTTCTAAGTAAAGTATTTGTAAGACTTCATAAAGATCATTTTTTGATTAATCTATAAAGACACTTTCAAGTGGTTTTCAAGATGTTTATATTTTTGAGTAGAAAGATTGAATTGCGAAGAAGAAAAATGTATAAAAATTGTCTTTCTCTTTCACGCAAATACAATTTTTATGCAATTCAAATAAAATGGATTGACTAATATAAATACACAAACATGGCGAATTCTTTAATTCAATAATTTATGACTGGATTTACGATATTCATTGTATACCCTTTTTATGATTGTGTGTTTTGATTTGCGAGAGAAGATTTAATTTGAAACCGCATACTCTACCCTACTTTAAATTAACGCGCCTTCAAATAGAATAGTATTTACAAAGAAATATTCAGAAAAATAATGTTATAATAATAAAATGCCCTCAGAATAAAAAAAGAAATGACGTTTAAGTATGCAATAGATATGGCCGATTCATGTATGTGTATGTATCGAAGGTATTCCTACCTACAGGGTGCTTTATTTTATAAAAGGTCTTTTTTTTTGTTGAATAATTTTAAAATGTAAAGTAATTTCAGCAAATAAATACAACTCAAAAGGTTTACAAACTGAGCGACATATTAGCACTTACGTCTTTAGAATTTTGTATGAAATAAAATTAAATCAACTTTTTTTTATTGTAGGTATATATGGTGATGCTAAGATCTCCTTTATACTACAAAACACGAAGAAACATAATAATTGTTTGAAGAATGATTCCGGATTTTTATTGCATTTTTTTTCAAAATTTAAATGTAAGTTGACAGGTTTTATACATCGTACAGAGAAAAGATACAAAAACACATACTATATGAAAATAAGTGAAAATATATTATGTCATTCCTTAATTTTTATTTCACAAAGTGTTAAAATCCCTGGATTAAAAATCTGTTAGAAAGATATGCTAACTTGACATTTTATTGTTGCGTCAACATTCTATCAAGATACAAAATATTGAGTTCAACTGTCAACCGACTAAAGAATCACCGAAAATTCAGAAAATTTGATATTATACATAATTAAAATAATACCCATTATTAATTTTATTTGAATTTGAATTTTATTTCAACATTTCTTTTACATTC
This sequence comes from Chrysotoxum bicinctum, assembly GCA_911387755.1. Lineage (NCBI taxonomy): Eukaryota > Metazoa > Arthropoda > Insecta > Diptera > Syrphidae > Chrysotoxum > Chrysotoxum bicinctum. Next base: position 125,359,076 of record OU426988.1, on the reverse strand, counting down.
TGCCAAAGTTCTTCAAATAACAATATTTCCTTCTTTCATTTACTTACATCCATAGAAACTGATGACTTCGTATATTAAACGATAAAACATAAAAATCTAGTAAATAATAATTTTATCTTCAATATACGTTTAACAATGTCACCCTTTACAAAATATATGTATTTTATACAGATACGCCAACCATTTGTTAAGAACTCTTTAAAATATCTTAAGCACTTCACAATAAGATATCGAAACTGAAATTCAAAGCAAAGAGTGAAAAAAGTGTAAACAAAGAGTAAAGGAAGAATATAGCTGTTTACAATCAGTCAAATTCAAAGAAAAAAAGAGCAAACAAAGTGTAAGCAAAGAGTAAAAGAAAAAGATAATAAATTCACAACAATTAGGCTAGGCGCGCACATTCAATGTTTAGTTTTGCAACTGTTTGTTACGAGCAACTAAAAAGTTTGTGTTTTGACACAAACTAAACGATTGCCTAAAATGAGTTCGCTATTTTGTGTAACATATAATTATACGCACCTGCGCGAACATTCAACCAAATAGTTCATCTGTTTTCTATAAGCAACCAAACAGTTGTGCAGTTTTGCTTATTTTTTGTTAAACATAATCATATGCAATGGCGCGCACATTCAACTAAATAGTTGAGTTGTTTTCTTTAAACAGAAGAGAGAAAAAAAGATTTTCGCTTGGTTTCACAATTCACAATTGTTAGGCGAAACAACATTTTTTTTCAACCAAAGAGGAAAGTAGTAATTATCTGGATGTTAGGCTTTCATAAATACGTTTTAGTGAAAACTTCCACAGAATATCTTCAAGATGTATTCGAAAGATTAAAATGAAAACCTCATTCAGCATTTTAAAACTACTCCTTTTAAAGAGGTTTTATAGAGGGTACATAGAGAGTCAATATGGTGACATTTGTCATAATTATCTCTAAGATGTTTTAAAGATCATTTAATTATACTATAACAAAAAGAACATTTTAAAGAGCAAATTAGGAGGTCATAAAGTGAAATGGTATTAAGAAGATTGAACTAACAGCTTGTAAAGAGCTGATACATTTATTGAAGTACTCTCCAAGAGTTTATGTGTTGCTTGGGAGAGTTCTTGAAATAGAATTTTTAACAGGACGACCGAAGGGGCAAGGAAACCGAGGGGATCAAAGATACGAGCCACGTCGCGATTTGCCGTTTTGTAATTGGTTCGTTGGGGGTATAATTTAAACGAAAACTAAATAAATCACATTTCGAATTCCAGTATAGTCCGAGCACTTTTATCCACGAATCAGCTTCAGTATCAAGCGAAATAAGAGAGCCATGGGTAGAACTAGTGTTTGGAATAAGTTCTTTTGAATTACTTTCCCACTTACTGAGTTCCATACCGCATTTTAATAAAAGCTCGATTAAGGATTTTTGCTTAAATAACGCTTCACCTAAAGTGTCACCACCCGATACGACATCATCAACATAAAAATCGTTTAGCAAGATTTCCGAAGCGACGGGAAACTCCTCTTTATAGTCATTTGCTAGTTGTTGTAAGACTCGAACTGATAAAAAGGGAGCACAAGAAGTTCCGTATGTCACCGTGCGTAATCGAAAGTGTTCTACTGGTTGCGAGGGTGACTTTCGCCACAAAATCCGTTGAAAATCTGAATCCTTATCAGATACCCAGATTTGGCGGAACATTTTCACGATATCCGCAGTAAAAACAAATGAATGACGGCGAAACCGAAGGCAAACAGCGAACAGATTTCTTTGAATAGGTGGACCTATCATCAACGAATCATTTAAAGACCGACCATTTGAATCCTTGAAAGATCCATCAAATACGACCCGAAGTTTAGTCGTTGCGCTATCAGGCTTCAAAACCGCATGATGCGGCAAATAAAAAACATTTGGTTTTTCAATTTCCGAGTTAGGAATTTTTTTCATATGTCCTAATGCAATATACTCATCAAGAAACGAAGAGTAACTTTCAAAAAAATTTTTGTTGTTGGAAAACTTCCTTTCCATAGATTTAAGTCGCGACAATGCCCCATTAAACGAATTAGCGAACTGTGGAGGCGAATTAAAAGGAAGGTCGACTATATACTTTCCGTTTGAATCGCGACGATGAGTATTAATGAAATGTTCTTCAATTTCCTGATCTTCCTTGGAAATTGATAGTTTAGGATCAACTTCTTCAATTGTCCAAAACGCTTGAAGAATTGAGTCCACATCTATAATGGTGTGGTGTGACAAGACGTTTTCCTCATTATGTGATGGTAATGATCCTGCCAGTAGTAAAATATCAACGGAATTGGATTTATTAAATGAAGGAACAGCTAAATCTAAACGATGTAAATGATCCCAGTCATCGACGTTAAATGATGTGGTTGGCAAGTTTGAAGTGACGCTTGATAATATATATGTATCAACTGTAATACTGAATAAATCACAGCGTGATGATATTGCCAACGATAAAAGGCCTCTAGATTTACCAGCATTGGTAGATCCAATGCCGCTAATGGGAATACGAGCGTTTCTCCTTTTTAGGCCAAGTCGTTGGACACAAGACTCCGTAACGAAAGAAACTTGTGAGCCAGAATCTACGAGAATCCGAACTTCCTTATATACACCGTGTATATCTTTCACCTTACCGATAGCAGTTGGCAGCAAAGTCTGCGGTATATATTCTCCGAAGTTGAGCGAATAGTTGTTGACGAGAAATGCATTTGAAGTCGAAGAATTATTTAAATTAGTTTGAGGAATAAACTCACGAATCTGACTTGCATTAGAGGAATTGCTCACAGCTGTATTGGCAGGTTGATTTGCATTATGGTTTACGTACACCGAATCGTCGTGCACTAAACTATGGTGGCGAGATTTGCAGACCGAGCACCGAAATTTAGATAAGCACTTCTGTGAAGAATGGCCAGGTCGCAAACAGTTGAAACAAACCTTGTTAGATTTAACGAAATCTCTTCGAAAATTTACTTGCATAGCAAGAAAGTCTGGGCATTGAAAAAGCCCATGAGAAGCATTACATTTAATGCAAGAGGATGACGAAACATGCATACTTTTAACACCGGAATTCCTAGGCTTATGATTTTCGCGAGAGCTAGAGTGTGCGCTTTCTAAAGCATCACAACGACGTTCCAAAAAATCCAGAAACTCATCGATCGTAGGATTGTCTGAGGTACTACTATCTTCTGACCACGCTTTGCGAGTTTCAGAGTCTAGTTTATTTAATAAAATATAAATAATCCACGGATCTCTGGTCAGTGAATTTATCGCCGTAAGACCTCTTACGATTTCATCTGCTCCATTAGATATTTTGCGCAGGCCACTGACACTAGAGACTGTTGTAGTTGGTAATTCCATAAATGATTTTATGTACCCGTTCACGATATAACGAGGTCGATCATAGCGCTTTACTAGCCTGTTCCAAGCTTCTTCGTATGTAGAATTGGTAAGCGGAAGATGGTTAAGAAGACCTAACGCAGTGTTACGAAGACAAGATTTTAATAAAAGAAATTTCTGAATCTGTGACAAATTTGTTTTGGTATGAACGGCGTTTTCGAACATGTCCCTGAAGGACGGCCACTCCTGATATTCACCGGAAAATGGTTCGATGTGGATTTTGGGAAGAAAGAAATCCGATTTGGATTCCGAAGAATGCGTTTTTCCCAAAGTTTCCAATAAAAGTTTTTGCTGATCAGCTAACTGGCCTACGACGTCTCTGTTCTTCTCAATATTGTTACGTTCTCTTATCGACGAAACTAAAATAGACTGCACCATCAAATATTTCGTTTCAAACTCTTCATATTCTGGGACTGGGTCTACGTAGCCCTCCTCCTCTGCGAATTCGTATATGCTTGATTGGGAAGCATTGAATTCATCCCATAAACTTGTTGCCTTGGTCAAACGAACGTCTAAATCTCCAAGCGATACATTCTCATCAATGGATTCTGTGAACTTGACAAGCTTTGTCAAGGAACCCTTGAGGTGACCACGAATTAACCGAAGCGCGGAAGGCGAAGATTTCTCAGGCATTGTATATGGAGAGTATAAATTCAAAACAATGAAAATGGATTGCAATTATTTAAATAATTGGTTATTTCAATCAATGCTCGTAAGCAAAAGATTATTACGCACTAAACAACGAAGCCTCGAAATTTGTAAGGAAAAGAAACGCACTGGAAATTTGAAGCCAATTCGAAGTTTAATCTAATTCCCATAAATATAATTTTTGTTCAGCTACGCGAAAATACGTCACAGTTTTTCCTAATTTTCACAAAATAATCCGCTCCGAAATGACTAAATGGACTGTATAATTATTAAAAACCGAATTGTGGAAAAATATTCGACAAGAAATATGTATCCGGCTCGAATTTAGGACCATGAAATGTTTTGAAACGAAAAAAAATTTATCAAAACCTAAAACGACTGTACACTAGGTAAACTCCAAATATATGTAGCAACAAGAAAAAAAATAAGCGAATGTTACCACGTTATAATAATTATTTATTGATGTTACCCTTAGTATGGTTTCGATCCAAGTGAACGAGTTTGCAAAAAAATTTACTTGATAAGCTTGAGAAAATTTAAGAGAGCATAGATTAACAGCTTAGTAAAATCATACGATACTTTTAAATTAACAGCTATGCCCTTGAATTTGAATTCAAATAATGTACATACATCAAAAGTAGAAGAAAATTTTGTTGATAGAGTTAGGAGAATAGAGAAATTTATAGGGTAAATGAACAAAGTTTAGCAAATTCAAACACATTTTATGTAGAATATAAACATTCGTAAAATAAATAGTTTTCGAATAAAATAAATTAATTTAAACAATACTAATACCTTAATAAATAGGATGTTTAAAACTTTGCGCGAAAAAATAGACGTACATACAGTGCCGGATTAGCCACGAAGCAAGAGTAGCAAATGCTACGGGTCCCGCGCATTTGGGGGCCCCGCGCACCAACCTTTTCTGACCATAAAAAAGTATTATTTACATATAAGATTTAGTCACAATTACTAAGAAGAAAATATTTGCATCAAAATGATCAACTAAAATTTTATTTTTCTATCCGCTGGTCTTACCAAAAATCATGTTTCGCACCGCACCAAACGCAAATTGGACAACGGTATGAAATTCAGGTATTTATTGTCACCATTGATAACGTACTCACTGCTTTAGGTAAACGTATATGAACAGTTATCATAAAATTGCTGGCATTTTCGGAATATTCCGAGAGCTAAAATCTCTTCCTGATTCAAAATAGCTTTTTTGGCCTTTACTCCACAAAAATTGGCGTTTCGTCCGGGTGATCGCACATGGACTCATCAGTTTGCTGTAAGGACCTTGTCAATACGCAATTTTTATTGAATTCAGTTCATCTTATATCGATTTTTTGACAAAAATCCAATGTGAACTATATCCAACCAAGATTAAAATTATAATCATTAACGTTGGAATATTTTGCCCGTGGCCGAGCATTGATTCTATATGAAGGTTTTTATAATACAAATTCTATATACTACTGAAATAAATCAGCCTAGTAGAAGACTTAGCACTATTAATGGATTTGTTGAATTTGTTGAAAATAGCAAAATATTTCAACTTTAATGATTACAATTTTAATCTTGGTTGGATATAGTTCACATTGGATTTTTGTCAAAAAAATCAATGTAAGATGAACTGAATTCAATAAAAATTGCGTATTGACAAGGTCCTCACAGCCAACTGGTGAGTCCAGGTGCGATCACCCGGACGAAATGCCAATTTTTGTGGACTAAAAGCCATAAAAGCTATTTTGAATCAATAATTCAACAAGTCCATTAATAGTGCTAAGTCTTCTACTTGGCAGATTTATTTCAGTAGTATATAGAATTTGTATTATAAAAACCTTCATATAAAATCTCTTCCACCAGAAGAAATTAAAAATCTGCAACCATAGTAAGTGCTTACGCAGATGATTTGGAGGACAGTCTGGGCAACGAATTAGTGCAATTCGCTTCAATGCTCAATTCTGATGTGGCTGGTATTATTGACAGCAGGAATCATGAGGCTCTGGAAATGCAGGTTTACAAGCTGTTGATAAATAATTCTTTACAATCTTGTTTCCCGAACGTTGAAATTGCTTTGCGCATTTATTTGTCTCTCATGATCACCAACTGCAGTGGTGAACGATCTTTCTCAACATTAAAACGTGTTAAAAATGAATTGAGGAACACGATGAGCCAACAACGTCTTAATCTCCTCGCTTTAATGAATATTGAACATGATTTACTCCGAGAAGTCGATATCAACAGCATTATTTATAAATTTTCCCAAATTAAATCAAGGAAAGTTTGTTTGTAACAGTTTTGTTTTATTTAATACTCGTACCATAAACTTGATAAGTGCCTAACCTAAAACAGTCTAAGGGCCCCTTGATAGAATTTGCTACAGGCCCCGCGCTGGCTTAATCCGGCACTGCGTACATAGATATTGGTATCGAATAAAAGGTTTTGTTTTTGTCTTATAAATTATACTAAACCTTTCCGTTCAAATACCAACCGTGTGCTGTTGACATGTCGCATGCTTAATGGAATACTGACCCATTAGCAGATAGGTCAAAATTGAGTTACGTACAGATACAGGCTTTTGCAAGCTTCAGATCTCATAAATAGTTTATCATACTTTAAGAATACCAGTATTCATGATTAATTCATGAATTGGTTTTAATTTTATCCCTCAACAAGTAGGGCTTTGGGCTTGCAGCCAAAATATCAAAACATTTTTAAATCGATGCCAAAATATGATACTTATCAGTTTTACTCTTGGACCCTGATTACACCATTCTTTTTTTTAGTTTGTTTCGGCTTTCGTCTTTCTGACAGTTTGAGGCAGCTGTTGAAAGATAACTTCATTCCACTACCCTTCTCCACCTAACACCAAATATTTCAAAAAGACGACAGACGAAATAACTGAAAATAAAAAGAAATTTGTAATCAGACTCTTGATTAGAACCACACAAACATCAACCCACTAGATAGAAGAACTATACCAAAGTTTAATTCATATACATAGGTAAATAGAACGAATCACCAATATTCTTAACAACAGGATTTTACCACAACATGTGACAGACAAAATCAGCTTTGAAAAAGTACATCTGCTTCCACACGCATCTGCAGTCGCACCGCCACCAAAACCGTAGGAAAGAAAGTCAATCACAATCAGCAAGCAACATCCGCAAGGATTCCAAACGCCATACTGGGAGAGACGTCGGCAAAATAAGATTAAAAGACGTAGGGCAGACATAAATAGACTCGTTGCGTTTCTGGCTGAATGTAGATTCAAAATGCTTACAAACAAAATAAAAGCTCTACGATCTTCAACACAATACTTTCCACAAACATTTGCTGAAATTATTGAGTTGAAAAACACGAAGACGCACAACCCGCAGCTTCAGCCCAGAGACTTGCTACGTACAAAGAATCCAGAAATAGAAAGAACCAGAATAGACGTTTCTCAATTGAAGAAAGAGGCTTCTACATGGATGCATCTAAGTCAAACGCAAAAGAAACAAATAGCGAAATGGCGAACATGGAAGAAGCTTCAGCTTTCTGGAAAGAAATTAGGGAAAAATCGGAAACCCATGAAGACGAATCATCCTGATTAGTAAATGAACGGTTAAGAAGCGAACAAATTACCGAAATGGCACCAAGTGCTATTTATGGGGACGAAGTGGCAGCAGCTATTAAGCTTGTCAGCAACTGGAAAGCTCCTGGGCCCAAAAAGGTCCAAAACATCTGGATCAAAAAACTGCTGGTTCTCCATGATTTTTATCTGCACACTTCACCATTTGGGTTGATGAACCTGAACAAATGCCTGGCTTCCTTGCGGAAGGGAACACTTTCCTTCTTCCGAAGGGTAGTCCAACTACAATCCCAACCAGCGTTACCACTTCCGTAAAAAAAGTCGAAGTAAATTTGAAGAAAAAAGTGAAGTAAATTGAGAAAAATCGAAGTAGATTTCAAAATGACTTTTTATTTGCATTTAGAAAAAAAATTGGACTCGAGATTTTCATCAGTTATTACAAAACGAAAAAGTGGTGATTCAGTCTGTCTGTAGATCTGTTACTCAACCTGCCGTCTAGAGGAGAAATTATATATTTGTACTTGTGTCGATGCTCATATTTTTGTATGGAAGTACTAACTATAATGAAAATAGAGAAAACGAAGTAGTTTTGGGCTTTTTTTTGTAAAATTGAAGTAGATTGAAACAGAGATTTTTAAAAAGAAGTAGATTTCAGTATTTTGATGATGGTGCGAAGTAGGAAGTAGATTTTAAAATATTTTGAAAAAAAGAAGTAGATTTACTTCAATTGAAGTAAAGTGGTACCACTGATCCCAACAGGATACCGGCATAATACATGCTTGTCTACGATATACAAGCTCTCCACGAAAATACTTACCAACCGAATATACAGCCATTGCGATAGCAACAAAATTGTGAACGACGAGCACACATCTTGTGCCAAAGAGTCATAAGGTTGTAAAGAGCAGCTTATCATCCACCCATTTGCAGTTCGTCAAGCACTTCAAGGAAAACGAAACTTGAGTATGGTGTTTGTGGACTAAAATAATGCATTCGACTCTGTTCCTCACTCTTAACTGCACGAGGTGCTTGAGATATATAAAATTGACCTAAAGGTAAGCAGATTCCTGAAAGTTATCAGCGAAAAGTGGTGCGTATCCCAGCTCCTGGAAGTTAACACCACCTCTACAGTCAACATCAGAAGAGGAATCCGTCAAGAAGATGCTTTCAGTCCTCTATGGTTTTGCCTGTTCCTAAACCCACTGAGTAATTTGCGAAAAGTCGATGAACATTTACCATCAAGGCAGGGATGGTTTCACAAGCACTTAATCGCCTGCTCTATGTGGATGATTTAAAGCTTTACACAAATGGCAAACAGAAAGTCTACAGATTATTAAATACTGTAAAGCGTTTCAGCGACAAGTTAAACATGGAGTTTGGGTTAGACAAGTGTAAGATCGTCCACCTTAAGAAAAGAAAAGTTCAAAACGACGATATCGGATACAGTATTGATGAAAGCAGCATTATATCAAACCTATCTGATGGTGAATCTTACAAGTATTTAGGACTTATCAAGTTAAAAGTAATCTGCTTCTTAGTTACTAAGCAAAGTTTAGTCAAACAATTTAACCAAAGACTGAAAATTCTCCTTGACACCTGGGCAATCCCAATACTGACTTATTAATTTGGCATAGTCAAGTGGTCCGATACAGAGTTGAACAACATCATGAGGTCGATCAGAAATTCTCTTTTTCGTCAGGAGGACTATCTCAGTTTTCTCTTCTAAACCCATGCTTATCCATCCATAAGTTTGCTTGTCGCATGACCTGGCTCAGCTTTCTTTGCGTGCTTTCCGTGTCTCTTGCCATGATCATCACGTTGATGTTATCTGCGTACCCGAGCAGAAAGGTGTCTTCAGGCATCTCCATGCGAAGAATGTCATAATAAGAGATGTTTTAGAAGTCTGGTCCTAACATCGATTCCCGCGCTGCTTCTAATGTTTTTTCTTTCTTCGTGGGCCTTCTGAGGTTTCGTAGATCAACTCTGTATCCTTGAGATAGTTCTTCACCATCCTCAAAATTTATGCTGGAATGTGGAATTTCCTTTCGAGTGCGTCCAGTATGTCAGTCCACCTCGCAGAGTTGAAGGCATTCCGTATGTCCAAGGTTGCCAGCAAGACGATCTTCCTAGAGTCGTGGTTACCCTGTTAGGCGATCGTGTTGGCCGATCTGGAATACGGCTCTCCTTTGCTTTTGCTGATCAGCTCCAAGCGTTGTTTTTTCTGTGGCATGCAGCTGTTAGAGTATTGAATGGGGACATGTTTGGGCTGTCACTTTTAGTACTTCTGCAAAAAAATCCGTCGGGACGGGGGCTTTTATGTTTTGCAGCGAATGTACAGCTATGCTCAACTCTTCTTCAATTAAAGCTCGAACTTCCTGTCGTTGAGCCAGTGTGGTGTCGGGTAGCCTGACAGGATGAATTGGGAAGAGTGTGAACACAATGCGCTCCATCTTCTCTTCGTTCCAGTCAGGGGATGTCATCTAAGCTTCATTCGCTGCTTTGAGGCCACGTCTATTGGCCATCTCGAGTATTTGCTTTTCTCGAGAGTCTGTAGTTGTCATTCCGCACTTCTGGGCTTTGACTTTAAAGTCACCAGCAACCAGAATTACTCCTAAACACTCGCAAATGAAGTCCTCCAGGTCATTCAAATCATAGCGCAAATCTTTTATTCTGCCATTGAGACTCAGATAGATGCTTATAATCGAGAGTCTCTCAGTCTTCACGCAAGCAAACCCTATTTGTCATCATCATCATCGGCTCGACAACCGGGTTCCGGTCCTGGCCTCTTTCAACAAGTCTCTCCACCTATCCCGGTCTCTAGCCGACGCCATCCAGTTGCGCACCCCAAGGCTTCGGGCGTCCTGGTCTACGCCATCTCTCCAGCGCAAGCATGGTCTACCACGCTGTCGTCTACCATAGAATGTACCACAAAGAACTTTCCGAGCAGGTTCCTCTTCGCTCATGCGAGCTAGGTGCCCTGCCCACCGGAGTCTACCGAGCTTAATTTTTGTCACGACATCTGCTTCTAGGTAGATTGCGTACAATTCATGATTGTACCGTCTCCGGAATCGTCCTTCCTCACATATGGGGCCAACAATTCTCCTTAAGACTTTTCTCTCGAACGCAGCTAAGAGGTCGGAGTGCCTTTTGCTAAGCACCCAAGTCTCGGATCCATATGTGAGTACTGGCAGGACCATGGTCCTGTACAGCAGCAGTTTTGAAGTTATGGTGAGATTTCTGGATTTGAAAAGCTTTGACAGACTATAGTAGGCTGTGTTGGATTTGAGAAGCCGCCCGCGTATTTCTTCTTCTATATTGTTATCGGCTGCTACTATTGACCCAAGGTATTTAAAGGATTGCACCACTTCAAATTCGTGCTCCGCTACCTTGATTGTTTGACCAACTGTTCCTCTCGCATTCGACGCCACCATGTACTTTGTTTTACCTTCACTTATGTGCAGCCCCAGATTTTGTGCCGCCTGCTCGATCTGGATGAAGGAATCGTGTACAGCTTGTTCGGATCTTCCGATGATGTCAATGTCGTCTGCGTAAGCTAGTAACTGGCTGGACCTGTTGACGATGGTCCCTCTTGTTGCCGTGCCAGAGTCACGGATTGCTTTCTCCAACGCCAGGTTGAAGAGGAGGCAGGCCAAACCGTCCCCTTGTCGGAGTCCATTAAAGATTTTAATTGGTCTGGATAGCAATCCGGCTATTTTTACTTGGCTTGTTACGTTGGTCATGGTCAACCTACATAGTCGTGTCAATTTATTTGGGATGCCGAATTCTCTCATGGCTTTGTAAAGTTCTACCCTGGCTATGCTATCATAGGCGGCCTTAAAGTCTATAAACAGATGGTATGTTGGGATGTTAAATTCTAGACATTTTTCCATCGCCTGCCTAAGGGTAAAGATCTGATCAGTTGTTGATTTGCCTGGAATGAAACCACACTGATATTGTCCGATGACGGTTTTAGCGTATGGGGTTATCCGGTCTTGTAGGATAGAGGAGAGTATCTTATAGGCGGTACTCAACAACGTGATACCTCTATAATTGCTGCACGTTGTGACATCTCCCTTCTTATGTATGGGGCATATTATGCCTTTTAGCCAGTCTTCTGGCATTTCTTCCTGCTCCCATACGTGCACTATAATATCATGAATTGCTTGACGTAAGGCTGGCCCGCCGTGATGAAATAATTCGGCTGGTATGCCATCGGCTCCCGGGGATTTGTTCTGTTTAAGCCGGCCTATAGCCTTCTCAACCTCTTCTATGCTTGGTGGCGGCAACATAGGGTATTCTTCTTGAAGTAGTGGAGCCTCCACTTCTGTAGTGAGCTGACCATTTAGCAATTCATTAAAGTACACTTCCCATCGCTCCAGTATGCTTTCAGGATCGGTGATCAGATTTCCCTCTCCGTCCTTGCAGTATGTGCAGCGTGGTGTGTACTGCGTCATGTTTCGGACGGATTGGTAGAACTTCCGCGCCTGGTGCGGACCTCGCTCTCGGCTGTTTTCTATTTCACAGATTAGGTTCTTCTCCCAGGCTGATTTCTTTTGTCTGTGAAGCCGTTTTTCTGTTCTTCTGAGCTCTTTATATTCCTCTTCGCGTGCCCGCGTTCTATGAGATTGTTGCATTGCTCGGTACGCAACATTCTTACGTTCAGTCGCTAGCTTGCATTCATCATCAAACCAGTCGTTCCGATTTTTACGACTGCTGCCTAAGATGGAGTTGGCAGTACTAATGACAGTATTTTTAAGACGTGTCCACTTTTCATTTACGCCCAGCATACTGGCTCCAGGACTTACTCTCCCTAAGTCCGGTGTTTCTAGGGCGAGTCTTAACGCATTACCAAAGGTGTTACTGGTGTTTTCATTGCGCAGGGCAGCCGTGTTGATTCGAACCTGATCGGCGGATGCAATGCGTCTTCGCAAGGCAATCCGCCCTCGGAAAACCATACCAACAAGATAGTGATCCGAGTCGATATTGGCACCTCGGTACGTTCGTACCGTCATCAAGTTCGAGTAGTGGCGACGGTCTATCAACACGTGGTCTATTTGGTTACGAGTGACTCCATCAGGTGATACCCAGGTGGCTTTGTAGATATCTTTACGCGGGAACCTGGTACTCGCAACGACCATGTTTTTCGATGCTGCCAATTCTAAGACTCGAAATCCATTGTCATTAGTGTTCTCATGCAAACTATGGGTGCCTGCGTAATGCCTGAATACCGGCTCCCGACCTAGTTTTGCGTTCAAATCCCCAAAGATGATTTTAACATCATACCTTGGACAGGCATTGAGGGCCCTCTCGACTTGTTCGTAGTAAGTCTCTTTTTCTTCGTCTGAGGACTCCTCTGTAGGTCCGTGAACGTTAATGAGGCTGATGTTCGTAAATTTGCCTCGCACGCGAAGGGTGCATAGCCTTTCGCTTATAGCGTTAAAGCCGATGATAGTAGACTTCATTTTTTCGCTGACTAGGAAGCCTACCCCGAGCACATGGTGTTTTGTATGACAGCTGTAGTATATGTCATATTCTTTCTTCTGTAAAACACCATTCCCTGTCCATCTGATTTCTTGAAGAGCTGTTATGTCAGCTTTATACTTTGACAGGGCATCAGCTAGCTGCTGAGCAGCTCGAGCTCTATAGAGCGATCGTACGTTCCATAAGAAAATTCGTAAATCGTTTTTCCTTTTTCTTTGCGTGGGTTGTCGTCGTGAGATCAGTCCGTTTCCGAGGCTTGTTGTCGGTCTCGTAATTCTTTTAGTTTTACGGGACAGGGAATTAACCTGTCGCCAACCTGAGGAACCAGCCTGATCATATTAGCCAAACCTTTTTTAAAAGGCTTGTTTCTAGCGGCCGCCGCGGAGAGGCTATGATCACACTTCCACCAGTCCCGAATAGTTACGGCACGTGCATGTTTTCGTATGCTACATGTTGTTCCCCCTATTCGTCTGATGGCTGACCGCCAAACCCTATTTGTGCTCCTTGTTTTTTTCGGGTGGAATATCCTTTCGTTTGGAATCCAGATTGCAGCGGTTCCTAGCGAGTCAATTATCCAGTTTGTCTCTTTGTCTACGTACTGTTCGCTGACGATGACTTACGTCTAATTGAAATTCTTTCAGTAGTTTAGTCAGTAGGTTGTCAGCCGTTCGACTTTTGTGGATGTTTCCCTGTAAGATTCTGGTTATTGTAAGACCTTTTCCCTTTTATTGTAGATTTGCGCATAGGCAAGACCTTGGTGATTTTCGGCATTCATTTTTCTTGTGGCCCTCTTCTCAACAGTTAAAAAAAAGCCCTTGTCCTTTTCTGTCTGAGCCCTTACAGGTTGCCTATTGGTGTCCGCATACGAAACATTTGAAACTTCTACGCTATGTCGTCGTATTCTGCACTGAAGCCATCCGATTTTGATTCGGGAAATCTTCAGGATCTCGTAGGCTGCTCGAGCGTTCATATGAACTATAGGCAGTTTTCAGAGAGTTTTTGTTGGTACTTTCACTGTAAGGGTAACGATTTCGTATTTTTTGATTTTGCGGTCGTTGGATGTCGAGGTCCATGGGCCCGCTTGATCACCCCTGACAGACGCTTGTACTGGGCAACCGACTCCCTGCACCGTAAGTTTCTCCTCCCTTATTCTCTATTCATACTTGGTTTATTGTTCTATGTTCCTTCACATGTCTAGTTGTTTTTTTTTTTGTTCCACGGAGAGTATTTTATTTCCCAACTGCCCTGCATTAATAGCAAGTATTAATACTGAGCGTTCCGGAAAATAACAAAACCCACGAGGGGGTAGTAATAATAATAAATACCTAATGCTCGTAAAAATGATAATATTAGTAATAATAAATAACGATCTCAAGATTTTTACACCAGATAGCCAAAAAAGTTCAAGTAAAAAAAACTTGTGTAATTAAAAAAATAAATAAATTAAGTTAAGATTAAATAGACAAAAAATTGATGGTCCAGTGCTTGCTGGACGCCACGAAATTCGGATTATATACTTCTTTAGAGTATTTATATACTTACAGCTTATCTGTTATTACATGCAATAGATACAATAAAACTATGATTCACCCTTGATTTTATTAAAAGTTTGTATAATTAATTAAAATTAATGTTTTGATTGTTTTGTTTTAGAACAAACGCTATTCATTGCTTGTGGTGATGCCCAAGGACATCGAAGGACTTCATAATTTACTTCAGAATCTAAGTTCAAACATTTTTACGAATTTTAAAGATGTTTCTAAAGAAAAAGATATATATATTAGCATTCCAAAGTTTCAAGTTGAAGAAACATCACGATCTGAGTCCATGCTCAAAAGTTTGGGGTTGCAGAGGATATTTAACAAAGAATCGGCAGATTTAAGCTTACTTTCAGAAGATTCCGATCTACATGTAGAAGAGATTGTTCAATTTGTAAGTATGCGATTAGATGAAGGGGGCAGCGTACAAAATGGACTTTCTGCTAGTAACGTCAACAGAGCGTTAAATGGAGCAACGGAACAAAAGTTTGAAGTGAATCGACCATTCTTGTACTTCGTTTTGGACACCGAAGAAGATTTTGTTATTGTATCCGGAAAAATAACGGTTCCTCAGTTTAAGGCTGATATAGGTGTCGACATAAATAGTGAGTATAATCAATCTTAGTTAAGGGTAGTTAAAACCCCTTGATTGTGCTTTTACTATGAAACAAAATTGTTTTTATATACCTACAATAAGCTAAGACTGGAAATCTTTTTTAACTTAATAAGTGAATAAAAATCAAGTACTCGTAAATGTATAAAGTTTGTTTTTATTTTACAAAAGGTTAGACAAATCATCAATCGTGTGCTCGAAGGATGCAGCATTCAGTGTAGGTGGTATGTCCTAACTTTTGTCGAAGACATTTTGGCGTTTATAAATGTTTATAAATGGTTTTAATTGATCATAACAAAACAATGATGGAGAAGTCTTATTTATAACGTTAATGGCTCCATCAATTTTGCTACAATCTTATAAAAAAATTACGAGTACTTCTAAAAGTTACAAATAATATAGATATAGTATTCCAAAATTTTACAACTGTAAGAGTACTTGTTACAATTATATTTTATATTTTACTTTTACTTTGTTAAATACTTTAGTATTTTATTATTTTTTTGTCATAAAATTAATAATTAAAAATCATTCAATAATAATAATTCAAGAGAATAAGATTGTTTTAATAAATTAATATTTTATAATAAAAACCATCCTAACAACTTCAGAAGTGGGATTCTTTGGAAAGCTGGAATATTAAGAAATCAGTACGACCAATAAACTAATAAATATGAACAGAACCGAGTTGCAAAATTGGCTTGAAAAACATAAAATAGAATTTTCATCAACTGCCACTTATACACAATTAAAAAAGCTGTATGAAGACAAACTTTCTGAACTAGAAGAAGAGAATTTTGAAAATTCCAACAATTCCGGAAATAGTCAAAGAGATGCACTTAACCCTTTGATAAGCCAAAAAGAACTTGGAAACAACAATCAAGTCGGGGAACCTGCATCAGAAAATCGGATTCTATCTCTTACAGCAGAGGAAGCTGAAATTGATATACACTTGAGAATACTAGAAAAACGTCAACGTTTGCAACAATTGCAACAAGAACTGGCTCTTAGTCCGAATATTTTTCTTCCCCCAAAATTTGAAGATATTCAACATACCATCATACCGTTTGCTGGTGATGAAGCTTGTGATGCCCGTAAATGGATTGAAAATTTTGAAAGAGCTTGCGATTCTGTAAGTGGTGATGATATATTTCGTTTAAATTCAATTCGACGTTTGATGAAAACGGATTCCACTGCCGAAATTTTTCTTCGGGTGGATAATTCAACAAATTATGCGGCGTTTCGCAACAATTTTTTGTCAAACTTTGGACATTCATACTCTATTTCTGAAGTAATCGATACTCTACGAAAAACAACTTTCCAATCATCGAAGCTATCTGTTATGGGTTATATTCTTAAAATGCAAGAGTTGGCTGCACGTGCCAATATTGATGAAACACAAGTTATTCAATAATTCATAATTGAAGGTTTTCAAGATAATTCAGTAAACATTGCTGTATTGTATCCAGCTTGCAGTTTACAACATCTGAAGCAATTGTCTCATCAATATAGTAAATTGCGCTGTAAACGTGAAGCAAATGAAGCATTCAAATCTTCATTAACTACGAGGGTGTTTCCTACAAGACCAACTTTTTCAAAACCAAATATTGACTGTTCCAAAATATATTGTTTCAATTGCTCAAATGTTGGACATTTTGCAAATTCATGTCCTTATCCCAAACGTGAAAAAGGTTCATGTTTTCGATGTGGTTCCAAGGAGCATAATTTTAGAAATTGCCAGCAAAAACCTACTAATCGAGTGGCTCTTTTAGACGAATTCAACTCTAAGAACACCGAAAATGGAGAAACAAAATATAACGATTCTTTTTCCGAGTTAAATTATGTAAGTGTTACCTTTTTGATTAATGGTTTTAGGCATAAATGTAATACTTTCCTTTCACTTTTTGATTCGGGTAGTCCAATTAGTTTAATAAGAAAATCTGCTGTTCCAAATTATTTAACCAATCAATGGACTCAATATTCTGGTTTCAAAGGATTGGGACATTTTAAGTTATATTCTTTCGGAAAAATTAAAATTGAAATTTTCTTTCGGAAGTTTAATAAACAAATTAATATTTTTGTTGTACCCGATTCGGTTATTCCATATCCCCTCTTATTGGGTCGAGACTTTTTGAATGCATTTAACATTAAATTTATGATAGTTGATTTAACCTTAAATAAAATTCCAAAACAAAATGTTAAAATTTTAGATGATTCAAATAAAAATGAAATAAAAATATTAAATAAAGTATTACATTGTGTGCATGATTCCACTGAAAATGAGAATTTAAACTTTTTGCCTAATTGGAACAAATGTCAATTCTCTAACGTTGTTGAAATACCTGATTTGTCAAATTGTATCGATCATTTTGTTCCGGATATTTTTAAAATAGAGGAAGATGTACTTTTCGAATCATTTGATATTAATGTTGGTCTAAGCCCAATGCACCGGAAAGAGATTAAAACATTAATTGAGAATAATTATCTAGACCTTTCAAATATTCCAATTTCTAACGAACAAAAATATGAAATGAAAATTCACTTAACTTCCGACATACCAATAAGTTCACCACCTCGAAGGCTTTCATATGAAGATAGACGTATTGTCAGAGATATGATTAGTGACCTTTTGAAAAACAAACAAATACGACCTAGTAATTCTCCTTATACATTTCCAATTGTCTTAGTTTCTAAAAAATCTGGTGAAAAACGAATGTGTGTTGACTATCGACCCCTCAATAAAATTATGGTGCGAGATAGTTACCCATTACCTCATATAGATGATTGTTTAGAAAGATTAGAAGGAAAGACATATTTTACAACCTTAGATCTTAAAAACGGATTTTACCATGTTAAGATCTCTGAAAATTCGATTCCGTATACAGCATTTGTTACTCCAGACGGACAGTTTGAATTTTTACAAATGCCATTTGGATTGAAAAATGCGCCAGCAGTATTTCAGCGGTTTATTAACAACATATTACACTCATTTATCGAAGAAGGTGTGGTTGTTATATACATGGATGATATTACAATTGCAACCAAAACCATTGAAGAACATTTAGACGTACTCCAAAGATTGCTTCGACGACTTGCTGAATTTCGACTTGAACTGAAATTTAAGAAGTGTCGATTTTGCTACAACGAAATTGATTTCTTAGGATTTAAAATCAATAAGAAAGGGATCCATCCTAACAATGGACACATAGAAAAAATTAAGAATTTCCCTATTCCAAAAACGAAAGATCAACTCCAAAAATGTTTAGGATTATTTTCATATTTCCGTCGATTTGTCCCTTCGTTTTCACATATTGCTATGCCATTACGAAATCTTCTTAAACCAAATGCTAAATTTGTATTCGATGAATTATGTCTTTCTGCATTTTCTACCTTAAAAGATAAATTAGTAACGCCACCTGTTTTAGCATTGTATAACCCGAAACATGACACAGAATTGCATTGTGATGCAAGCACTGAGGGTTTTGGAGGAATATTAATGCAAAAACAGGAAGATAATAAATTTCATCCCATAGCATATTTTTCACAACGTACAACTTATTCTGAATCTCGATTTCACAGTTTTGAATTAGAAACTCTAGCTATAATATACTCACTACGAAAATTTCGTGTCTATTTAGAAGGTATTCCATTTAAAATTATAACGGATTGTAACTCCCTTACGATGACTTTGAATCGCAAAAGTGTAAATGCTCGAATAGCTCGTTGGGCATTTGAGCTTGAGAATTATAATTACACCATTCAGCATCGAAGTGGTCTGTTAATGGGTCATGTTGATGCTTTAAGCAGATACCCAGTAACATGCGTTCAGAGTCACAAAGACGTTAAACAAATGATTACAGTTGTTAATGCAGATGATGTAGATATGCAATTACAAATAACCCAAAATAGAGACGAAAATATAGTTGAATTACGAGAAAGGTTAGAAATAGAAGAAGTTCCAAATTTTGTCCTCGATGATGGTTTAGTTTATAGAAAATTAGAAAATGGAAATCTGTTGTTATATGTACCAAAAGAAATGGAATTGCAAATTATAAGAGTGGCACATGAAAAAAATTGTCATATGGGTGTTATGAAATGTCTTGAAAAAATTAAAATGCATTATTGGTTCCCAGGTATGAGAGAAAAAATTGAAAAGTATATTCAAAATTGTATTCAGTGTTTAACGTATTCTGTGCCACAACATAGTTCAAATCGTACTCTCCACCAAATTCAAAAGAAACCTATTCCATTCGATACTCTTCACGTCGATCATTTTGGCCCTCTTCCGTCAATTATTTCTAAGAGAAAACACATTTTGGTTATAGTAGATGCTTTTACAAAATATGTCAAACTTTATCCCGTAAATTCAACAAGTACTAAAGAAGTGTGTGTTTGTCTAGATAAGTATTTTGAATATTATAGTCGACCTCGTCGAATCATAAGTGATCGTGGTTCTTGTTTTTCATCGCTTGATTTTGAATCATATCTACTTGAAAATAATATTGAACATGTGAAAATAGCTACAGCATCACCTCAGAGTAATGGTCAAGTTGAGCGTGTAAATCGAGTTCTTAAGTCGATATTATCTAAAATTACGGAACCAATTCAACACTCGAATTGGTCGAAACAATTAACAAGAGTCGAATACGCTCTTAACAACTCTGTTCATTCCACAACTGGTGCTACACCTTGTCAATTATTATTTGGTGTAGAACAACGTGGTCGTGATGTTGATACTTTGTCAGAATATTTGGACAATAAACGAAATTTGTCTTCTTTTCATGATATAAAAACTTTACGACAAAAAGCTTCTGATAACATTGAATACCATCAGTCTAAAACTTCAGAATATCATGCTAATAGACACAAACCACATATTCAATTTTCAGAAGGAGATTTTGTTATGATAAGAAATACAGATACAACAGCTGGTACTAACAAAAAGTTTATCCCCAAATTCCGTGGTCCATACAAAGTGCATAAGGTTCTCCCAAATGATCGATACGTAATAAGAGACATTGAAAATTGTAAATTAACTCAAATTCCTTATGATGGCATAATTGAAGCCTCACGAATACGTTCCTGGGTTGATTGGCGGGATTCTCATACTTAAAAAAAATCTTTTTCAAAATGGTAATACCTGTATTAATATTTTGTATTTAACTTCATGTAACCAGGGTTTGTTTTACTTCTATTATAATTAATTATTTTATTATTAATATTATTATTATTTATGATTTTGTTATTCATGTTAATATTGTTATTATTATTGTTGTTTTTTTTTTTTTTGTTAAATGAGTTTCTTGATCGAGCCGATCAATATAGTCAGGATGGCCGAGTTGTAAGAGTACTTGTTACAATTATATTTTATATTTTACTTTTACTTTGTTAAATACTTTAGTATTTTATTATTTTTTTGTCATAAAATTAATAATTAAAAATCATTCAATAATAATAATTCAAGAGAATAAGATTGTTTTAATAAATTAATATTTTATAATAAAAACCATCCTAACACAACAAAGTTTATTTTATTAAGAAAATAATCCAAGACGAAACAATGTTTAATTGTATTTTACTGTTTCTTATAAATTTAAATGTCGATGCGATTGTATCGCCGATTTTAAAAATTTAAAGTTTCTAAGCACTGCAAAGTTTACTTAATAGTTGTGCAGTCAAATATTATCCGTTAGTAAGTTTTCAATTCAGGTTAAAGAAAAAATGTTTAATATTACTCAACCATTAAATGTAGGTGGAGTAATGTAAATTATTATTCAATATTATTGGAACACTGAATTGCATTCAATCAAACCAGGTCAATAAAAAATGAAGAAGAAAAATGAGAAAAGGTAACGTAAACTTCACATATATGAGGTCAGCGTTGTTGGGTATGTGACCCGCGCGCTAGAAGTGAAACTTTTTTTTCCCTCGCGCAAAGCCTCTGTAAGATTCTAACCTATAAACGTACAAACATTTTGTACGAGCCAACATAATAACTAATTGTTGATTAAGATTATAATGAATTTAGAATTGTGTAGGTAAGTGTTCTGTAATTTAGCTGATTACTTTTCGAATCGCTAAAAAATAAAAAATCATTTCTCACTTATCGTCTCTTGAAAAGAAATTAGCTTTGTGACATAGATTTAGGCTGGTATTCACCGAGCGCTCATAACTTAAGAAGCTCATAAACCTATTCACCAAGCAATATTAGTGAAGATCTACGAGCGCTCTTAAAAGTTAGAAGTGGTCCCGACCACTCCTAACTTACGAGCGCTCTCTTCGAAAGTTTGTTCGCTTAGACGTGTGCCACGCACGCATTTGACTCGAATCCATATGAGCAATGCCAAGTAGAAGAGTATCCATTTGCTGTCATGACCAACATTCCACAACATTTTACAGTTTGGGTATGCCTGAACAAGAGAGAGTGGCTCTCATTTTCGAACTTCGAAAAACACTTGTGAGCGGTTGGTGAATACCCCAAAGAAATTTCAAGTTAAGAGCCTCGTAAAGTTAAGAGCCGTTTAAGAGCGCTAAGTCCGTATAGACTTAGGTAGTTGTTGTATTTGGGTCATTTTTTAAAAATTGACATTTTTTTTTGATGGTTTGAAAAAAATTTTTTTTCAGTTTTTCTTGGGTTTTAGTTCCTAAATCTATAGTAAGTAAACAAGTAGAAAAGGAGTTCTTCGAGTTGCGCAAAAATAATTTCAAATATTTTCCATTTTTTAAGAGTATTTTTTGATAAAAATTTAAATTTTAAATTTCGAATGTACTAAAAATGTTCTTTTCTTGCATAAAATAACAATAATCCACGAAAAAATAGTAACAATAAATAGTTGAAATTTTTTGGAAAGCAACTAAATTTAATAAGATAATTAATAACATTACATTACATTACATTTTACACTACTCCGTAGATAAATCTACGAAGTAGAGACACAGAAAAGCACTGGCAACTGCGGCCATCGGCTTTAGACAACACAACAGAGAGAGACACACAGAGAAAGAACAACAGAAGAAACACATGTCAACAGCACACGGTTGGTATTTGAACGGTCCCCCATCCAAGTACTAACCGCGCGCAATGATGCTTGATTTCGCTGATCGATGGGAAGCGATGCTTTCATCAAAGCCAAGGCCGTTGACAGATAATTAATAAAAAAGTTGTTTGTTTACGAAATGATTTTGTTTAAAAGCATGAAAGACAAAAAAAAATAATTTTAAATAACGGCACATAACTTTCTTCGAACTTTTACGGTACCAATATTGTAAGGAATGATGAAATTCAGTATATTTATCTAGAATATAAAAAAATAAATAATAATGATATGAGCCATTATAAACTAAAAGAACATTTATTAAAAAACAAATACGAAAATGGCCACGGAGATTACAAAATCGACTATTTCTTAATTTCAATATAGTAAATGTAATTCAATGTCATTCAAATTATATTAGGTTCAAGTATGAGTAAATACCTTTCTTTTGGCGGTGGTTAGACTAAAAAATATTTATACGGTACAAAGATAACAAGGCCACGGAGATTACACTGAATTTTTACTCGGATGAAAAAATTATTTTGTATGTAAATTTTAAAGGAATTAACTGCAATAATTAAATTATAATAAAACATGAAATTGAAGGTTTTTTGACGTACTATAAGATAATGCATCGTAAAAATTATTAAAAATTGTTTAGTTGTGTGAAAAAGCGAAAAAGTTTAATTAGGTTTTTTTTTTCCAAATCTTGTCACACTCGTTCAACTAAGTATTCGGACAACAAAACAATTTTTTTTTTTTTGGCATATCATAAAATTGAAGTTTGAGAGAAGGCCTTTCAAACGACAAGGCCCAAAATTAAATAAAAAATCATTTTCATCATTAAAAATATTAATAAAACTGATTAAGCATGAAAATCACATCCCAAAAAGGCCACGGAGATTACACATTATTAATTACCATGGCTATTCGTTACCATCAAACGATCTGCAAATTTGTTCTTAAAATGCTGTCATATAAACACAGTTTCATGCCGAATTTCAAGTCTTTAAATTGAAATGCAAAAAAAAATAGAAGCTATAACGCTAAAAATGTAATTTTTTAAAACGACCCATTTAAATGTAAAACGCTTAGTCCCGATGTCGTTTTTTTCTACACCTTATGGACTTGGAAAAAAAACGCCTAGTATAGTTTTGCAAACTGAAAGATGTCAAATCACTTCCAAATGAAGAAAGTCATGTATAACTTGTTCGTAACCAAGGTTGAACAAAATGGATGGCGCTCTTTATGACACATAGATGACGCTCTTTATAACGCATAGATGGCGCTTTTGACGCAAATGATTTAAACGAAGCAATATTACCTTGCGATTTTTAAGCCCCTTGGAGAGAGACGTATGTGTTGGCGGGGGAACACAAAATTGCTGGGGTTTTCTTTATTTCTCAGGTATGTTTCATTTCTATTTGGCGTTCGCTCACTAGAGTAAAGAGTGCGGAGAGATGACTCCTTTTCAATAAAAGAAAAGTTAACTTTCATTTAAAATCGCTGTGTTTCAAAGACGGCTTTTAAACGAAGCAATATTACCTTGCGATTTTTAAGCCCGTGGGAGAGAGACGTGTGTGGTGGCGGGGTTACACAAGGCGGAAGATGACTCCAAAAGAGAAACTAAGATTAAAAATCGCTTTCGTGTAAAAGCAGTAAAAGCATCCATGCAATCGAAAGGAAGCCAAAAGAGAATCAAAGATTAAAAATTGCTTTCGTGTAAAAGCAGTCTAAGGTGAGTGCACATCCAAAATCGTGAAAGGAAATTGACGTCTAAGATATCAAAATTTCGATACTAGCCGTTTTTTAGTGCTTAAATTTGTCAGATGGTGACATTTAAATCCATTTGAAAACGACAGATGAAAAGTTTAATAATAGTGCCTGATTTATAATGCAATGAGAGCGAGACATGATTTACTGTTACCTTTTTATTGTTATAAGATCGTGCCACAATTCCTAAGGCCTGACGCGTAAATTCAATTTTTATTTTCGCAACTGTTTGGTTGGTAAATATATAGTAAAATTAAACATAAGCCAAAATGTTTCATTTTAGCAACCAAACAGATGTGAAACTAAAAATTGAATGTGGGCTGTCCTTACTTTATTTTTTTATTTCACTTAACGCGACGATGAGAAATACTTTATCAAAGGGCACGGTAGTGCCCAGCCAATTTCTGGCACTACACCCTTTTTACAGGAACAAACTCAGGCGATTTTTGACCCCTCTCTATCTTCAGTACCAATGAAGTCAGAAACTTAAAATTCCGAATATTTGCTAAACTAGTCAGGCACAGCCGCTTCACCAATTTTCAGTTTTCTAGCATAAGCGGTTCTTAAGATATCAAGGCCTTAAAAATCACAAAAACCGTAACTGACTGACTGACAGATCATCAAAATTATGGGGCACTTCCCGACATCGTAGAATCTTGTAATTTTGCATAATGGTAGGTCTTGTCATGCAAACAGAGGAAAAATTTGAGGTTTTCTATTCAGGGGCGTGGTATCCACCCACTTTCTTCGAATTGGTGTTGGTTGAATGGAGCACTTCCAACTGCTGTAAAACGATAAAATTTGGTAAAGTGGTAGGGCTTAAATTGCATACAAAGAAAAAAATATAAAATTTGAGGTTTCCCATTAGGGGCGTGGTATCCGCCCACTTGCTCAGAACTGATGTAAATTATATGGCACATTTCCCATTGCGTGGTATCCGCCCACTTGCTCAGAACTGATGTAAACTATATGGTACATTTCCCATTGCAGTAGAACAGTGTTTTTCAAACTGTGGGTGGCGACCCCCTGGGAGGTCGCGAAGAGATCTTTGGGGGGTCGCGGTCGCAAGCCGGTAAGATTAATAAACAAAAGTCCTATGCTAAAAAAATTAAATAAAAGAAAAAAATTTTTAGTGCGACCTGTTTGTTATTTAATAAACGTTGAAATTTTGGATTAATTTTTGACACTTTCAATTTTAATTTCCAAATTTAGTATGTTTCTTTTTTTAGTTTTAATGTCAAACATTGAAAAGAATGTGACTTCACACATGTATGAAGTGGCGAATGGCAGTAACAACTTCAAAGCCTCGTTTGCCAGCTCAGGATACTATCCTCTTCTCTTTATCCAGAAACTGCCATCTGCAGCTAAATCTATAAGATTTTCTTTCATCTTTACCGATGGTAGATTGGCGAGTTTGACTGACATATTCAAAAAACGATATAATACACATCTTTGTCCATTTCCACTTTCAGACTCCAGTTCCGGAAAATAACTTAATAGTTTCTTCTCTAAATTATGCAAACTCTGTACTATGAGATTAAGTTTTGCGAGGAATCCTCTGATTTGATCTTTTGTAGTTATAATGCTTTCTTCTCTCCTTGGAGGCTCTTATTCAATAAGTTTAAGTGGTTGAAAAGATCAGCAAGAAATGATTATTTTAATAGCCAGGTGGAATCAGAAAAATGATACGAAGTTTCAGATTTTGAATCCTGTAAGAACATCAATAATTCGGCTTTCAATTCCAGAACTCGTGTCAATGTCTTTCCTTTTGACAGCTATCTGACCTCTGTGTGAAAAAAGAGATGCGTTTAAAAGAGTTCACAACTCTAATCACATCTTTAAGCACATCATTTAATTCAGAAGGTAACACTTTGGATGCCAGAACTTGTCGATGAAGAAAGCAGTGTGTCCATGAAACGTTTGGCATTATTAATTTTTCAATGAGCCCACTTTTGTTGATCGTCAAAGCTTTAGCACCATCACTACAAATAGCAAAAAATTTTGTCCAATCAATCTCGTAGTCGCAAGGGCTTTCTAAAAACATGTCGTACAAACACTGGCTAGTAGTATTAGCAGGAAGAGCTTTGCAAAATAAAATTTCTTCTTCAATATTTTCCTCTGCTTCAAAACGAACAAATACCACAAACTGTGCACAGTCTGAAACAGTAGATTCATCCAGTTGCAAGACAAAATGTGGACGCTTCTTTAATTTTTCAATTCATTGTTCTTGAATGTCAACGGCCATGTCACTTATTCTCCGCTCAATTGTAATGTCAGAAACTGGTATATTTTTAAGTTTTACTGCCTCCTGTTTACCCAAAAAAATTTCAACCATATCAAAGGCCGCAGGCAAAATAAATTTTCGTTCGAAAAATTCTAACGGCTTATCTGCTTCTTTAAAATGTTTAGTTAAGAGATGTCGCATAAATTTTGATGGTTTCATACTTTCGGCAGAAAAAACTTCACAACAAAGAACACATTGAGGCTTATTATTTAAAGCTGTGAAACCATATTTAAGATATTTTACGTCATAAGACTATTTTTGTTCGTTGCTTCCTCCGCTTCCAATTGCACCGGATGTGCAAGGCTGCAACGGTCTTTTGAGAAACTTGTCCATAATACTCGTAAACAACATAAAACTTAATTTTTAAATAAGTACTTACTCTTAGTTGAAAAAAATTAAATGACAATTCTGATGCGCACTTAAGAATTAAAAAAAAAAAAACGAAAATTACTGCAAGGCCTGTTACAATTTTTTTCGGCAATACGGGAGAAAATTTCATCGCGAATAAATAAAATCTTGTGTAATTAGATCGGGCTTGGAAGGGATTCAGTGTATGTAGCCTTTTAAATAACTGACACATTAGCCTTTTTTTTTGGAAAAGTTATCCATAGTACAGTAGGATTTTATATGAATAACAAATACAATATCCGCAGTAGAATCACTGCCGATAAAAGGAGAAGTGAAATCCTGCTGCGGATAGAGATTGGAGGTTTATTCGAGTATCAGCAGTGATCCTACTGCGGATGTTGTATTTCTTATTCATATAAAATCCTACTGTACTATGGATAACTTTTCCAAAAAAAACACGGCTATTATAATGGGGGGTCGCCAATATTTTGTTACTAGTAAAGGGGTCGGGTACTCAAAAAGTTTGAAAAACACTGCAGTAGAACAATGAAATTTGGTAGAACGGTAGAGCTCAAATTGCATATAAAGGACCAAAAATAAAAATTGAGGTTTTCCATTCAGAGGGCGTGGTATCCACCCACTTTCTGAGAAAATGTTTAATTTATATGGAGCACTTCCGATTGCTGTAGAATACCTTAATGTACATCCAAAGCGAAAAGTAGAAAATCTAAAATTTTTCATTCGAAGTGTCTTTTTATTGTTATTTTGAAACTATGCATGCATTTTGAAAATTCATGACTTTTCTTAGAACTAGAGTGCTCGATTTGGTACTCTATGTTATTTTAACATGAATGAAAAAAGAAAACATTTGCATACCTGAAAAAATTATGAGTTTACATAAAAAAAAAACTTTTAACTGTGATGTGAACTATAAAAAAAGCCACTAATTACGCTATTAATTGGTGGGCTACCTTCATTTAAAAAAAGGATTTAAAATTGCAACAAAAACATCATCGTATCCTCAACAATTATTGCTTTTTTATGTAGGATGTAGGTACTAGTATTTATATAATTAAGGTAGGTATGTTAGTGTTAGGTATCTTGCCAGGACAAGAAGAAACAATTGAATCGCAAATCAAAACAACCAATAACAAAAAGAAAATACACCAAAAGAAATAGGAAGCTATAAACTAAGTTGATTTTAGTAGGTAGAGTCCACTCTTCTATCTTCCCGTATCTTCCCATCAAATGTTAGTCAGTAATCAATAAATAATAAAATTTCTCTATTACATTGTAGCTGTTTCAATATTATTCTACTTTAAATATTCGGTATTAAACCTTCATGAAGTAAGAACTTGGCATACTTTTAGATCACTGTACATTTCACAGCTGACTTGTTAAACAAAGGTTTTTGTATAGAAGAACTTGGCTCTGTTTTTAACATTTATGTTTTTGGTCTGATTGTGTATATCGTCGTCTGCTTTCATAGTTTGAAACTTATTTTACAACAGGACGATGTTTCATCAGGCTCACATTTCGTTTTTCTTATCACATTCATTGTGTTCGAGCCAAAGGATTCTTTTAATTGTAGGCAATGCTAATTAAAGTTTGACACCGAACTTAAAATTCTTTGCATATGGCAATGCTAGTATATATTTTACAACAGAAAGCAGAAAGTTTATTTACAAGTGTTTTTTTATATTTCGCATTGATTATTTTGTAAATTTAAGTGCTTAGTTTTTAAGTTAAATAGTATTTAAGTATTTAGTGCTGTGTAGATTAAGTGTTTGATGTTTTAAATAAATAAAACGCAAGCAAGAGTTGAGTTTTGATTTTTTTTTTTACAGTTAGGTATGGGTCTCAACAGAACAGGATTAAAATATTAGAATGAGGAAACCTCCCTAAATCAAAAAAAAAATATATTCTTTTTCGGTTTTAACCTCACTTTTTGTTTGACTCAGACCATTTTTTTGGCGAAATTGTAAAATAAAGTGCTTAATTGGTTTATTTAGTCAATGTAACTATCAATTTTGAATCGAACACAAAAAAACCGAATGGTTTCATGTCTTTTAGTTCTTGAGAAAATTACTAAGACTACTTTTTGTTTTTTGCTTACTTACATAAATGCATCAGTGCTAGCATCCAGGATTATGGCGCATAAACAGTGAGATTCGTAAGGGGAGGCATGCTGCCCCCCTGCAACCCCACTGCTTGGCTCAGTATTGGATTTGGGGTGGGTGCGAGGTTGGGTGTCTGCAAAGTTTCTTTTGTACTTCCAAAATATTGTAAATATTATTGTTTCTAAATATTCAAATTCGAAAAAAGGAAATTTCCCCAAAATTTTCCTTAAATAAGTGAATAATTTCCTAAAAAAAATACAAACGAAAACAATAAATTTCAAGAATATCCCAAAAAAACAGCGCGTATAACATCACTGTACCAAAGAAAGAAAGGAGAAACGTCAAAATAAAGCAAAGAAAAAAGTTTTTCATGTGGATCGCAGCCATTATTGTGTTCAATTTGTATGAAAAAGTGAAACTTTTAAAAATTAATTAAAAATAGAAATAATTGTTTCCTCACTCTAAAATTGCGATTAATAGTGTTTTTTAGAAATTTCCAACGCCGGAAAAGATGTTTTACTTGAAAAATAACTATTATGAAACTTATACGCGAAACAGATTAAACCAGCAACAGCACCAGCATCGTCAACAGCAAACAGCACGCTGACCAGCAAATATTTCTCAAACACATTGCCCCCCAGCAACGTCATCTGTTTGACATTTCATATCAAAAAAAAGTTTTATTCGTTTGTATAAATTCTTCACAAAAAAATACAAATTAAAATGATCGTACCGTATCAATATATGCAAAATATAAGTTTAATTATTATTGCTTTTTGTCTTATTGTAATTTTATTAATCTTACAAGTAATACAAATAAAAGGAAACGTCCTTGGACTCGGAAAATATACGACAAAAACGAAAGAGAAATGCATGAATTTTATGAAAAAGTTTTTGCAGTTACAGGATTACTTCTTTTATTGAAGAGAAACGAATTTTCCCTTATAAGTTCAATTAATTTTTCTTCCATTTCCTTAATAACAAACCTAAAACAATTTCAGCAACCAACAATTTCCTTTTCTATTTTGTTTTTTGTTTGCATTGGGTGCTACTGAAAAACTGAATATTGCAGTGGGAAAGTTGACAACACTGCACCAGCAACAGCAAATTTAGGACTTTGGCCTAACGACGCTGTTGGCGTTGCTGTTGCTGTTCTGTGTTGAACAATTGAAATACATTGGTTCTAAATTAATGGCGGCCGCTGTTGCTGTTGACGGTGCTGTTGCTGGTTCAATCTGTTCCTTATATTACGTTTTCACCAAAATATAATCCGAGATTTAAGGCAAGACATAATGTGGTGTTTGCACCGCACTAAAAGATTAAAAAGAAGATAAACTTTCACAGAATCTATCAAGATACCAATGGTGTTTCAATTTTTCTTATAAAGTGGAAGCGAGAGAAAGAAAGTTTCATTTGTACCAAACGATGAAAAATCATCGAGATAGCTTAGCCACGATATAGATATTAGGTCAGTTCAAAGTATAGAACAATTGATCCAATGAAGATTTAACAAGATTTATTTCTAATCTACTAGATTTACGAAATACATTTGTATGGTAAATCTTCGAGATTTAAAAAAGATTTATGGTAAATCCACCTGAATCCAGGATTGTGTCTTGGTGAAAATGTAGTATTAAAATATCTAAATTCAAAGGCTATTTGTTTGTTGAAGGATAGGAGGAATAATTATAGAATTATACAACTGAAAAATTTATTGTACTCTTAAAAGATATGGCTCCCCAAGTAACATCGTTGGAGCTACTAGTAATTAAAATGTTCCTTAATAGCTCTTAAAGAGTTAAATAACTTGCTATAGCTCTATTTTAATGTTAGTTGCAGCCATTGATAAATCTTTAAAAAAGTGTGTCTCTATATTGGCTTTTCACAACAACTTAAGGCTCTATTATCTTTAAAAGCGTTGTGCTCTATAAATATGCTCCTAAACAATGTTAACAACGATTGTTATCGAACATATTCAAATTTCTCTATTTAAGCTTTAAAGTAGCTTTTAAGCAGCAAAAAATGTTGAATAAGTGCCTCTTTAATGCAGCCAAAGATAATCATTCAATCATTTATTTTGGCTCAAATGTCAAACTTATTTGTATAGTATAGTGTATAGTTATTATTCGAATCTGAAAGTAAAATGCCTTTTATGTTGTCGCAAAAATACAAAAATAGTGATTCGTTTTGGAAAAATGTTCGTAAAAATAAAAAAATATTGAAACGCGTAAGCCAACGACAACAGCAAAGATCTTTGCAAGTCTCTGTTCCTATTGAAGTGGCGGAAAGAATTGAAAGCAACGATACTCCCTATCATGAAGAACCTGTAGTGAGGGATAGTGGCATCGAAGAAATGCAATATGAAACCAACCTATTTATGGAAGAAGATAATGTTGATCTTCAACAGGATCTACTTAAATGGGGGCTACAACACAATGTCAGACAAACGGCAATAAAAGATTTACTCCTCATTTTAAATAAACATGTCCCAGAAGCACATCTTCCGAAAGATCCGAGAACTTTATTAAATACGCCTCAAATCGTTGAACTAAATCATATTGGCAATGGACACTATTGGCATAATGGTTTGGAGTACTGCCTCAGACAATATTTCAAACATCTTAAAGAACACATCAAGATATCCCTCAATTTCAATATCGATGGTCTTCCTATATATAAGAGTTCTGTAATTCAATTTTGGCCAATACTTTTTAATATCCACGAAATTAAAACCTTTAAGCCTATGGTTATTGGAATATATTGTGGGAAAGGAAAACCCTCTGATTTGAACGCTTACCTGGGACAGTTTGTAGAGGAGTGCACACAAATTTTAAGCAATGGAATCGCTATAGATAATTATACCATCAATATTACTATAAGAAGCTTCATCTGTGATTCACCAGCAAGAGCATACATAAAAGGTAACTTAATTGCAAGCACTTGTTGAAGCTACCATATTCTATACACTTCAAATCGTTTTAGGTGTTACTTACTTCAATGGGAAGCATGGATGCCTTAAATGTACCGTAGTAGGTGAATACATTGAGCATTGTACTGTTTTCTTGGGGACTAATTGTCCCAAGAGAACAAACGAGGAATTTAGAAAGAAATCGTATGGGCTTCATCATAAGCACACATCTCTAATTGAAGAGTTACCACTAGATATGGTGGAAGATTTTCCAATTGGAGATGCACTACACCTTATTGATTTAGGTACTTATAAGACAAACTAATTAGCTATAACCATACTTAACATACAAAATAAATCCTCAAGGTATAATGAAAAAATGTCTGACAGGCTGGGTCCATGGACACTTTAGAGGCACTGGAATCAAGTTGAGAGCCAACGATATAAATGAAATAACTTCCCAGTTGACAACTTTTAAGGTTCCAAGAGAGATTCATCGATCTACAAGAGGTCTAGATTGTTTGGCATTCTGGAAAGGTACAGAATTTCGTACCTTCGTATTGTATGTTGGTATTGTGTTTTTAAAAGACTTTCTGCGTTATGATGCTTACGAGCATTTTCTTTCCTTTTTTTGTGCTATTACTATTTGCTCATCTAAAGAGTATTTTCATTTTCTCCCGCTTGCTAAACAAGTATTAGAATATTATATTGAAAAATATATAGAGCTCTATAAAAAACGGTCCATTACAAGCAATGTGCACAATCTATGCCACCTAGTTGATGAAGTTAAGAGGTTAGGCACTCTTGAAACATTTAGCTCATATCCTTTTGAGAATCTTTTGTTTTCTTTAAAGAATTTGCTCCGAACTGGTTCTAATCCCCTAGCTCAGGCAGCAAAACGAATAGGTGAACTTTCAAAAATTAAAACATTTACAAACAAACAAGATATATATCCAGTCCTAAAAAACAAAAACAAAGATGAATCCTATGGCACTATTATCTTTAAACATTTTACATTGAATTATGAGATGCCGAACAAATGGTTTCTCTCTAAAGATAATAAAGTAGTAAAGTTTGAAAGAGCAATAATTGAAAAAAATAAAATTTTAATAAGAGGGTGTACACTCAAAGAAACAACTGACTTTTTTGAAACACCTATTAAATCTTCTAATTTAAATATATACATTTCAAATTGTGAAGAAAATAAGTTATATTCGTTTGATACAAGCACTATTAAATGCAAATTGGTAGCTGTTCCCTATAAAAATGAAGCAATTGTTTTTATCCCTTTGATCCATACGTTGTAAATTTAAAAATAAATTCAATAAAGATGATTTAAAACGATGAAATATAAATTGTCTTCTTTTTAATAACATTCACTTGTTGGTAATATATTTATTGTTGCTTCAATTGTCATTAACAACTAGTTGAATTATAGGTACTTATCAAATAGAATAGAAAACTTAGGGCCATTTGCTGATACGAAACTTAAATATTTATGTTCAACTTAAGCGCTTATGTTCTACTTTTTCCTCTACGTAAACTGGTACATAAGAGTTTATGTGGAACATAAGTACTTATGTTCCGTATCAGCAAATGGGCCTTAATTACTTAGTTATTGCTGCTGGGCATCTCTCAAATTAAAATAAAGAGACTTCGTTGCAAAATGAGAGTCACTTCAAGTTCTGTTATCAGCCCACTACTATACGAACTTTCGAAAAAATGGAATCTGTCTTCAGAAAGAAATGGACAAATTGAACTCTTGTACCTCCTTGATTGATTAATTCAAAGCTATACAATTAGTAAGTATTAAAGATGTAACATTCTTGTTCTTAAGAAATTAAAAAGTATCCATTTCTGTTAAACTTCTTCAAATCAATAGATCTTTAAAGAAATCGTTTTATTTATCTATCATATACTTATACGAAAATACAATAGTAAATAAAGAGCAAGGTGAACTTAAAAGAAAACATATTTCAGTTATTTAAACATTCAGCAAAATAAGTGGAATCGTTTTGGACAGTAGATACATTAACGAAATCTAATCAAAATCTTTCAAACCGTTTTTGAAAAGCCTTGAACAGTTCGAAAAAATACTTTTTTCTACTTATCTGTCGTCATATTTATGCAAATTTTACACGGATGCAGGTTCAAGTTTAAAATGATTCTAAATCGTAGCTACAGCTTCGTAATTTTTTGTTCGATACATCGAATGACAGTCCATTATTTTCAAATGGTTTTTTGCACATTTATTTCAACAAAAAGTAACAGGAAATATTATTATCACCACAATGTCATTCAAAATAAATATTTTCTATCTTATTGCGCAACAGCATTACTGAACTTTCCATGTTTAATATACTCTAGCAGAAATTACTATTTAGCTTCCGAAACTTAAATGAGAAGAAATTCTCGTCAGTAAAATAAATGAAACACATTTTTTTCATTCCATGCATTAGTTAACATATATTTTTCACTCAAAGTAAATCAAAACAGGAAAGTATCATTCAATTAATTAAATATTTTTAAGATATGTATTTTATTATTTAACTTTCCAAATTCAGTATACCTATTTTTATAAAACAAATTAATTCGTTAGGTTTATACGATTTTTTTTACGAAAGAAACGGTATTTGAACTTTAAATACTTAGATGATAAAAACTTAAATAATTCAAATCAATGTGTATGTAGCCAATAGGTGGTATTTGCATTTTACATAATATGTACATACTTATATTTATTTGATTGCAAAACCCAAAAGTTTTAATAAATGTGTTATAAATCATAGTATTGGCACTTCAAAAACTTATTATTGAAAAATTAATAAATAGTAATATTCGATATATTTTTGCACAACCAATTAATTTAAACTAAAGTGTAAATAAATGTGTACATAAGATATTGTACTTACACTTCACAAAATTATTAAAAAAAAAATATTTAATAGTAAAATTCAATTAATTCAAATTTAAGTTTAAGTTAATGCGATGCGTATGTATACTATTCTTGTAACTTGGATACTGCACAACACTTCTTAAAATTTCTTTTCATTATTTGCAACGTAGGTGGGGATGTTAAGGGCATTTTGTTTGCTTGATCTTCAACATTCCTTAGATGGAGTATGACAACTATTTTGACTTGCTTGACTGTATAAACAAAAATATAAAATTAAAATTTACTCAATATCTTTTTTTTTTAAATCTTACCTGTCAATTGGGGGAACTATTTGTTTTTTTGAACCCCTCTCGCGTTTAGT
Source organism: Chrysotoxum bicinctum (assembly GCA_911387755.1). NCBI lineage: Eukaryota > Metazoa > Arthropoda > Insecta > Diptera > Syrphidae > Chrysotoxum > Chrysotoxum bicinctum. The sequence goes on along the minus strand of OU426988.1, from coordinate 125,324,088 downwards.
TGATTTTCTTGTTTGCGAGATTTCTTGTGAATGAAATCTTGTCGCATTTCTAAGAATTTTCTTAAAAAATTCCTTTGTTTTCTCGAAAGTAAAATCCGGATCGGCATCGCTCACCACAGTTGCAAATAATGTAAGAATGTTTTTAAATTTGAAAAAGGGAATTTTTCCTTCCTCAACTTTACTAGTTGAGGCTCCAGTCCAAGAACAAACTTTGAGAAACGATCTTTCGAAAATTAGGTCGATAAGCTCGTAGCAACATGTCCAGCCTTCACCCGATCTTTTGCCATTTTTCCCAATTACAAATGACATTTTTCGGATCTGTAAATCAAATTAATATAGAGTTAGTGGTTTTTTTTAAATTATTTATATTATATAAATATTTTGTTACCAGTTCAGTTTTAAAATTTTCATCGAAGAGTTGTTTTTCTACTTGGTTTGCTCGTTCGGATGACACAATTTTTTCGAAATTTTCCGCGGCTTCAATATTGGTTTGTTTTTCTTGTTCATTAAGTTGCATGCTTCTGATGTTCAAGAAGCACTCAGTTTGAGCTATTAATTTGGCCATCCCGCTAGTTACAATTTCCTTTAAATTGGTGATACCTTGGAAGATTTGTTCCTGATTTTGCAGGATCGATGTAACCACACCATCATATTCTTGCAAATAGTTGTTAAGCATGGATGGTTTTGTGTTGTCCAAATGATTTCCACTCAAAATGACATCCGGAGCATTTAAATCTGGGATTGAGCTCGAAATATCCAGGTTTGGGTTTAATAATGTTTGTATGTTTTCAATGTCTGTTTCGGGATTACTGTTTGACATTGAATGTAAACACTCGTCCAACACAGAATTGAAATCCGCCTGTGGAGATCTTGTTGTCTTGCCAATTCTTTTTGTATCCTCAACGTATGGATATGAAGCTTCAGATTCCACATCTGCATCTTCTTCAAAATCAGTAATTCGCTTGTGTAGAAGCTCTTCTTCGTATTTCTCTGCCAGAGCGAGAGTTTCGATATTAGATTTTTTTACAACACAGGGTCTGGCTTCCCAAGTACTTTTGTCCGGTTTGGCAAAGGGATTTCGCAGAACCGTGTTCAATTTCCTGGTGCTCCATTGTTTTGGTGGAAACCAATATACCCCACTATTTTCAAAGGCGGCTGGAATGATGGTCAACACATTGCAATTTCTTTTATTAATTTCTTGAATAATCTTAAACGACATTGTTAAAAGATACCGGTGACGGTGAAACTAAATTAAACACACAACTACAACTGTGAACGTCTCGTAGTAAGGAACTACGCGCTGTAAAACCGTTTTATAAAAGCTTTAGAACAGATGCGCAGATGCAACGTAGACAGCTATTTCACTTACCCAAAGAACTTTCTGGTTTTAACGAAATTATTGCACAGGGTGTTGAAAAAATAAATTTGACACATCAAAAAAAAATATTTTTATTTTATTGCTACAAAAATTCTTTTATTTTACGGAAGCTAATTTTTGGAAATTCTGAAAATTTCAAAACAAAATTTAGAATAATATTTTTGGAGGCAAATATTTCATTTACCACCGATCTATTGATTGTCTGATTGATACGCCGCGCCGTTTCTACATAAACAAATCTGAAGCTTGTGCGCAAGTAACCTAACAGAGGTACTATGTTGCAAATTGCCATTATTTTTTGCTTTCAATCGGAAGACAAGTGATTTTGGAAACAACAAACCACATGCGACAAATATAGTTTTTCCAATATAAAATTCATTTGAGTGATAGCGACACAACACACCACATGAGACAAGTGTTGCTGCAACTTTACTCTTCTTTGAATATTGTCACATACTTCTTATACATTTTGTTATGCACTTTTCTGCGTTAATTAAGTTTTGTATATTTCCACACGGTGCGATTTTTGGCTAACAAAAATCTCTGAGATCTCTGAACTGAAAAAATGAATTACAAAAGCCGCTTAAAGATCCGAATATTTGTATCTTTAGAATTTTGCTTCGGAAAATTGCGATTTCAGATCTTTCCGTTGTCATTTGGAACATATTATTATATATGATTTAAGATATAGCGAATTCCCTATCTGTCAAGCCATGATCTGTCAAATTCCATTAAAGGATGGCTAAGATATTAGTGGATTACAAAAACCTCACACTCTTTTCTCTCTTAAAGAAAACAGCTCAACTGCTGCGAAGGCAATCGTTTAGTTTGTGTCAAAACACAAACTTTTTAGTTGCTCGAATCGAGTTGCTCTAAGTGCGCGGTGTTCCATATAAGCCCATATGTTTCATTTAAAAAACTAAACAGTTGCGAAACTAAAAGTTGAATGTGCGCGCCTGGCCTTAGGCATATTCGGCGAGATCTTTCATTCTTCTATTTTGTTATTCTGCTATGAATTACCATACAAATCTTTGAGCTGTCAACAAATCCTTTATGAATTTTAATTTTGGTATTCAGCACGCTAAAATCTGTTATAAAATCTGCTAAGAAAACTTTTATGAACTGTCAAACGTTCGAACATAGAATAGCATTTTTGGTATTCATTTGTTATGAAATCTGTTAAAAATCATAAGAGAATAAAAGATAACCTTCTGTGACTTATCATAAAAGATTTCAATAAGTATACCACACACAGTTGCATCAAGTAAAAATCAATATTTATCTTTTATTTCGTCAATGAAATGTTCTTTAAATGAGACAAATGAAAGAAAATATATTAACACATATCATATAAACATATAAGTAGAGCATGGCCAGAAACATTATGAGGTAAAATCGTGTTCCATTGTATGGATACCAATAGTGTGTAAGGCTAGGCGCGCACATTCAATTTTTCGTTGCACAACTGTTTGGTTGCTTATAGAAAACAGATGAACTATTTGGTTGAATGTCCGCGCAGGCGCATATAATTATATGTTACACAAAATAGCCTTAGGCTGGGCGCGCACATTCAATTTTTAGTTTCGCAACTGCTTGGTTCGAGCAGCTTATAGTTTGTGTTTTGATACAAACTAAGCGATTGCCTAAAATGAGTTCGCTATTTTGTGTAACATATAATTATATGCACCTGCGCGGACATTCAACTAAAAAGTTCATCTGTTTTATATAAGCAACCAAATAGTTGTGCAACTAAAAATTGAATGTGCGTCCAATCGGTTAGTTTGTGTCAAACACACAAACTTTTTAGTTGCTCGAACCAAGCAGTTTCGAAACTAAAAATTGAATGTGCGCGCCTAGCCAAAGAGTTTAGTTTTTTGTTCGTCATCCATTTTAACTATGTCAGATGAAATATTTTACATAATCACAGCTGATTATGATAACAGAGTTAGTTCAGTTTCATAACAGATTTCGTATTCGAAGTAGCATAACAGACTTTTATAAAAGTTCGAACATCTAAATACCAATCATAAAAGATCTTTTAAGGTGGAAATCTTTTATGATTCCTAACAGAAAATCTATAGCAGAATAACAGATGTGGCAGAATAGGCCTAATTATTATATATGATTTAAGATATAGCGTATTCCCTATCTGTCAAGACATGACCTGTCAAATTCCATTAAAGGATGGCTAAGATATTAGTGGATTACAAAAACCTCTCAAAAATCCGAAAGTTTGTATTTTGTAAATTTTGCTTTGAAAAATTGCGATTTCAGAGCTTTCGGTTGGCATTTGGAACTAAATATTGTATAAAACAAATAAAGATTGAAATTCAATTTTTTGACAGATAACGTTTAAACAACAAGGCAAACTTATTCGCATGCATTTTGAAAAATCGCAGCAAAAGTGTCGTGCCGTCTGGTAAAATTGTAAATACTGCCGCAGGTGCGACATGACATAGCAGCAACGAAACTTTCGCCTGTCAAATTATTTTTTATGGCGATAAATAAGACCATATACTGACGCCATAAAGTTGTCCCATATAAAACCAAGCTATACAGACGAAAGTTTCTTTTTCGCACCGGTTTGGGAGAGCCATTAAAACACTTTCTCATATTCGACTACCATGATGCATTAAGGTCGACTTGAAATGATCAAGCTCGCTCAGTTCATTCATAATTTAGCTATTACTTTTTTAAATTTCAACTAGATCCCTTGATTCTCCAGATTATATTAAATGTTTAAATTCAATAATGTTGTAAAACTATCATAAGATAATTTCATTTATCAATAAAGATTTTCTTTATTTCGCTGCCAGGCTATGACACCCTGTTTCTTGTTTATTTTAATAGCTGTAGTTGAGTTTTTATTAAGCATTCGTAAAATCTTTAGGTGATATAGGAGCTCTATAAGAGAGATTTAGTTTTGTCTAGAAAAATGGAGAAATTTCAAGATATTTTATTAAAAAAAATTATAATTTGCTTGTGATAACTGAATCTTCTAAAAGTTCCACGAAATAACATATTCCACAGACACCCAATATTATAAAAAAGTTTAACAAAAATAAAAAAAAAAAATCAGGTCAATTTATTATTGCCTTTTTTTCCTATAAATAAATATTTTAGGGGCGCGTTGTAAAATTTCGAAGTACAATATAAACATTTCAGATAAAAATGAAATTGCACTTAGAAATTACTTCTCTCAATTCGCTAAAATCTATTAAAACATTAAGTCATGCGTAATAGTTATAACTTTGTGCCCAAATCTTCTGTTCAGTGCGAAAATATTTCATTCTAAGATATTTCACAAATACAAACAATAACTGCTTGCGTATTTGTTATTTATTTATTATGTATTTACATATACTATTACAAAATTAAATGTTATTTCTTCAAGAAAGCATTCAGCTCTATATCGAAAAACTCAATCAGTGAAAAAGAGCGAAACGAACTGTCAAAGGTGCTCTAAATAAGTTTTACCTTAAGTAAAAAACTTGTATAGAGCCTCAACATCACTAATAAAGAGCTAACAAAGTGCTCTAAAGCTTAAAAAAATAATTTTAAATAAGCAAGGCTATGGCTCTAGAAGCGCTTTAAAAGCTTATTTTAAAGCTATAAGCTTGTGCAATAATCGTGTAAGTGCTGTTAAGAAGCTTGAAAGTGCTCTCAAACTCAACAATTTTGCTTTAAACAAGCTGGGTAGTAGCTCTAAGAGCACTGTTAGAGCACATTCTAAATTATTTAGCTATTATAGCCAGCTTTATAAGCGCCTCTAGAACTTTAAACAAGCTAAAATTGTTTCTTGGGTCATGATTTTATAGTAATTTTTAATTTTGAAACTAATGGAATCAAAATCCAGCCGATGCGAACAGTCTTAAAAAATTATACGAGTATATTGCCTTTTTTATGGCTTTATTTTCCGTAGAACAGATAAGATAAAACACATTTCCACGCCTTATGTTCTTATCACGTTCACATTTGCTAAATTGATACTAATTTATTTAGATACTTTCCTAGTCAGGACTAAATAAAATTTTGGAACCAGAAATGAAAAGAACCACTTTTAGTAATAAAATAACTATAGTTTTCAGGGGTTATTACAAATATAAACCTTTATTTTGTTTTATTTTGTTCTAACAGTTTCTTATTTTGGCTTATAAAAACTAAAATGTCTTCATTTTGTTAAAGCAGTGCATATATCTTTGGCTGCGATTATATTTCCGTCGAAAAAAAAGGCGCTCTGCAGCTGGTGATGGTAAGCTAAATAGCATTTATTATATTTACAATAGTAAAAGTATTAAGAATATATCTGTTGTTCAAACGATTTTTGTGATTTTTTCGAAGTTGCAATTTTCATGTGTCTTTTAACAAAATTATGTGTTTTAGTTTGAAATAAGTATATCTGTATTTGTTTAATATGTGCTTACTTCTTTTACTTGTAATGTTCAACTGAAAGAGAATTTCTACAGTTAAATGCAAATGCAGACAAAAAATTTGAATCTTCACTTGCTGACACAATGCACTATAATATGTATTTAAGTTTACACATACATAAATAGGGTATAATTTGAAAAAAAAAAAAAAAAAAATTAATAAATTGAAACAATTTTAAGCTTTCAATTATGCCTCATTGGATGGATTTGTAATCTTTGCTATGAATATCGGAGTCTGATTTGTATTTTCCACAATGACTGCTAAAAATGGTGTTTCTATCACAAATTCTAGAGTCTCTGGTTCGGCCGCACTTAATGGGACAACAGAAATAGTCGTAACGGATGTCGCAGTAGTTCCAAATTGATCAACCTCCAATGTTGACTGTTGTAAAATTTCATTTATTCGTAGGGCTTCATGTCCATCTATTAGTTTTGTTAATCGTGACCGTGATGGTGAGAATATATCAACCAATCCCATCTTGAATAAAGAAAAGATTTTGTTGATAATATATTTAGCTTGAGTTTTATTTTTAACCTTTTGAAGTGTAGATACTAAAGAAATCCTTGATGAAACTTTGAATTTTGGCATGAAAAGTTTAAGCTTTGTCGATGGCAGCTGGGAAGGATTTTGAATTATTTCAGAAAATTTTGTATAGCTCAAAATATCAAGAAACTTATTCAAATCTGTGAAAGGATCAGGAATAATCAGAAACATAGAATAACGATTTTCCTACGAAATAAACAAAAATTAAAGCATGTACTACATAAATCACTAAATCATTTCCTCACTTCGTAGGGTAAATTAATCACACTTGCCCAATTCTTTTTTCCCAAAGTAACATTTTTCATTTTTAAATAAGAATCCACCTGCATATAATCCGAAAGTACTTCTTCGTTCAACAAAGTAAAAAATTTTTTGGGTTTCGAAGGTGTAAACTGATGCTTCCACTTACTATGAAAGTATATAGCTGAGGCTAATAATGCTCGAATACTTGAAACATCGTTTTCTAAAATTTTAATTCATGTCAGCCAAAGAAACAAGTTAAGTAAAATATAATTATTCATTTACCAGCATTGAGAAACTGAGAAATATGACCTTCAGTAGCATTTGAAGCCCAGGAGTTAATAATATTTTTAGCTTTTACAGGATCATTTTGAAGGGGTACCATAAAAATATCACCACCGTTGACGAAAATTTGCAGTGAAGTATTTTCATTTACTCGATCATTAGAGTCAATGAAAATTCCACTTGCCGATTTAACTTCAGAAGATACGCCCGCTGGATTGAGAATGTAATAAAGTTGGGTTGGATTTACATTTTCCGTTATTTGATTAATTTGTTCTCTTGTTGATCCTTCCGCAGCATATTGCAAGATTGATAGTAGATGTTGTACTGTTATCGGACTCAAAATAAAGTTTTCTGCATCTCTATTAGGATCTTTTGAGTTTCGGAAAAGGTTCCAAGCAAACTCATTTCTGATAAGAGTTGAAGCTGTACTAGTATTTCCATGTGCATGGCATTGAGGTGCATAGCTTAGAAATGTTATAAAAATAATTGGAAAACAAAGTCTAACTGAAAGTAAATTATAAAGATTCATTATTTTTTATTTTTAATTAATTAAAATTGATAATTTTAATTAACAAAATAAAAAGAAGTTTAATATAAGTAAATATGTATATATATATTACGAAGTTGATTAAATTTGACACTCAAAACACTCCGTTTCTGCAAAAATTGAAAGAACGATATTGCGTTTGACGCCTTGATACAAAATAAACTTTTTGGTCAGTTAAACATTTCTCAACACGTTTCTCAATCCAAAAAGTAACCAAGCGAATAAATGTATGTTTTCTTAAATGTTTGACATCAAAGCGGGGAAATTGAGTTGCACATTAAAATGTCTTTTCCTAAAATACTACGAAGAATCTTTATGCACAATTAAATAGCGAGCGCTAGAATGTCCGTCATTAGATAAACCAATTGAAATTTTCAAACAAAAATAATGCCAAATTATTTTAAGCAATAAGACCGAATTTATGATGGTGAATTAAATTCAATTTTCAGTTTGGGAAATTAGACCAAATTTATCTTACTTCCATTTTAGAAGCTTTAAGCTATTAGTTTACCGAAGTCTGACAAACATTTGATTTTGTATCTTCAACCAACGCTGTTCCGGCAAAACTTGTCCTGTCCAAATATCAAGAAATTTGTATGTGATCATCTTGTGAATTTGTAAAAAGCTATTGGAAACTAATTACTAAGAGTGGTAAAAACGCATTTCTTAGCGATCATTGTAGCTATTAACGATTGTTGGTATAGATATTCAAATCGAAGAAGTGTACATTAAATATGAATTCTATCGTCAAAACACAGCTGAAATGGCTGATATGTATTATATGATCGGCTTTAAACCATTTGTTCCAAACTCCAAGTCACAAATGGTTTGGTGCGACATCAGTATTTCCTTCATTGCAGCAATAAATTATATTAATTTTTTTTTAGTTTAGTCCACGAAAACACACATGAGTCGTAAGCACCGGATTAGCCAGTATTAGTCAGACAAACGCAAAGGAAACTTCTGCAAGATCCGACGCAACTAACTTGAGCATCACATCACTAAAAGAGCTTATGTAGGTACATGAAATATGACCCAAAGTAAAAATGAAAACTGGCCCTAAAAATGGCGCCTTTTTTCATTATGAAAAATGAACTCCATTTTAAAATGGCAATGAACCCTCAAATAGACAAAAAAAAGCCCCGAAATAAAAAAAAATAAAACAAGAATGAAAATTTATACACAAGACAACAACTTTTTTTTGTTTTTACGGCTTAGAACTTTTTTATTTTCAAGCTGAAATTAATACATATTTCACTTTTCATTTTTTAAAGATTAAAAATTTTTCCGAAAAAGAAGAAAAAAAAAATTAAGGCCACAAATAAATGAAATACCACCCCAACCCCAATTTAACAAAATTGTATCGATTTTTATTTTTTTTTTTCATAACAAATTTTTGGGGGCATTTTTTATTGAGGCCATAAAAGACAAAACAACACGACTGTATTCAAAGTAATAATTAATAAGATATATTGGTTTTATATAAAACCAATACTTGTCATAAATTCAGAAATAAATGATTTGTATTTGAATAAAGAAATGTATAATGTTTCTATGGTTTATGTTAAATTGTTTACTATCTTTATATATTTACATATATGTACATACATTTGTTTGGTCGCTGTGATCAAAATCAAATGGTCTTGAAAAGGTACATTATATATTCCCCAAAAATCAAATTTGTCACAACTTGTAGTATACATTGTGCCTTGTGTGAGGTGCTTTTTAGATAAAAATAATATTACAAGTACTCTCTGAACGCTCAACTGAAGGTTAATATTTGAAACAAAGTTTAACATAAATAAGTCCTTAAGAATAACAAATTTCCTTTTTCAAATAAATTTGCGCTCAATGAATTCGGTTGACAGTAAGTGAAGTTCCTTATGGCTCCTCAGCGTAATCATAGATTAGTTTCTCTTTCTAAAACTATGATGTGGTCTTGATTATCACATGACATTTTCTGAAATACTCGTAAATAAACAAACTTAAAACCAAGTGCTATTTATGACAATTGGAGATTTCATTGACGATTTGTTGATTCAATTATTTCAGCTTCTGTGGTATATTTGGTCTTGGTTGATTATACAGGACAGTCAATTGATCAAATATGTATATTATAAAAATTATATAAACTGCAACTATTCAGTCGAAATGATTCAACTTTCGTATTCTACTAACAAAACGGAAATTTAAGGTGAGTTATCACAATCAAAAATAAATATCACACGCGTTTTCACTAATGACAGTGATTTGAAACACCACCGTTCCGTTTACTGAATGTAGACTGAAAATGAGTATTTTCTTTCTTATCAAAAATGCAAACTTAATCGAATTTTAATAGAAACTTGTGTTGTAAGACCAAAGGGGTTAGTATTAAGTTAGTAATAGTATAGTCTCCACCGACCAAATATGGCAAATTCATAAGGTTATTGGTAAATATGCGTTTTTGTATGTCCGGTATTGCCCTAGTAATAATAATATTTCACACTGTTTTTCTTCACACACCTTTCATATTTCACTTTGAAATTGAATAAAATTAACTAAAAAAAACTCTACAACTCAGATTAATTTTAAATCCCTCATAAAATGTATAGTAAACTGTACTGTGTTACTGAAAAATAGAATTAAGCTTGAATCATTATCAGGGCTCAGGGCGAAAGATTAATATGCCAGCAATCTTGCAATTTTATACAATTTGAGATTTTGTTATACACCCGTTTTCGTATACCTCCAAAGCATTTACGTTTCATCACAACTTAAAATGAAAAGTATCTTGTATAGTAAATTCTTGTATAGTACATTGGGAGTTGCATCACAATATTTTGTAACGAGGTGGACTTTAAATTTTCCTGTCCCTGAAGGTTTAATGCATACGAATAAATTGCGAATTTTTCTGAAAGACAAAATTTGTATTAAAATTCTAGCTGCCATTTTCGAGAAAAATACGATTTTTGAGAAAAAAATGTTATTTTTGGCGTTAAAAAAAGAAAAAAAAGACAGAATAAAGAGAAACACTTTTTTTCGACTTTCCTATAACCGTAATGTCTAGCCTGATCAAAATTTCGAGTTCGATTTTTTATGAATCAATAACTTGGAATATAGTACTTATATTTCACTATTTTTGAGGTTAAGTATAAATATGGTTTTTTTTCAGAAATGTTCAGCTTTTCTTAAAAGTGTCATTCTTCTAATCGAAAAATCTTCCTAAATTTATAAAATATCAAAATTCTAACGTAATATAACAATTCTAAGGGCGGCAAAGATAAGTCTGGTTTCAAAAATTTATTTCATCTTGTATGTTTTTTTGAATTCATATTAACGAGAATAATTGCTGTTCGTGACATGAACGTGCATCTATTTTTCGGCATCTAATTGAATGTTTGTTTAGTTTTATTGACAAAAAATTGTCCGATTGCTTATTTAAAATTATTGTTCGGTGGGACTGTTAAGGTTTTGATATATTTATTTATTTTCATTAAAAAGTTCAAAAATATTTTAGTATCATTCGATTCAAATTTTGAAATTTGACTACGCAAGTTTATAAATTTTCGAGCATACATATAAGGATGTTTTCGAATGTATACAAATCTCTGAGCTCGCTAGTTGTTGTCATTATAAAGCGGCCCTATCAAGGTAACCGTCAGAGCGGAACTTTCTCCGCAACGCATCCTTCGTCAGCAATTCAATTTTGGTTCGAAGTAGTGGTGGGCGCATTCGAATGAAATAATCGATTATAATCGATTCAGGCAACATCTCGAGATATCTCGATTCTTCACACAAATCATTCGAATACTCAAATCATTCGAATGATTTTTTCTTATCTAATTTCTCTAAGCGAAATGAGGACTCAAGGTCCTATTTGAGACCGAGAAGCGAATATTGAACGAAGAGACAGAAAAGAAAACATACAAAATCGAGAACTCGAAAAGTTGGTTATTTGTATATCTCGTGTGTATGTATTCAATGACTGAGTTTATATTTACATATATATTCATTTTTGCACTTGATGCATTGTTAAGGGTTGAATATGGAGTTGTAAAGGAAAGACGAGAAGCGAGAACCCGAAGATGGAATTCATCCCGAAACGCGCAGTTAAATTAAAATAAAAAGTTGCGTAAATTAATTTTTAAATAAAACAAATAACATACAAATATTTTTATCTATTTAATTTATTTTATTTTATTCAAATTTTGTGAGAACCATTATTTTATGATTTTCTTGTTTTGTTTTTGCTTTTTTTCCTTGAAATGGAGTGTTTGTTTCCTACTTTTTTTACTATGATATTCCTTCGAAAATCATTCGAATGATCATTCAATTCTTTAAATCATTCGAATACTTATATCTCGATTTTTTAAATCATTCTATTATGCCCAACACTAGTTCGAAGTAACTTTCATCGGAGAAAAATTTTACAGAAATGCGACGACGCATTGCGATGGATATAAATTTTAGGCGGAGATGTGCAAATTAACCGATGTATCGAAAATGCGATATATTATTCGATTAGAGTGTAATTTATTGTTTATGAAAAGTAATTTTTTCAATATACCGCGCTAGTATTTTTAAGAAATGTAATTAGAAGCACGAATTTTTAAATCAAAACTATCGAATAAAGTCCCCTCTCTATTTCCAATCATATTGTTTTTGCTCCCATTCCATTCAAAAAAAAAGAATAAATTGAAAAAAAAAAACTTTTGAAACACAAGATTATTTATTTATTTGACTTACATATATCTTAATCACAATGGAAATAGATTAATGCACAAAACAAAAGATCACGAACATACTTTTTTCCATCCACCAACATTTCTTTGTTTAGGTCCCAATGAATTCAGCTGATTGGCCAGATCTTCGCAAAACACAGCCACAATTTCTGGTGTCCTTTTAGTGTAATTTTGTGCAATATCAGGAAATCAGGATATTCAGCGGATTCACCATCTGCTCATATTGTTGCGAACTTGTTTTTTCGTTCTGCTTAAAACCATAGCTGGGCATTAACTCGTTAATCCGTTAATCGTTAATTAACGAAGTTAAAATTTTGATTAACGGATTAACTTTTAAGTTAATTTTAAAAATGTTAACGGACACGTTAAATTCGTTAATCCACGTTAAGTCCGTTAATCGTTAATCCAATACCTACTATTTACCGCGTGGCGCGGAAAACAGGTTCAGACAAGTATGAGACAAGTGCCGTGCGACGCGAGCCGCGGGGGAAACAAAAATAGCTAGGTATATACGTATTATATTTTGACGGCGCGTGCAAGTGAGAAAACTGCGAAGAGATTCCTTTCGTTTGATCATTTCATTATGCCGGTCGTCCACTATGTGCGCGATAAGTTCAACCAACTTCGGTCAACTTTTTATTCAACTCTTCGTTGGATAAACGAATTTACAACCTCTTACACTAGCGCAGCAACTTACGTAATTCACGTTGAGCAACTAAAGTTGAACAAAATGCGTTTGGAACCCCGTACACATAATTGACCAACTTTCCCATATGTTGATTAACCCCGCACACCTAGTTGAACAACTCTTAAAACTTATTTCAGTGTTGAATAGCTCCGTACACCTAGTTGACTAACTTACTCAAATGTTGAACAACCTCGTACACTAGTTGATAAACTTGTTCGATTTTGAGAGAAAAATTTTTTTTTCGAGTTGATCAACTGCGTTTTCGATATTGTTGCTCAACCAGTTGATGAACGAGTTGATACCTTCGTACACTTAACCAAGGATCACTCGTTGGGGAACGCGTTGAACGCACCACGATAAACAAAAAACTCAAACGTCAAACCTGAAATAATTTTGACTTCAGTTCGGTACATACATTTATTGTCGACGCACGCCTTCGCCTTCAAATATTTTTAAATTTGTTCCGTATGAGTATGATTTCCTCTAAGAAAAAAAAGTGGCTGCCGCATTAATAATATTAGAAAATGAACGACAAAGGAAGAAAAATCAGCCAAGACGATTCTGGGTAGATGATTTTTTCTTGAGTCGCGAAGAAAATTGTTTTTTTAGGCAATTGCATTTTCGAGGAAATTTGATACCAAGCCAATTCCCTGGCATCTCGATTTTCATAAGAGGGGCTCTTAATGTCCCATATATTTGGCTTTTCCTCAATTGCTGAAATCATTTGCAAAATTAATTCCGTGGTCCACTCTAATTTTTTATCACCTTCCATGACGAAAAACCAAAATAAACTACAGTTTGCAAGTTGCAACAACTTCCAGGTCATGGCAACGCAATAGTTCAACCAAGTAGACACATTTCACTGCAGCCAACACAACGCAACACAATCATGCTTATTTTGACATTCTCATGAATAGTCTATTCGTTACAATGATTCTATTCCTTCGAATGAACTTTCTTAATTTTGAGATTCGAACGAATAACATTCATTTGCGAAAGATAGCATAAAATGAACTTCAAAAAAGATTCATTTTCATTGTCAGCTGCTTGACATTTACTATATTTCTATTTGAATTAGTATGACCGTTTTTTTTTGTTTCTAAACATTTTATAGATGTTGGATAAATAATCAAGAAACAAAATAAATAATACACTTTTTCATTATAAAGTAAAGTTTAACCATAAAGAACTACATATTTATTACATTTTTTGTGTCAACTCAGCTGTTTTGAAACAATTCTCAAAAAAAAATAAGTTGTTCATGACGCGTTCTAAATTTTTATTTTTTTTTCGTATACACTTGGTCACACTAAAATATCAAAAACAAAAGAGAAGTGTTTGTGAAATGTCAAAACTCAAAAGCAAAAAGTGAAATTTTTGTTCAGTTGTAGTTGTCTTGTTTATTGTTTAATAATTTAAATTTCTTTGATAAAAACATAAAATAATAAAAAAAAATAAAAATATGGCATTTGTGTTGTTTATAAATGAAGATGGTGTTGAAGAACTGCAGAGGAGAAGGATAGTGGATGCTTTCCGTATCAACGCGGGTGGTAAAAAACCTTTTGCTACCTCCGGGTTTTCTTCCATTATTTTAATTAACTTTTCCTTTTGTTCACGGTTTGTCCAGTTGGAATGCGACTTTTTAACATAAAACAACAAAAAAAATAATAAAAGTAATTTATTTTCCATGAAATAATTAAAAACTTACATGTTTTGTTGTTTACTCGACAGAAAAATTCAAACGACACAAAAATGACATTTAATTCTATTCTTTCGAATGTCAAAATTGAATTAGCTTTCGCAAATGAATGAACTTTCTATGGATTGGGTGAACTTTCGATTTATTCGATTAACATTCTAATCGCCGAGTCTCAAAATTAAGTTTCAAAGAATTCGACTCACTTTCTAACGAAGGAGAATGTCAAAATAAGCACCAATATTACGTCAAGAAATCCCAAAGAAAATTAAAAAGTTGATCAACGCGTTTAACAAATAATGTGCAACGCATTATCTTGAAAATGTTGCTCAACGTGTTGATCGAACATTTTCAAGGAGCAACACGAGCTAATACACTTGTTGCGCAATTCGTTGAGCAACGGCCAACAACTAGATCTAACCCGTTGGTTGAACAGAATTGAAGGCACCGTACATTAGAGTTGAATTCGAAGTTTGTGCGTTGATCGCCTAGTGGACGACCGGCATTACTTAGCGCCGATGTAGAGTAAAAAAATATAAAAAATGCAATTTTTACCACATGTTAACGGATTAACGATTAACGTTAACTTGCGTTAATTCTTCCGAAATTTAACGCTTTAACGTTTAACGAAGCTAACTTTTTTAATAGCGGATTAACGATTAACGAAGTCAACTGTTTGATTAACGGATCCCAGCTATGTTTAAAACCAATAATTCCATTCTAAATATTAACGCAAATAAAGTTTATTTCTGTATTACTTTCATTTTGATTAACTATTTCTTTAAAAAGAAAACACTTTCCGCCACAAGAAATTGTCTTGTTTGTATCATTAGAATACTTCATCGCAAAGCATAGCATACAAATGGCATGCGTTGAATTTCGTCGGTCAGTATTTCCGATCAGCTGATCGGAGAACTACCTCGAAGCAAAATGTCTCGGATTTATTTTTAGTACCATTTTCTCAAAAAGTATTCAATCGATTTCGATAAATTTTGTTATATGTGTGGAATGCCATAATCACAGAGGTGTGCAAAATCACGCCTGTGGGATATTTTACTTAAGTATTATTTTTCTTTATTACTATTTATTAAATTTAAATTTATTTATTAACTTTAAGAACTAAAAAAAATAGTTCTTTCTGCAAATTTCAACAAACAATTTTTTTAAAATACATGGTATGTGTATAGTTTTAATTTGGACTCACAATCGCACAAAAATATAGTCAATGGTGTCGAATTTTGACACGAAGTGAGGCTACACTACGAGTATACTTAGCTAAGTAAATACTGAAAACGTTTTCAGATATGTATACGTAGTACCCCTTGGCATAATGGATAGTGCGTTGGACTGTCATGCAAATGTTCATGGCTTCGATTTCCAGCCGTTACAAAAAAAGTTGTTTAGGGGTGTACTACCTCTTGGGGGGAATTGAAAAATCCGCCCAGGGCCCGTATTACAGATTACGAAACGAAAGGCAAAAAAACGATACCCTAGAAAACGATAGTCAACACATGGACCGATTATAGTTTACGATAATGGATGCATCAAAATATTGCCTGATAAAATAAAAAAATCTATTTTTTTAAGCGCATCCAACTTCATTCTTTTAATATTTCTGTCAAAAATAGTACGTGTGTCAAAACAATGAAATACGAGTGCCAAAAGCAGTCGTAAGAGAAAACGATTATCGTTTTAAAAAAACGGGTATCGTAAAACGTAATCGCAACTTAACAATAACGAGGGATTTTAAACGATAATCGTAATTCGTAATACGGGCCCAGAGTACCTCTTGTCATAAAAAGTGCTAAAAAAAAATACGATAACAAATCTGAAAGTGACAAAAGATTCAATTGATGAGCAAAGGGTCTGCAAATAATATTTGCCTCACTGACCCATAGAACTGTTGGGCTTGGGACACTTCTACGATACCTGACATATACTTTTTTTTCGATACTTTAGAATTTTTTTCTCAAAATTTAAACTTCATATGGAAAATGGGATTTGTTGTATATTTATTGTACTCAATAACTGTATTTTATTTTCCCCTAGATCTGATCCGGATTGGATTTTGTTTTCAAAATAACATGTAAAACAACAAATACAGACAATGTGTTGTTTTTGTTCTGCATGTAATTTTGAATGAAGATCCAATCTGGATCATATCTGGGGGAAAATAAAACACAGCTAATGTATATGTGTATATCTAATATAATATTATCATATATTATAATAAAAAGTTCATACATAATTATTATGTATCTGTATAATAATAGTTCCCATTTTCGGAGTAAGTTAATAAACTCATTTCAATGAATAAAGTTGTTTCTTTTAACTTAAATATAAAAAGACATTAAAATTGAACTTGAATACCACCAACCAATGGTATGCACTTACCCCTTTCTACAAATATTTATTAGTTCGTTTTTGGTCGTAGGAATAGGGACTTCGCTAAGATCTGTATATTAATGTATGTGAATTAAATAAAAAAAAACATGGATGAAATAAGAGAAAACTTACTCAACGTCTGCTTAAATAGTTTAAACAAAAAAAAACCTACCTGACCTCTCCATGCAAGAAAAAATTTAAAAATTCGTTGGAGCGGTTCTTAAACGTATATAAAATATCTTTTCAATTTAAATGTTAATAAAATATTTATTTAAAAAAAATTTACCCATTTTTCTAATATTGATTTTTTTTAAATCCAAAATGAGGAACTTTTATGCATACATTTTAATCTAAATCAATTCAGCTTTTGATTAGAAAATTGAAAATAGAAACAAAATTGTTCATAATAGTTTTTGATAAATACTTACATTTTCTTTAACCAAAAAAGAGCCGAAGTTCGATTTTGTCACGAATAAAAAAAAT
The DNA here is from genome assembly GCA_911387755.1 of Chrysotoxum bicinctum. Lineage (NCBI taxonomy): Eukaryota > Metazoa > Arthropoda > Insecta > Diptera > Syrphidae > Chrysotoxum > Chrysotoxum bicinctum. Next base: position 125,306,688 of record OU426988.1, on the reverse strand, counting down.
TGCTCTATAGTACCTACCTGTATAGAAGGCAAACATACAAAACAGGGGCGAACGCAGGTAGGGGTTTTAGGGGTTCAACCCCCCCCCCCTCCCCCCCCGAAACGACCAAAAAAATAAGGGTTCATTTTGTTAAAGAAAAAAAAAACAAAAAAGTGTTATTTTCGTGCATAAATTCTTCTGCTAGTGTTGTTTTTTCTTACGATTTATAGGTACAATAAGGCAAGTAATGCATTCGTAAAAAAAATCGAACTCAAGATTTGTATCAAAGTTGATATTACTATGATAGTGAAGACGAAAAATGTGGGTCCCAAAATTCTGTATGTCTGTCTGTTCGAATACGGCCTAAAAGGCTGGGCCGATTTTCGTTAAACTTGGTAGATATCGTTTTGAATTTTTTTCCCCCACACGTTTTTTTTTTCCTTTTCTTTATAAGACCAAAAAATTACGGTACCTGCCATACGATTTTTTTTCAAAATCTTATAAATATTTTTTTCTCAAAAACAGTCCCACAGAATTTTGAAAAAAAATTCATAAGATTTTATTTCGTCATTTTAGGTAATGGTTGAAAAATTTGTTCAAAAAATGGACATTCTTAGAAGCCATCTTCGAACCAGTTTTTTGGGTTTTGATTTTCTCGAAGACAGTACAACCGATTTTAATCATTATGAAGCCCCTCCAAGGTTTAAATATTATTGCGTATACAAATGTTAAAAGGTTTATTTTTTGATTCTTAAAAAAAATTTCAAAATTTTTTTCTGGAAACTCGAAAACCCCATGCTCTTTTTTTTTGACTTGATAAATAAAAGTTTTTTAATATAATCTATAAGATCTGAGGAAAATAATTTGTTTTACCTAAAAATAAAAGTACCCACAATACAAAATGTTAAAAAATGGTTTTCGAAAATCGTTTTTTCTCAAAAACGGCTCCGAGAATTTTGATATTTTTTTTTGTTTCGATTAGTCTTTACTTTTAGAGAAGCTTCTAAAAAGTTAAAAAAAACATTGTATCTTAAGACTTTAAAAAAAAAATATTTTTTTTAATTTTTTAAAGAAAAAAAATTTATTTTTTTTTTGAAAATTCGATACCTCAAAAACTGCTCAATATTTTCTTTGTAAATTAATTTTTTATTCGAACAATAATGAAAAGTTTAAATATGCGTACCAAAATTTTTTCTTAAATATGTTTTAAAAATTTTGTATACGAAAGCTTATTTTTTTAAGAAACCACTAATACGACTAACAATTTTGTTCTTGCATAAACTAATATTTGCTCAAAACACATGGCATCCTGTGCTTAGCTCCAACTACTAAAAGAGTTTTAGTATTTTAAAAAAGAATTTTGTGCTTTTTCTCTAATAACATTAATTTTTGAAATTCTTAGTCTTTTACATAAGAGCAAGTTTGTGCGACCCAGTCGTGCATTTTATTTTATGTGTCTTCGTATTTTAACACAATTGTCTTAATTTGAATTGATGATTAAAAAATAGAGACGAATAGAACAGCAATTGCGTTTTTGATAATTAACATTATGTATAGGGCAGAAAACGGACTAACGAACGGAGCAAATATACCGATACAGATATCCGTGTTAATCTTAAGGGCCGATTTATGGCTAATAAATGATTACGATTTTTATAAGTTTGAGTTATTGATGGCTCCAAGGTCGGAGTGCGTTGAATTACAGCAATAGAAAAAACTCACTCATTTCGTTTGTGTGAAAGTTACAGTTACAAATGAGTAGCACATAGCAACCTCTGATAGCGTTTTGGTTATAATTATGTAGTACTATAGTTAACGTAGGTACCGATTGAGTGTTACCGGTGTCCTTATGGTTTTGTATAACTCTTTTTTCTATGATCGCAAAAGTACAACAAGTTACAACTTCAGGTATTAATATTTGCCAAATTGAGTTTTGAAGATTTGGACCACGAGGCGAACCTAAAACTTATTATAACTCTATTGTTAGGTACACTTATGGAATCACTTGCACTCTTTTTCTTCTTGTTGCATTAATGATATTTTACGAACCAAATAATGGCCTCCATCACAGGGCCCGTAGTAAAAGTCTATGTCTAACAATTAATTCCGGAATAAAAATGCCCAAATGGGAAGCACCAAAAACGCCCTCGCAGTGAATATTTTCCAACTTTTGGTAACATTATTCAAATTTGCCAAATAGTTATCCGTTGCACCATCTTTATGATGTTTTGTTTTTGTGATTAGCTGTATGAAATTGTTCCGATAGGTCCTATCCCTAAGAACAAATATCATTTAGTTATAACATATTTATGTTAATTACAATAAAGAATATGTAATTAACAAGTACCTAAAATATAGTTATAAAATAATATTTTTATGAATATCTCATATTTTTTTGAAACCCCCCCGAAATTATTTTCTGCGTTCGCCCCTGATACAAAATATTCAAAACGAGTTCTACTAAAGTTAAGATCCTATTGAAAAAAAATTACTGAGGAAAATGAACAACTTATAATTATAATTTTGTTTCAGATTTGCTTATGAAGCACAAAGTGAACGAATGAAAAACTGAGAAGTACAATCATTTTGTTAAAACTAGATTTATAATCATATACAGGTTTATTCTGTGACTAAGTTTTTTGTTCATTATTTTTTTTTTTTTTTTTTAACATGAAACAATCGCTGTCTGCTTTGTGGTATTTCTTTATTTATAAATGAACATACTCATATTATTTGCAATTGAGTAAATTAATGTCCAAGTATGTTGATTTGTTATCTTGTACCTTTCAATGAATATATGTATGTAGTTAGTAAGTGGAATTTTGAATTCAAATCATTTGGAACCAAGACGGTAAAAACGGAAACTCTACAGTCTAAAATTATGTTTGGCTGCTATAATGAACGAATACGTATAATAAGCAGACCTCGGATAACTTAATATTATTAAGCTAACGAATATTTATTTAAAATATTAGGTATTACCAATGACAAATGACGATCGGTGAAGTTGTATTTATTAAGAGCAGGGTAATGAGGAGAATCATTGCCAATTTCAACTCTAGATTGTACACCTAAGTTATTCTCAAATTGAGGTTCGGACCTATCAGGCCCTAGGTGTACAATCACGTTGAACTTTTTTTTCTACTTCCCAAACACAAAAACGGCATATCTAGTTTATTGTTTTGATGTAAGCAAACTTGAAACATGATTATGAGTTAGAATTTATTGATGATTATAAAGATTTGCAAGATGGAAATAAAAAAAAATATTTTGTGGTAAAAGATGATACGTTCACACTAGACGACATAATATTACTGTCACTTACACTTGGTTAGAAACTGGGTATGTCTTGAAAGTGGAGTCAGCAATGGTAAGTTGGCTTACCTGAGCACAGAGAAAAGAGACTAGTTTGGTGGAACTGGAAGTGGTTTGTTATAAATCGCAAGTTTGAAGGTAGATAAGTAGAAATGGCGACCATGGACAGCCTAGCCTTGTAACACAATTAACCCTGTATTTCCCCGTTTTGATATTATAACGGTTTAAACCTATGAATGAAATTGATATGGGAGATTGTGGATATATCCTCACGGAATTTCCAATTTGGAATCAATTCAAAATACGATTAAAGTATCATATTGTTGTGGTATGATGTATGTTTGCCTTGGCCACGAGGGCCATCACTCTATCCGAAACCATCTACCATCTTCCAAACTAGGAAGCTTGTTGAATTGTGCTGAAGTGACGACTGATCCGATTATACTTGCACTGTGCACCATTAACCGCCGCCGTTCAAGCACCAATTCTGTTAGATCGTGGTTTGTGGAAACCTTAAATATTTTAGTAAAGTGTTTTTAAGACCCTGAGACCGAATTTAGCTATAATTATAACTATGGAAGGCTTAGCGAACATTTTGAAATGTGACTTCAATCTTATTAAATCATAGACTGTTCTATGTTACATGTTTACTTTTCACCAATTGCGAATCGAAATATTTTGAAGCTAATTTTAGAATACGACAAGCAGTAATTTAGGCCCTGTAGTTAATAATGATAATAATAATACTCGTAATAATAATAATAATAATAATACAACAGTCAACACCAAATTTTGGAAGTGGATGTAAGTATATGTACAAGTAAAGTGTCTTGAAATCGAATTCTAAAGTCTGGTAATTTTTTTTTTCAGCCTTTGGCGGGGATGAGGAGTTAAAAACCACAATTTTTGTTTTTGTCAGGGGTATATTTCAAAAATATGTGGAAGTTATGTGAATCAATTAGAACAAACCTATAATCATACCGCCAAATAAAACTTTTTCATGGAAATATGATTTAAAAATATGAGAATCAATAAGAACGAGCTTCGACAAAGTAATTTTTATTGTTCTTTATATGGGCTGTTGACGTCACAACGTTTGTTTGTATATACTGTTTTTTTTTTTTCTTCTCTTGTCTGCATGAACAATTTATTCATTTTCTATAATTTGTGTCTTCATTTTATTCATATTCTAAAGAACTTATTCTTCTCTAACTTATCTACATATATTCAAACTACTACGATCAACTATGCATTATTTTCGGTCCTTATTCGGAATTCCCCCCCCCCCCCCCCCACCAAAATGCCCTTTTTTTTAATGAATCGATAAAAAAAAGTGTGCTGTTGATAAAAAACATCAAATTATGGAGGAGCAACACTTTTTTATGGTAAAAAAGTGAAGTATAAAAAAATTAATATAGGCCATAGGGTAAATTCAAAGTTTCTTTAAATCCAGATTCTGTAAATGCAAAAGAAACCTTGCATACACCCAACCTCGCACCTACCCCAAATCCTATAGTGTGCCCCCATACATATATCACTGTTTAAACGCCGCCGTTATGCGTAAGCAAGCAAAAAAAGCAAATATCCCATACAAAAGTAGTTTTAGTTATAGTACTGTGGGTGGTCCGCTTTTACTTCACTTTTTTACCATAAAAAAGTGTTTCTCCTGCATAATTTGATGTTTTTTATCAACAGCAAACACTCTTTTATCGATTCGTTAAAAAAAAAGTTCATTTTGGTGGGGGGGGGGAATTCCGAATAAGGGCCAACAGTACTGGAGGTGGTCCGCTTATACTTCACTTTTTTACCATAAAAAAGTGTTTCTCCTCCATAATTTGATGTTTTTTATCAACAGCAAACACTTTTTTATCGATTCGTAAAAAAAAAAGTTAATTTTGGTGGGGGGGGGAATTCCGAATAAGGTCCTTATTTTCTACCCAGAGTTTTAACGCCAGGGTCCATAGGTGACTCCCCAATCGTCTTGCCACACGGTAATACTATCTTTGTATATATAACCTATAGTATTATCATGTAGCGTGATTTTGTATTGCGAACGCTAGCCTGGTGGTGTCGCAGAAATAAGCACACGCTTTTACAGTGGAGAGTAGGATAACATACAAAACAAGTAGTAAAAAAGATAGGCAAGAGTACGATAACTTAGGCGCCAAGAAATTATAACGGTTTTTTGTAGAACAATTCAATACAAGCATTTTTTACTACGGAAGGGGGGTCTATCTCCCCTAATTTGGTCGCGAGGGGCAATTTTATAAAAAAAAAGTACTAAAATGGAAACAAAAATATTAAAAAATAACGGTAATACTTGCAATTAAGTATTATACCTTTTTTTAAAGCCAATACTCTGATCTATTAGATAATTTTTAAATCAAGTGGAATCTATGCACAGTTTTTGAAAAAAAAACAAGTTTTAAACTCAAATTTTGGGAAAAAAAAAACAAAAAAAAAGTTTAAAGTTTAATTTTTCAAAACTGCAAAGTTATATATTATTATTTTTTCCTAAAATTCGTTACTCTAATTTATTTTTATTCAAAAACTGAAAACTAGATGATTTTATGTCGTCTAGTTTTTGAGAAAATTGAAAATAACTAAAACTAATTTTTTATGGGATATTTGCTTTTTTTTGCTTGCTTACGCATTACCGCGTATAAACAGTGAGTTATGTATGGGTGAGCATGCTGCCCCCCTGCTTGGGCACACTATAGGATTTGGGGTAGGTGCGAGGTTAAGTGTATGCAAGGTTTCTTTTGCATTTACAGAATCTGAATTTAAAAAAAACTTTGAATTTACCCTATGGCCTATATCCAATGTCAATTAAATATATGTACGTAGCCCAAAGTTGCACATTTTAAATGTTCAGACATGAAAATTTAATACATTATGAAAAATTCCCAATACCTAGGTACTACTGTACGAATGCAGCAAATTTATATAATTCCTTAATTAATATGTATGTTTATTGTTTGTGTCTAACATTTTTAATGCTAATGTGGTACAGGTTATTGTTTACCAAAGTCATTCGTTATTCAACCTTTGTAAGAGTGAAGTATTTTTTTCTTTGAATAAAGAATGGCGACTAAGCATCCACTACTTCATCCTAAATTAAATAACTTTTCAAAATTTCAAAAAAAATATTTCAAAAGCATCGCGTTCTTAGAAGAAATTGGTCCAATTCCAACTAAAACGTCAACTCCCCCACTGTGTTCCAACTTACCGATAAAGGTAGAAAAATATAAAAATTTCAAGTTCGGTTGGATGTGGCGGTGCTCCGAAAAACCTCTAAAAAAGGTGACAAAAATTGTAAGAATACAGTAAGCCCATCTATCAACACATTTTTCCATGGGCCTCAATATTGGCCAGAGATTCAAGAGGTGCTTGCTATAATTATCTCTTTTGTGATCAAAATGCCTGTAAACACGGTTTTAATACATTGAACATTGAAAAATTGACTTGACTATTTTTAAGTAACACATGACTTACTCACAAACTGACTGACTGAGACGTGAAATGCCATGCAATTATACCTCCTCTCGGTGCATTCTTGGTAACCCTAAATGATTTGCTGTACTTTACTTACAAATGAACCACATTAACATTAATCCTCAAAATGAAATCATCGTAGTTAAATACCAAAAATAAAAAAATTCATAAGAAGTACTCGTAGTTTTAGTAGTTTTCAATTTTTTCAAAAACTAGAAGGGACAAAACCATTCGGTTTTTTGTGTTCGATTCAGAATTAATAGTAGCATTGACCACAAAAAGCCAATTAAGCACTTCATTTCAAAATTTTGAAAAAAAAAATGGTTTAAACTTTTTTTTCATTTTTTTTTTAACAAAATTTTGAGTTTGCATGCAAACTCCTATAGTAAAAAACGCTTGTATTTGACCCTTCTACAAAAATCCGTTATCAATTTTTGGCGCCTAAGTTATCGTACTCTCCCCAAAAGATAATATTTTATTATTAAATTATAGCTTTAAGATGTCGCCACAATCTTTCGTCTTCTTGTTAGTACTATAAGTTTTATATACAAATATACTATTACAATAATAAACACAGATGTTAAAAAAGAGCCAGGTTCTCATATGTACAATCACCCTATGTGAAACAAGTCAGTCGTGAAACGAAGTTCTTAGTTTATGAATTACATATTAAATTTTCTTAAGTAGAGTAATATCGAAACAACCCCAAATTGTGAGGGAAATTTTTGTATTATTATTTGCATTATTATAATTTGAGTTCCAAATTTTCCTTTTTTTTGTTTTTATGCACCACAAGACCTACCTATACAGTGGTGCGAAATTCCAACGTTTAACGGTGTCGGGAAATGATCCATAATTTTGATGATCTGCCAGTTAGTCAGTCAGTTAAGGTTTTTGTGATTTTTGATATCTTAAGCCTCAGGAACCACTAATATTAAAGAGAAATTTGGCGTGTCTTCTGCATTTAATCAGCTCAGCATTGTGAATTTCAAGTTTCTGACTCTATTTCTACTGAAGTTAAAAATTGTGTTGTGTTGTCGTTAGATAAAGCTTATACATAATCATTCGCATGAATCATATGCAAGAACAAAAATTATAAGTCGTTGTATTGGTTTCTTACAGAAATAAATGTCTATATACAAAATTTTTAAAACATTTTTAAGAACAAATTTTGATACACTTTATTGTTGTACGAATAAAAATTAAATTTCAAAATAAAAAAAAAAATTGACCCATTTTTGGTATATTGAATTTATAAAAAGGGATTTTTTTTGAAAATTAAAAAAATATATTTTTTTTTAAGTTTTGAAATGCAATGTTTTTCAAACTTTTTAGAAGTTTCTGTATAAAAACTGGCATTAAAATCCGTTATGTCGATAATGAGAAATTCAGTCAGTAATATCTTTATTTCAAAATTATTTTTATACGATTTTCAAAAATAAAATCATTTTTTAGCATTTGTATGGTAAATACCGTTAATTTATCGTATAACTTGTAGATTGTATTAAAAAACTTTAAACTGTTAGGTTTTAAAACAAATCGAGAATAGGGTTTTCGAAATATTAAGTTATGAAAAAAAAAAATTGATACACATTTTCAAACTCTTTGGAAGCTTTAGCACCGAAAAAATAATCAAAATCGGTTGTACCGTTTTTAAAAAAAATAAAAAACAAAAAATTATTCTAGGGGTGTACTATAAATAATCATTTTTCGGAATCTTTTTAAGCAGTGCCTAGCATTAGCTAAATAAAATGTTTGATATTTAAAAAAAAAAATCTGTGGAACAGTTTTTCAGAACGAAAATATTTTGTAAGATTACGAAAAAATTCGTACGGCAAGTGCCGTTATTTCTGGTCTCAAAAAAAAAGGAAAAAAAATCCTATCTTCCAAGGTTAAAGAAAAAAGGGTCTAAAACCTTTTCTTAAATCCCTGATATACGATATATGTACAAATTGGAGGTAGGCCCTTACTGTATAGAACATTTTTTTTCTTAGAATATACCCAAAAATCACGCCCTAAGATATTATGCATGAACTAAGGGAACCCTATGTATTAAGAGCACTCATCACTACGAAGAAAACCATTCATAGCCTTTAGGTTTGGACACAATACAAATCCAAATTTAAATGCATTATGCTTTTTATTCTTTAATTCTGTTGCTTTCTTCTGCTTTTTAGCTTTCAACATTGGCAAACTTTTTTAATTAGATATTAACTTAAAGTTAACAGTATCGCACTACGAAAATAACACTAATGGATAAGTTTTCTCATTTATTGGATTTTTTTTTTCATTTTTGTTCTTTGTAAAAGTATTTCAGTAAAGTATTATTTGCCTACTCGTACAGTAAATTCTAACTGCCAAGGGAAATGGAAATAATATTGCGATTAGTAGAAAATTGTAGGTAAAATTAGACTAAATAGAGAATGGAAGGCAAGCATACAAACAAAAATGTAAAATAAAACCACACGTTTGAACTTTAAAATAATTTTATTTTTCTACTTTAAGAAAATTTACCACGATATGGTCAGCTTGCAAGTACGGACTGAATTAAATTCGCAACTCTACCAAACATCGCTTGTTGCTGTTTTTATTTAAATAATTTAGTACAAAAATAAGGGTGACCAGATGTCATAACTCTTCCCCTTCTTAAACGAAGACTCCCTCGTCTTTATATTCAAATAATTTCATAAAAAAGTGATTTACAAAATATCCATAGAATCTGATAATCTGTTTTCAAAAATATAATAATAATGACATTGGTTTTTACAGATTTTTTTTTTCAAAAAATTGGTTTTAACATTTTAATATTTTGATTACAAAAATAAAAAAAAAAAAACATTAAATACTTCTTGTTCTTTGATAATTGAGATAAGAATCGATAACAACAAACATAAAAACAATTTTATGGGAACTGAAAAAAACTAAGTAAACAAAAAATTACTATATAAAACAAAATTCATATACATTAACAGAAAAAAAAAATATGTTATTATATTAAAAAAATGTTACGTAGACAGAAAAATTAAAATTATTTTTATACGATTTTCAAAAATAAAATCATTTTTTAGCATTTGTATGGTAAATACCGTTAATTTATCGTATAACTTGTAGATTGTATTAAAAAACTTTAAACTGTTAGGTTTTAAAACAAATCGAGAATAGGGTTTTCGAAATATTAAGTTATGAAAAAAAAAAATTGATACACATTTTCAAACTCTTTGGAAGCTTTAGCACCGAAAAAATAATCAAAATCGGTTGTACCGTTTTTAAAAAAAAATAAAAAACAAAAAATTATTCTAGGGGTGTACTATAAATAATCATTTTTCGGAATCTTTTTAAGCAGTGCCTAGCATTAGCTAAATAAAATGTTTGATATTTAAAAAAAAAAATCTGTGGAACAGTTTTTCAGAACGAAAATATTTTGTAAGATTACGAAAAAATTCGTACGGCAAGTGCCGTTATTTCTGGTCTCAAAAAAAAGGAAAAAAAATCCTATCTTCCAAGGTTAAAGAAAAAAGGGTCTAAAACCTTTTCTTAAATCCCTGATATACGATATATGTACAAATTGGAGGTAGGCCCTTACTGTATAGAACATTTTTTTTCTTAGAATATACCCAAAAATCACGCCCTAAGATATTATGCATGAACTAAGGGAACCCTATGTATTAAGAGCACTCATCACTACGAAGAAAACCATTCATAGCCTTTAGGTTTGGACACAATACAAATCCAAATTTAAATGCATTATGCTTTTTATTCTTTAATTCTGTTGCTTTCTTCTGCTTTTTAGCTTTCAACATTGGCAAACTTTTTTAATTAGATATTAACTTAAAGTTAACAGTATCGCACTACGAAAATAACACTAATGGATAAGTTTTCTCATTTATTGGATTTTTTTTTTCATTTTTGTTCTTTGTAAAAGTATTTCAGTAAAGTATTATTTGCCTACTCGTACAGTAAATTCTAACTGCCAAGGGAAATGGAAATAATATTGCGATTAGTAGAAAATTGTAGGTAAAATTAGACTAAATAGAGAATGGAAGGCAAGCATACAAACAAAAATGTAAAATAAAACCACACGTTTGAACTTTAAAATAATTTTATTTTTCTACTTTAAGAAAATTTACCACGATATGGTCAGCTTGCAAGTACGGACTGAATTAAATTCGCAACTCTACCAAACATCGCTTGTTGCTGTTTTTATTTAAATAATTTAGTACAAAAATAAGGGTGACCAGATGTCATAACTCTTCCCCTTCTTAAACGAAGACTCCCTCGTCTTTATATTCAAATAATTTCATAAAAAAGTGATTTACAAAATATCCATAGAATCTGATAATCTGTTTTCAAAAATATAATAATAATGACATTGGTTTTTACAGATTTTTTTTTTTCAAAAAATTGGTTTTAACATTTTAATATTTTGATTACAAAAATAAAAAAAAAAAAACATTAAATACTTCTTGTTCTTTGATAATTGAGATAAGAATCGATAACAACAAACATAAAAACAATTTTATGGGAACTGAAAAAAACTAAGTAAACAAAAAATTACTATATAAAACAAAATTCATATACATTAACAGAAAAAAAAAATATGTTATTATATTAAAAAAATGTTACGTAGACAGAAAAAAAAAACAAACAGTATTTTATTACATTTTTTCAATAATTTGTTTCCTTAATATGTAGTTTAATTTATAATAATTTCAAATTTAATAAATGAAAAGAATTGTTATCATCATTGAATATACATATTTAGTAAAAAAAAAATAAAGAGAGCAAGGATCTCAACATTTCAAGCTCCTTCACGAATCTACTAAATTACAACTTTGAACAATACATTTGATCAACAGGCATTCAAACAAAATCTATCTCAAATTTTCCTTGTGATCTAATTTACCGTCAATTAGAACCTTTGTTCCCAGATCTTTTTGAATCAATTTTTTTATAAACAGTTTTCGAAATTTGTTTCCAACTCGCTTATTTGTTCTAACGAAAACTTCATCACCAGCGGCCTATTGCACCAATTACAAATTACAAGTACAAATTTTTGATTAAAAAAAAATAACGTATGAAAAAAACTCGATTTTTACAAATTTGTTAAAAAAAATGCTTGTAATCACAATTTTGTAAGATGGTGCAATAGGCCCCAGGTCTATATGTCAGTCAATCTTTTTTTGTTATGATAAACGAGATCTTTCCGTTGAGTTTCAGATATTCTTTCCTAATCGTCCTATTGTACTTGACTGTGGCAAGTAAAAGGAGTTTAGAAGTATCATTTATATTTATTTCTAATTTTATACATCTTGCTATTTCGGATAAAGTATTATGAAACCTTTCCACCTGTCCATTTGTAACACTGTGAAAAGGTGGTGTATTAAACATGGTTATTCCAAAGTGATCTCTTAAAAATGATGTAATACGAGTACTTTCAGAAGTGAATGATTTCTCGTTATTGCAAACAATTATTGTTTTTGTGTCCCTAAACAAATTTAATAATTCTAAAATTGGCTCCTTAACATCAATCATTGCTCGTGATTTGACTCGTTTTATTATAGCAAATTTGGAAAATTTATCCACACAAGTCAAAAAATGAGCTCCAGCTGTTGAGTAGATGTCGATATGAATTATTTCACCTGAATAGGTCGGTAGGGATGTTTTTCCTATTTTCGGTTTTGGCGGGTGTCTTTGATACTTTGCCTCATGACAGATTGTACAACTAGATACTATTTCTTTCAGTCTTTTGCGAATGTTGAAAATAATAGTCACTTAAGATCTGGCACGCGTTTTCACGAGCAGATCTGTGCGCTCGATTATGCTCAGTCGAAAGAATTTCTGCCTGATCATTTGGGTTGAAAATATCAGTTACCATTTTCTTGGTGTGAACAAATTTTCCAGAGGGAAACATGGAAATTAATTTGTCTTGCATTTGAGCAAGTATAGGCAATTCACAATGAATTACATTGACACAATTGGGGTTTATTACTTCTTTCAATAAAGCAAATAGATTTTCAATATTGTCAAATGTGATGGAATGCCTCAATTGCGTTTTAAAAATAATTTTTGTTTTTTTAAGTTGTTCCGGGCCTTTATTTACAATAAGCTGGTTCCGAAAACAGTTCAAAGGGTTTTTGACACTACGTATTGTTTCAGTGCAAGAGGCTTCACTATGAATTGTTGATGCATTGGAGTTTCCTGAATCTTCAAGTGAGTTTAAATACTGCCTTGACAACGCGTCCGCAACGAAATTTTCTTTGCCTGGTTTGTAATGAAATGTTGTTGAAAATTCCTCTACAAATGCCCTCCACCTCTTGAGTTTTGTGTTCGGATTTTTGTCTGATATAGCAAAAGTCAACGGCTGGTGGTCTGTGTAAATGTTAAGCCGATTGACTCCGTACAAATAGTTTCGCAATTTTTGCAATGACCAAACTATGGCTAATAGTTAGTTCTCGCTCATTGGTAGCAAAGACTTCTTCTGTAGAAGAGAGAGTTCTAGAGATCATGGTGATTGGCCTACCATCCTGGGATAGGACAGCTCCAATCGCAAAAGAAGAGGCGTCAGTGGTTAAATCGAAGGGTTTGTTGAAGTCGGGATATAAAAGCAAAACTTCCTCTGAGGCCAATATTTGTTTAACTTTTTCAAAGGCTTCCTCGTCCAACTCAACCTTCTTATTTTTTGACTGATTTTTACTAATGTTTCCATTCTCACCTCGTAAATACCTTGTAAGAGGTTTTGTAATTTGGGCATAGTCACGAATAAACCTTCTATAATACCCAGAAAGTCCAAGAAAAGATCGCAAACTTCGAAGGGTTCTAGGAGTTTCGTAACCGACAATATCTTTAACCTTGTCAGAACAAGTTTTAATGCCTTTGCTGGACACTACAAAGCCTAAAAATTCTACCTCCTTTTTGAAAAATCTGGACTTTTCTGATGCAACTCGCATGTTGGCCTTATATAGCAATTGTAAAATGTTTTCTATGTCTCGAAGGTGTTGCTCTTTTGTTTTTGAAAAAATTATAACGTCATCTATGTACACGTGTAAACATTTCCACGTTGGGCGCCAAATAAAACCACACGTTTGAACTTTAAAATAATTTTATTTTTCTACTTTAAGAAAATTAACCACGATGTGGTCAGCTTGCAAGTACAGACTGAAGTAAATTCGCAACTCTACCAAACATTGCTTGTTGCTGTTTTTATTTAAATAATTTAGTACACAAATTATGGTGACCAGATATCATAACTTGTAACATAGAATCTCCTCGCAGCGTAGCACCTTATTTTACAATTTAATTTTTAAAATCGATACATTACACTTTACACCCCAATAGGTAAGAGAAAAAGGTGTTAAATACTATTCAGGCAAACAGATACAAATTTTAAAATGTTCTTGTCTCAGATCTCATAGGTGCTCTATGGGGTTCATGTCAGGAGATTGGGGTGGCGCCTTTAATTGTTTTGTGTTATATATAAGCCATTCCTGTACAACGTGAGAAGTATGTTTTGGGTTCTTGTCTTGCTGGAAGTCAAAATCCTAGATTTGGGCACTCTTTTTCAGATTATTCTTTAGGATCTCCAAGTAAACAAACCGGTCCTTTATTGAACCAATGAAGACAATATCGCAAAATTTTAAACAGCCTATTTATTATTAAGGTATTAGTATGATACTACTTAACAATTTGTTAACTTTATAGTAGTTTACTAACTCATTCTTAATTTTAACGTTTTCTAACTAGTATCGTACTAAAATAATTTTCTTAATAAATTGCTTCTGAAACATCTAAAAAAATGACATTTCTTGTAAAAAAGTAAGTACCTACACGAACATTTTTTGATGTTTGCAAATGTCAAAGAGTATATCGTCGTCGTTCTATGAAAACTCCCTAAGTCCATTTTTTGTTTTTTGAGATATTTGCATTTAAACTTGGAAATTAATATAAAAAAATCCAAAAATTATTAGAATAGCACGATCTCAGGCTTCAATTGTAGAATGGGTTTGGCTTAGCCATTGTGCAATAAATTTTTTTGCAAATGGTTTATCCGAAATGAATTAAATAAGAATTGAATCACATTTTTTTTAAAAATGGACTTAGAGAGTTTTCATAGAACGACGACGATATGAAGCTAGCACGATACTAAAATAATAAAGTAGGTATTCGATGATTTACACTTTAATAAAAGGGTAGAGAAAGTATGATGCTATATTCGATTAAAATTTGCAAATTCTACTAATTCAATTAAAATGTTGCCCCAATTTTTTTTTAACATACCCATACAGACACATTTATTACCACCTCCATGTTTCAATGTTCCAATCATGTTAGATATTACTAACGCTGTATTAGGCTTACGCCATACTCTTACCTAACCATCATTATTGTAAATATTAAATTTACATTCATCACTGAATATGACCTTTTGCCAGAACTAAACCCTTAGTCTAGTGGTTTTTTACTTGCGATATAGGTAGATACTATAGGGCAAGTTCTGCATTTGGAAAAAAAAATCGAACTCGAGATTTTGATCAAAGTTGACATTGCGATGATAGCGAAGACGAAAAAAAGTGGGTCCGACAATTCCGTCTGTCTGTCTGTATGTCTGTATGTCTGTACCTCGAACTACAGCCTAAACTACCGGATGTATTTTCTTCAACCTCGGTAGTTAAGGGTCTTCGGTGATTCCCTAGAGGAAAAATTGAAATTTTTTTTTTAGCTCTAAGACTAACGGTACCCCCCATACACCCGTAATGCAAAATCTTATTTATCTCGAAAACGGCTCTAACGATTTTGATAAAAAAAAATTAGGTGTGATATTATGAACATAAGCTACATTTTGGTCAAACAAAATTTTGGGGCAAAATGTTATTAGGGGTACCTGCCATAGATCCGTTTTTTTTATTTTCGACTTTCTCATTAACGGCTCTAAAGATTTTAACCCAAAATTTTCAGCAGGAGTCCCCCTAAGTTTAAAATAATATTGTATATAAAAACATTCGAAAAAATATTTGTTGGTTTTTTTTTTGAAAAAAAAAAAAAAAATTTTTTTAAATCAATATCTTGAAAACCTATGAACGATTATTTTTTTAATTTATTTGCTAAAATCAATATTATTTAATACTTAAAATTCGCATCATACATTTTTTTCTTGAAAAATTTTAGAGAAATTTCTTATATAAAAAATTTATTTAATAATAAAACGATTTCTTAAAGTTTATTTGCATAAATTCATACTTTTCCGGAAACCTGACGGCAATTTTATGCATTTGAACATTATTATCTCATTAAATCCATGTTTTATATTTATAAAATGTATCTTAAATTCCAAAGTACTTTTACATAAGAGCAAGTTCGTGCGATCCAGTCGTGCATTTTATTTCTAATGACTTGACTAATGTGGTTTTTTTTTCTGGCCACTCTACGGCGAAAACCTTTTCTTTTCAACACTCTTCGCACAGTGTTCCCATGACAAGATTTACCCTTGTGTTCTAGCTTTTAGTGATGACGCGGTCAACCTTGAATTTTTGGTTATTTTTTGTGCCAGAAGACTCTTCGTGAGCGATAAATATCCTTGGACGTCCTGATTTACGTTTAGAGTTCAATGATCCCGTTTCTTTATAGTTCTCAAGTATTGTTTGGATTGTGAATTGTCGTCTTCCAATGAGCTTCCCAATTTCACGCAATGATTTTCCACCTGAATCGTACTTTATTACAAGTTTCCGCAGAGCTTTGGAATGACCTTGTTTTCTTTCTCATTTTGGACACAGATCACTAAATACTCAAAATAAACTTAACTTCCTTCTGTGACAATATGCAAAAGCACCTAGAGATGTAATGGACTGAACAATATATTTTGGGACTGATACATCTGACAGATATAACACTTACAAATCGTATATGTAAGCTTTTGATACCATGTAAAGTCAGAAATCGATCAATTAGTCAACCGTTATTCTTAAGCTAAAAAAAATTAACATATGTACATAACTGTTTGTCTCTATGATACATAGGCAAAACGGGATTATAAAAGTAAAATTTTATATTTAATTGACATTCGATATTCTAAATTTAAATTTAGGTTTTCTCAGCTTTTATTGGCAGTCAGTTTTCGTTGATCGTTTACGTCTTGCGACTTTACTTTGGCTGATATTTTTGTTTTGTATTTTATGCGAACTTTAGTTATTTATTGTCAGTAGAACTGTGGTTATGTTTTAAGTTCATCGGAATCATTTCACGAAATGAATTAAGTTATATCGTTTTATCTTAAAAATATTGCGACAAACGATTCCAACAAAGTGAATCAATTATACTTTTTTAGTTTAATAGTAAGATTTTGTTAATACGTTTTGGCACCACGAATATCAATGATTCTGACCACAGAGCTCAGTTCTTGAATTTTTGCTGCATTAACCTTGAATGCTTCTCGAATAGATGTCGGCTGTCAGAAAACGCTTCAGAAAATAAAACAAAAATTTTCGTGTATCATAAAGTATTCCATTGAAAGAAATAGAGTTTTCTTCAAAGCAAACCACATTTTTTTTAGACTCTTCTTAAAGTTCAGACTTAATTAAATCATTACCTACATTTTGGAAGAATACTGAAGGGATCAAGTTCGATCGCATTTGCCAGGACGACATCCGTCGGATCTGCGAGTTATAAATAAATAATAAATATTTGTGTTTTTCAACTAAAATTAGAACTTTTCTTTTTGTGTTTCTCCTTCAACAAGCTTAGGAATCAATGCTGCTCAGGCTAAAGTTTTGTGTAGTTAATTTAAAAGCTTTTTATAATTTCCTTCAATAAGTAGTACATAGTAGTTTTTCTGTGTTCGGATACATTACCAGTTTTTAATGATACAAATGCATTTTCAAACGATTTTTGTACTATTTTGCTTGCCACAATGACAATGAGCCAAACGAAATATATACAAAATTTGGCTTTATTTCGCTTTGAAATAAAATAAAATTTTCTAAGAAATTTTAATTTTAAACATCAATAAAACATCTCCTTTTAGTTTTAGAAATATTTATTATGTCACATACAATTTCTTTTCTTTTTTCTCTTGTTCCGCAAGATACTGGTTATATTTTATTTCAACAACAGTTAAATATTTTGGTTACGTATTCTAACCTATTTTTATTATTGTGTTTAAGTTTATTTCTTTTAGAATTAAATTATAATTATTTTTGGTTTGTTAAATGGTCAACTTAAAACTAAAATTAAAATTAATAATATTGTTATGTTTTGGATATGTTTAGAACATTTTACTTTGTTCACCAAAAAAGCAGTGTTTTGTCTTAGTAAGATTTAAAATATTTTATAATTATTGCAGAATGTTTATTGTTTCATCATTGTTTGTAACAAAAGTGTATTAATATTGGTTTACATAATATACATATGACTTAATAAAGTTAGTAAAAAAGTTTATTAATATTATGCTTATAAATTTAAATTTTAACAAATATATTTTATGTAACAAGTGATGGTAAGATTAAAATAAAATATTCATTTATGTACTCGTATAACAACTTTTTATTTATTAAATATGATGTTTTTTATTTATTTCAAAATATTAAACATTTAATCACTTACATAACTAAAAGCAATCATGGGTCAAGTTCATAAATGTAAATGTCCGCAAGTAGTGCAGAATTCACGATTCATTTTGCGAGGAAAATACTCTCGGCTGAAAGTTTTTCTAATTTTTGTAGAAATGTTGATGTTTGAACTCTACAATAATTCAAATTTTAGCAAAGGATGTACAAAAACGGAACAATTGTTCGCAATTGTATATTGCAGTGAAACAGTGTTTTAAATTTATGAACTGTGGGAACCTCTTTTCCTTTCAAAATATAGAATGTATTATGTACATATATATTTGGTATTAAGTTGTTGATATTTTTAATTTTTTTGATTTCAAAACCAAAATCAAGTATATTTATTTGTAAATTTTCATATATTTTGTTTATATTTTTATGTTTTATGAAGTATTAATTTCTCCTTATTTCTAATAGTTTCCAAATTCATTATTAACATTGTATATTTTGTATTTATTTTGGTTATATGCTCATAAAATTAAATAAAACAAAATAGTTTTCAAATAAGATACATAAAATCCCAACCTTGAACCTAGCAATTTTTTGTTTAAAAAATTCGACTTTATTTTCAAAACGTAGCAGCATTACCTTTGACAATCAAACTTCTCAAAACATTAGCATTAATCACCTCATCATTGTGGACAAACCTTTTACCAGAGGGAGATTTCTTTAAGTCAGGAAAAAAAAAATAGTTCGACGATGACGACGAGGCGAAGTTACAAAAGGTGCGTGACAAAGAAATTCGAATTTTAATGCATTGATTTTGACCTTGCGATTCCTTATTTTTAAACTGTTCTTCATTATTGTCTTGATGAATCAATACTTTCTTTATTCCGAAATACATTCGTTTTCATTTCTTTAAATCGTAACTATCCGTTAAACCATTCCTGGTTTAGTGACCTAATTTTCGGTTAAGCTTGAAACCCAATAATTTATCACTTTGAACTTAGAAGTAGATTATGTAGATGAATTGTGAACTAAATTCTCAATACCAATATCAACTCGGATTACTCTCGACTATAGTTGTATGATAAAAAACTTTTCTGTACATTGTTTTTAGATGATACGAGTATATGTATAACGTATATTACGTAAAATAAATATGTGCTAAGTAACCTGAGATTATAGAGGGCTGATGTGGAGTAAAACCAAAGTTATTCTTTTCTTGGGTTTTGTTTATGTTTCTATAACAAACGAATTAAATGATAAAATTTTTGTGCTAATTAATTAAAATGTTTAAGATTTTTTGTGATTATTTTATATTTAGTAGAAACTCGTAAAGACGCTCAGAAAAATTATCGGTGAAAAATGTAATAAGACTCGTGTTAAATTATAGAAGTGAAACTCTCACACGAGTCAACTCGGTTAGTTAATTAAATAAATCTGATTGATTGTTTTAACCAAATCGGTGTGCAGTCTTAACAATTTTCAGTTAGTTAAATTAAAGAATTAAATATGCTTATTTTGACCATCGTTATTCGGTTAAATCAAACAAGAAGCTTATTAAGTTTTAGAAATGTAAACCATTAAATAAATCTGGTTAATTGTTTTAACCTAGATACTCATTAAATTTAACTGGGAATATTACTTTATATTAAATAAGAAATGTGTTAGATAAATTAAGTAAAGTTATTTCATTATAAAAACTCGCTTAAAGTAAACAATCCTGAAAGTTATAGCCTAGTTTCTCGATATATATAACGAAGGTTTTCCATAAAATTAACATTTTTAGTTGTGCATTTCAAACAATTTGATTTATACTAGTAACGAACGCTATTTTTACCTACATACAATATGTAGTTTTTACCCGGGACTATGTTGTTTTTAACAATTTTTCTTAAACTCAAGGAAAAACGCTCTCGGTAAGAAATTTACCAACTAATCCACTAATTTTTTTTAAAACACACTAAAGCTTGAATTTGGGTATTTAAATTAATTTGCTAAAATATAATAAAGTGTATAGGTATATTTTAAAGTTAAACCAAATTTCTCACAAAAGTCTGTTAAGAAGTTAATTCCTTGACTGCGCAATATAGATTTAATATAAGTAGTTTTTGTTTTAAGAATTTGTTACTGCTTTTTTAACCAAATTTTGCTTGCAATTTTAGAAAGATCTTATTGATAGGAGATACAAATTGTACCTCTTTTCCTTCACATATTTTTTTTTAAATAAAAACTTATGCGGACAATGATTTAAAATTCATCATTTTCCTGTGATTATGTTTTTTACGATAAAATAACAACAATAAACAAATAAAGCAGAAATGGAAATAATATTACCATTATAAACATTTGTAACTTAAAATAGCCCCCCGTTTCGTTTCTGGTGTATGAAATCTAATTGAATCTATATTTGTGGTATAATTTAGTTATATTATGTTTGCACACATAGGTAGGGTCAAATAAATTTGCTCTTTTTCTTCTTTTTAACATATAGATGAAAATCATTGGCATATTTCTATAGCTGCTTCAAATATAAAGATTGGGTTAAAACAATTTAAGAAATACAGTCACATTTTTAGGTTAAAATTTTAAATTCAAATCTATAATCTTCAAAACAGTTACTTTATCTATTAAGCGCTTAAGGCCTTTTAGTAGAGCATTCTATTAAAATATATTTGAAGAATTTTTAAGTTCAACTCTTCACGGCTCATAAAATTGCAATATTTAAAACCTTTTCACAACCAAAAATGTTAATGTTAAATGTATATATTAAAAGGTTATATTTTTAGAAGCTTTTACTAACGCTCCAAGCAACCAACTTTTCAATATTAGAAAAAATAGGGTTTATTTGCCCCAGTACCTATAATGTAAATGTGAATCTATAAATATATACAGAATTGTATATATAATGTATATATTATGCATATTGTTTTTATATACATGTGTGCATGTGCATAGAACTAAAATCAAAACATTAAATAGCAGGAACAGTGCCAGATGAAAATTAATTTTTTTTTCACAGGTGCTTAAATGTAATGTAAATAGTAATTTTTTTGTGTAGCTCAAAGATGTATGCTTTTGTTGTTATCTGTTATGCCAATTTGTGAAAGAAACCATAATTTCCAAAGCAGAGTAAATCAATCTTGAAAAGGATTAAACCTGTAATTAGTGGATGAAAATATTAATAAATATTGCATGTGTTATAAGCTCATGTTTATGATAAATTAAGGGGTTGAGGATTTCAATTAGGTATGTAAATATATATATATAAATATATTTAGTTATGTATATATGTATAATATATTTATATTCATATAACATTATATTGCAAATTTGGTTGGTATTCTGAAAAGGACATTACAATTATTAGTATATACAATAAGGTTCAAGGTCGTGGTACATTAAGACAAATAACTGTTAATTTTCAGATTTCTAAGTTGACATTTTTCAATTGTTCTAACTGTGAGTCAATACCTTCCCGGAAGAATTTAAAAAGTTCTATTCATATAGTCTACAGGAATAGAAACACTTTACTCCACTTAGCCAAATGAGCCGGTTACTACTATTTTATTTTCATTGATGCTGGTGATGCCAAAATAAGAATAAAACGAAAAGCCTTTAAGATTTATTGTAAGGTTTTTTTAACAATGCATGTTATTTTTTAAATGTTGGCCATCATTTAATATTCTTATGTAGTTTAACGTTTAAAGACTACTGCCAGGTTACATTTTTGATATGTTATTACATATGGTCAGAAATATAAATATAAACTGCATTTATTTAAAAGAACAAGAAAATAATAATAAAACCTCAAATCTAAATCGTTTATGTATGTTATGTAAATAAAGCGTGTTGAACAAAATTGTGTTTTGAGTTATTATTTGGGCTATATTAATCTTTTTTCTTTCGATTGGTATGAATATCGTAAATCTATAGCATTTTATTCCGATTAAGAAAAAAAAAACGGACCAAAATCACAAAGTCATCGGTTTAAATGTAATTACTCACATTTTAATAGGTATAATTTTTTTACTTACGGTTTAAAGAAGTACAAAACATATCACGTGAGACAGCACTGATATTGCTCGGACAATTTTCCAAACTTTCGATTGAAAAAAACAGACCAACGGCAAAAAGTCATCGGCTTAAATATATTGCTCAGATTTTAATAGGTATAATTTTTTGACATTAGCTCTATTATTTATCGTTGAAGAAATTACAAAACATATCACATAAGACAGCGCTGATATTGCTCTGAACCATTTTCCAAACTTTAATAAAGCTTTGAAGTTAAAACAAATTTACCAATAATAAATGAAGGATTATTACTATTTCTGATATTCATCAAAAATCTGTCGGAAACTTTTTATCCATAAAACTATTTTGCAGACGCTAGTACCTACTCTCAGCTTTTCATATTCGTTTTAATATTCGTATCCTTGTTTTTAGGATATAGAACTTCAA
Source organism: Chrysotoxum bicinctum (assembly GCA_911387755.1). NCBI lineage: Eukaryota > Metazoa > Arthropoda > Insecta > Diptera > Syrphidae > Chrysotoxum > Chrysotoxum bicinctum. Next base: position 125,283,895 of record OU426988.1, on the reverse strand, counting down.
CGGGATTGTAAATAATAAGTTCATTTTATTCGAACATTTTCAGCTTTGTTTAATGGGGAATAAAATAACCGAGTAGAATTAAATGTTTCAAAATATCACAACTGTCTGTTGTTGTCAAACCGAAACTCACATCCATGGGGTTTTTCATGAGCGGCAGTTGCATCGAAGATAACTTTCACTTCTTGGTATGTGAAGTCCATACTACCTTTTATGGCATGAGCAAATGTTTGATGTTGCTAAAAACGCCTGTCTCACGCAGAAAAATATTACCCAAGGATTGAGTACAACTCTCATATTAAGGCAAGGGCTCGAATAACCTACTTGATGATAGGTGATTAAACTACAGCATTTTTATGAGTTTCGAAATTAGTACTCTCACTTATAGTAATGCTCATCAATTTAACCTTGAACTCAACTTTAGGCGAACTGTTTTTCTTGAATTTTGAACTGCGTTAATTATCTTAAAGGTTATCTGAACATCTTTACGCGAGCTTTAAAGAAAAAAATGTAAGGCTTCCATACATATGTATATCAAAAACTTGTAAATAATAGTGAACAGATATAAAAATGTTATATTCAATTAAAAGCTCAATTGAATTTAATTCAATCATTCCACTTAAACCGAAATAAATTATATCTTCATTAAAAATGTTATATACTTTTATCAATAGAAATATGTTGACCGCCTGCTAGTATACACAAGGATGAAACGTCGAGATTAAAACTTGTTTTATTTATTTTGAAGTTCAACATAATACAAAATCAATAAATCGAAGAGGTCTCCAATATCAATTAGTCAAAAACAAAATACTTTAAGTACAATTTATACTCATTTTCTGTTAAAGTGCAAAGTTTAAAGCTAAATTTTAAGAATTTTTAAAGTTCATCTTCCAAACTAAGATTAAAGTTAAAATTTAATTAATTAAGCTATGTTCCAAAAGTTACAACATTATATTTCCATAATGTTGGGGTTTTATTGTACTTCTCATTTAATCTTGTAACCTAACTACAAACATAAAAATTCAAATTCGATCTAACACCATTATGGTGAAAATACTCTTAGACTACGTAGCAATGTTGCTAGTACATTTGCTAAGCATTCAGCTTGCAAAGCTAATTGTCCCGCACCCAAGGGCCCTATCTGAACTTGAACAAGTTCTCTGAAGCTCGAAGAAACATCATGAACTTTGAGAACAATATTTCTTGTTTGTAGGGGTGATGATGTATGCCTTGTCATGTCTTGCGTCAATTCAGTTATTCTGCGTATTGCTGTTAAGCATGAAGTTAAATGTTCAGGTAGTGTAACCAAAGTCATATCAGACATTGCCACAACTAATAACTTTGAAGCTGTCACTAGACACAATGTTTGCTCTGTTAGTTCTTCACGGGCTCTTTGAAATTTTTCTTCGTTGATTTGCGAACCTCCCCCAGCAGCCTGAGCAACTGTACATTGAGCAGCAACTTGGTCTAATTTGACTAACAATCCAGCCATTGCAACATCAGTCTTTGCTAAAAGAGCTTCAACATCTATGACGTACCCATTTTTGGTAATAAGTCTGTCTACCGGTGTTGGGCTATTGTTAAACTTGCGGAACATTTGTGGAGAACATACTAGAGAAAGTTGTGGTTTGTTGTTTGGAGCTGGACTTTTAAGGCAAACTGAAGGACAGTCGCTATTAGAACGATAATGTCCATTAAAGCGATTTTGCTGATAGCTATTCCGGGTAGGATTAAAAGCGCTATCGATATCACTATATGCACTTTGATTACGATTAAGATGAGGTGATCCGATTCCAGTTAATCTAGCAGCAGAACTGCCATTGTTTTGAATCTGCCGTGTTGGTGAAGGTAGAGGGTGTGCAGCACGAAGAATTGGACGCGAAGCTAATGGAGGCAGAGGTGGTTTCTTGGGAGGAAAACTCACCACAGGTGAAAGACTTCGGTCATCAGACCGCGGCGGTAATACAGGAGGGTATGAAAATTTATCCTTTGGCGTTGTCATCTCTCGTCTTACTTCGAGGCTGAAGGAAATTTGTTTCTTAGGTGAATATCGGCTCTGCAGTTCAGCGCTCTTGGGTGGTCTTGCAGGCGGGCTTGAATTTTCTGAATGTGGGCATCGTCTTGGTGGCAAAATAAGAACATCATTTTGAGCCTGAGTGACTGCTTTTGGTTCAAGACACACGCTACTAGATGATTCCTCTTTTTTGCTCTTCGCACAACAAGAAAACGTTCCTTTCCGTTCTACCGTAGCATACTCAATGACATGAGGCACATTTGCATTTTTCATTGTTTTTCCATTGGATTTATCTTTTGTCTGGTTTTCTAAGGTGATGTCTTTTGAATTACTATACAGGGATTCCTCTACATCGTGATCATTGGTGATATCCTTGCAATTTTGCGCTGGTTCTTCAAGAATTGGTGGAGGAGGAATGATAAATGACATAATTTCCTCAGGTGTCAATTCTTTTGCAGGAGTAGACTTTTGAGTTGGAGGGGCTACGACAACCTTCGCTAAGAATTTATCCAAATCACAATCACTGTCTTCACTACGATTGCTACTACTGCCATCACCGAATCCCCTTGGAGCAGCATTCAAAATCGATAAAGCATCCAGTTCATCAGGCGTTTGTGGTGGTGGAATTGAACGTAAGTCTATCAAGTCTGGGTCAGTCTCTATAAAAGTATCTTCTCCTATCTCGAAACCATAAATTTCAGATAATTTTTTTGCGGCGAGATCAGTGTCCTGGTTTTTACTGTCTACCTTACTGTACTCTTTCAGCTGTTTTAGATATTCTTTAAGGTTATAGTCTTTAGCCTCTGTTCCAGTGGAATTACCATCAGGACTATGAAGCCCAAAACTTGTTCTATGTAAGTTCTTTTTGTTTTGCTGAGTTTTGGGTGGTCGTTTATGCGTAGGAGATGTGCTTGGTGTATGAACGGACTCTGAATCGCTTTCACTCTGAGAGCAATCATGACCCAGTGCTTGCAAGTCACTCAAAAGCTGACTTAAACCATTCATTTTCCTAGACGGTTTGGATGTCGATTCATTTTGACTGACCACACCACTATCCAAACCGTGTTTGTTATTACCACTAATAGAATTCAAACCTTTTGAAATGCCACTCAAATCTTGATTAATCGCTTCCGCCAGAAGGACCAACGAATCACTATGCTTCAATGCTCCTGGCGGTGGGGCATCCTCGTTCGATGATACCTTACTACTGTTTATACTGTCACAGTCGCTATCAACAAACTCAGTTGTCCCACCTCCTACACTAAGATTGGGTGAATAAGCACTGCCATCATTCCTTCGTGATTGTATTCCACTCATGTACCCTTCATTCGTAACTATTTCATATTCCTCATCTATAAGCTCACCATGCTCGTTCAAGTACTGTTCAGAATTTTCAACCATTTTTTGCATTTCAGCAACTCGTCGAAGAACCTCTTCATTGCGCGCTTCAATCAATCCATTTGATGCAGGACAGTACATGGCCAAACTACTTCCACCACCACTACTGTCACTCAGCCCAGAGTCTTTTGCGTCTTCCAGCAGCTCCATGGCCATTATGCTGTGAATGTCTAAGTCAAGGGTATGTGGCACTGGGTGGCCACCCGGTCTTCCATTTGGTGCCATCATTTGGGGCGTTTTGTGGTTGTTATTAGCTTTGCTAGGCGTATTCATATTGTGGTCGCATTGATTGCCACCCGTTATGTCCACCTTATTTCCTATCAAATTATCGGCACTTTTCATGGGACTAGATATTGGTGTCTTTATTGTTGCAGTTGAAGCGTTGCATGAAGCTGAATCATTTGATGACATAGAAAGTTGTTTCACCGAATGGTATGGTGGTGGCATCAAAAAGTTTATGCTATGTGCACGATTATGGAATGGCAATATGTAACTCCAGGAAGATGGTAGAACAGTGTGTTGAGCAAGATACGATGGTGCATTGTCCTCGTCATATTTTTCACGTTCTCTATCTATGGGAAGATCTTTTCCTAAATTGAATTAAATGTAACGGAAATTAGGTTTTACATAGCACATATCGAAGGGTAGATTGATTTAGAGCCTTCAAAAATACCTGTTAGCAAACGGAAATAGCCAGCAAGGACAAGTGAAAACTCACAAGCATCCCTGTCTTCCATTGAAAACCTAGCAACCCGATCCCCCACCATGAATACTCCGACCGCACATGTGACGTCGTCCTCGCGATTAACAATCACTTGAGTGAAATCCTCAATAGAAGAAATTGGCTGCGGCTGGAAAGAAAAAAAATTAATTGAAAATGATTATTAAATTGATTTTATTGGCGTTCATAAATCAATTTAGTTTTAGTTTTGAAATTTGGGATCCTAGATTTTTTTCAACCCGCGCGGAAAGCGCATAATTTTAAAGGCGATATCTACATTATTATTGCTTATATAAATTAGAATGTCTCTAGTATCGTCCTTATAGTGAAATCAAAACCTTTCCGTAGATTTCTGTTTTGTTTTAAATAAGCAGAGGGGTAAACATTTTTATTTATTGCTTAAATGAAAATGTCCATATAAAAGAATAAAATGTACATAATGTTCAAGACATGAAATTATTTTTTTAAATTGCTAAAACAACCATCTTAAGAGTTAACAAAATTTCATTTTTTTAAATATTTTTTGAGAGACTGTTTCACTGCGAATAGATGTGCCTTTTGATGCTCTTAAAAATTTTCCGAGCTTTTATTCCATTACTTAACTAAATAAAATGAAAGTGAAAAAAAAAAATTGCAAAAAAAAAAAACGGAAAGTAAAGAAAAGTACTACATAATTATGTTATATTAAATTTGTTATTTCGAAAAACTATATATATTTGTTGCGTCAACAAGTTGATGTTACTCGTCCCTTGTTGCTTTTTTTTCTACTTGTGCTACTTATACCAGCGCCAGAAGTATGGAGAAGGTAAAAAGATTTTCTAAATAAAAACCACCCCGAAACATCAGCAAAGGATATAATATGAACAAATAAAATTACAATTCAGAGGAAATGAAGAACGTTTAACACGAAAAATTGAGGATTTTAGGGGATTTCAAATCGCTTACAACTTGCTGAAAATGAAAAATCTGCACTCAAAACAAGTAATGAAAATCTAAGAGAACAACTTATGGCTAAAACAGATGTGCAGCAAGTCTACACGCAGCGATGCATGCGGCGCTGCAGCCAGAACACATGTGCATACTTCCTAACTTTAATGATGCCTAGTTCTGTTAAAACAAAAACGACATCTGCCAAATTTTCATTCTTTTTGTTTGCTTAAATTATTTTGTACTTAAAGTCTTATAAGTTTATTTTAAATTAAATGGATATTTCAACAAACAAGGACAAAATTTTGATTTTGATTGCCGTGTATGAGAAATACCTCAAGTTTTTAAATGAATACTCGTATAATTTGTTCCAGATCAAAACTTCAAGGCCGTGGACAAATTTAATTAATCAGAAAATGAAAGAGAATTGCACCTATACTTTCAAAAATTGTTCCTGGTGATAAGTAGGAAAAGCAAAAGAAGATACAAAGCACAAATGAAAAACAAAACTATACTAGACATGTAGTTTCCCTCGCGTTGATGTTGCTATGTATAGCTGAAGATAATGTCCTTAGTTGGATACAATTTACCTATCCCAAACAGGAACTGGTGAGCAGTAACAATCTTTCATCTGTCTGAAAATAAACAAAAATACGAGTCGGAGACAAAACAAATTCTTTTCACTTCTTGTTCATTGTTCGGATTTGTTTTGTCATAAATGAATTTGTTTTATTTTTTCTTCCATTATTGTATCAATATCAAGTTTTCCACCAAAGACAAAAACAAACTTTTTTTTTACAAATATGACAATGTCAACAATCTGTCAATATCAGTAATGCCAAATAGCAATTATTTGGAAATTTTTGTTTTACAATTATGGCTGCAATTAAACTAGGCAGCAAATATAGGAATAGAGACATCGTGCAGCGCAGCGCTGCATGCAGACTTTCAATGATTCTGCTCCCATAAGAACCTGTGTAATTAAATTTCGCTGCAGGGAAAATGCTGCACATGTGTTTTAGCCATTAATGACCATCAGCGGCGTACTCAAAGGTTAAGTGACATTGTGTAGAGAGGAATACCGTTTACCTTAAGTGAAAGCACAAACTCAATTGTTGAAATGTTGAAAACATTGCTGATGTTATCGAACATCAACTATCTCCTCATATTGAATCATTCAGACCAAAGCCAAAACCTGGATCTCAAAAATGCCTAGCTGACCAGCAAGCATTTTCGTCTGCCTTCCGAGAAAAACAAAGCGTAAATGTCTCTCAGACTCAGATAGATACATTGCTTTACTACTTAAATTGTAAATGATAACGCATTCTATATCAACGAGAGCTAAAAATAATAATTAGATTTTGCGTGAGATGTATGTACATATGTAGGTACTCGTATTCAAGTTACTAACTAAGAGGTGGTCGGCTTTTCGCTGTAAAAACTAGAAATGGCTTTCGCTTTATTCATGTGAGAAAAGCGGAATCTGATAAAGAGAAAAGTATAACCAAATTGCTGCAGCTTAGTTGATGTTGAATTATAGTAATTTTTTACTTCGTTCAAATTTTAATAGTTGGAACAGTGTTCCTATATTATAATTACTATGTTCGTTACATAATAATTTAAAAAAGTATTTTTTTTTAAATTTAAAAATTTAATTTTTCTATAATTTTCGATGTTTTATGTTTCTGTTTATTAATGTTTTTATTTTTTTTTAAATGAATCATAATTGCCGTTAGCCGTGTTATGATTAATATTTTTCTAAAAAAACTAACGCTTTCAAAGTTTGCCATCTAAACTCAAAAAGGATTTTTTCTGTAGATGAATTGCGAAATGTTTTTCCAAATAGTTTGGTTGACATCCCTAATTTGTGTATACGAAAATTGGTTGAAACCAGACAATTCTAAGTTGTAAGTGGATTTTCCTGTTTACTTCATATTGCGAAATGATAGTTTCTAAACGTGCAGGTGGAGGTGCTTATGTCAAATCAAACTTAAAATTTAAAATATTTAACTGACTCTTATTTAAAATATCTATTGGTCGAAATGTTTGATGTTTGAAGCGGCTGTTCATTTTGTTAAACTTTTCAAGTAAATACTATGAGACCAAAAACATAAATGTTAAAAAATGAGCCAAGTTCTTCTATACAAAAACCTTTGTGTAACAAGTCAGCCGTGAAATGTACAGAGATCTAAAAGTACGCCAAGTTTTTACTTCATGAAGGTTTAATACCGAATATTTAAAGTAGAATAATATTGAAACAGCTACAATGTAACAGAGAAATTTTATTATTTAATGATTACTGAATAAAATTCATCGTTTTACAGCAGTCGGAAGTGCTGTGTAGTGCCAGAACTTGGCTGGGCACTAGCGTGCCCTTTGATCTTAGTTAAAATAATATAATAATTTGAGGCGATAACTGTGTCATTCAAAAACTATCGTTGTATTGTACTCGTAGGTCTTGAAATTGTTAATAATATAGTCCAAATCTATATAATAATAAGTTTCATTAAACGAAAGTCAGCTGATTTTTTGTATCCCTACACTTTTCTCTCTATATACCAAATTAGATCATCACTTGAGTATGATGATGTGATCTGAAACATTTGCAACGAACGTTGTCGGATAGAATGGAGAGAGTTCAGGTCATACTACGGTATGCATGAACCTATTTCAAGGTACTCGTATATAACAAAGTCAATGAAATTTATATTCATATTGATATAACATTCTATAGAAATACATATATGTACATTCAAAAATGATTTGTATTATTTATTTCTAAAAATGTAAGCAAACATTTGTAAGTTTTTAGTATGTATTGCATTTTATCTGTTGAGTCTGAAACTTGTACATAAAATAAAAGTACTCCATGGTCTTTTTGCTGGTATGTGGCTTTACTGCAAAGGTTTATTTGAATCGCTATGTTGTTTTAAATTCTAAAAAATTAAACTCTAAAGTACCATGGTCTTACAGTTGTAGAGTTGATTGGGAATTATTCACTTACTCCAGTAACAAAGCAACTGCAGAAGTGAGGAAAGCTAAACCCAATGTACTTCTGATATTTGGAAGAATATCTATCACTAAGAATTATTAATAATACTTCATTTAAATGTGATTATGGATTCAAATCATCTTAATGATTGCTTTCTTCGAAATAACAATAGAAGTACTGAAAGCAATACTTAACCTAACTGAAGTGTACTTACTTAATAACATTAACAATGACAAATTTAATCCCAATGTGTTTGATTTTCGTTGCTTCTTTGAGTTCGTGACAGTAAAAGCTATTCAAAATATCAAATAAAATGCAGTTGTAACATCAACAACAATCAACAACATCATCATATTAACATTATATATTTTCAATTAATTTTTATTTATTTTCGATTAATTAATAAATCAAAACTTTTAAGACATACTGTAAATATAGATACATGCTAACAATATTGTATTTTCCTTTTCATTCATACAATTTACACAATACAAACACATTGGCTTTGTATTCTAAACAAATAATTTAAATTCTTAACAAGAAATTTCAATTCTATACAATGTAAATTATTCCCAAGAAGAGAGTATAAAAGGCCGCGCAAAACAAATGTAATGTGATTCACTTCTGATTGTGCTCTCTTGAGGAAACGTTTCGGCGTTATACTACTGCCTTCCGATTTTTTTAAGCTTCTACAAAAAGAGGAATGAGTAACTTTTATTATTTAAATTGAATAAAATCCCATTGACTGAGTTATTTCGCCATATTAGTTTGATATAATTTTTTTTAAATCATTGTGTTATCGCCCATTCAGCGGGGTACTGCGTTATTTCGCATATAATGCAGTAAAGGATATAACAATACTCCATTTATACTGCTACTGTACTTTATGTATACAACAGAAATTAAAATACGATCTAATAAAGAAGATATATTTCAACTAAGTATATAAAACACTGTTTTGGTTTATTGGACGGAAAAAGAAGAATCTGGAAAATACAAAAAAAAAAACCAGTAAAATAAATTTGTTATACAGTAGGTTAAAATGGGATATCTCTTAAGTTTATCATAATAATTTAGCCCCACATTACATTTTCACGCATATTATTGATGGTTGTATTATGAGATCTGATTTACCTATTTGGAAGTACGCTTAACATATTCCAAGAACTCCAACAGAACTACACCGGCACCGGAAGACTAAAAAACATCACAATTGTATGCTTGCATGATTTTTCGAAAGCTTTCGACAGTGTTGATCACCAGATACTTATTAAGAAGTTCAAACAAAATTTCTATTTCAGCAAAACCTCACTTCTTCTAATTCTATTTGCTAGAAATGAATAAATAAAAGTTTTCCACAAGCGTGTACCGATTCTTATGTTTCCTCTTTTTTGAAGTTTCGTTGTGGTGTCCCTTAGGACTCCATATTATCCCTGTTTCTAAACGACTTTCTTGATGTTTTTGATAATACCTTAATGGATCTCTATGCTAACGAAGCATAATTGGAGGGCTCACAGCTGTACCGAACCAAGTCATTTTAAAAAAATCCAAAACCAATACCAAAATTTCCGCAAAATTGACCTCTATTTACTATGTAATTCATTACAGCTCTAAATAGAGGTCAATTTTGCGGAAAACCTCCTCTAGCATGCAAATTCTTCATTTACTATACCTTACGTAGAAGAAGTAAATATTCTTGGAAAGCTAGAACATGCAAACGTTCGTTTTATATGAACTTCACAAATTTTACCACATTACGAAATGTTCTTCCAATCTAATGGAACTGGATGATCGATGTACTTTCAGGCAACAGTAAGTAAGTAATACATTTATTATTCCGCTTAAAATACATTTTTAAATTATAAATTCTGAGTTTTTTGAGCTATGGCATTGCCGTCAGCTCGGTTAGCAAATTATTATATTAAGTGTTATTTTATACAGGGTGTCCCACAGTCACCGCCCCAAATGAAAACCATGGATTCCTGAGGTCATTTTAAGTCGAAAAACTTAAGAGGTCATTTTCTCGTTTTCGTCCCGTTTTCGAGTTATAACGGTTTTTATTATTTTTCCCTTAACTGGCTTTATCTTTGCCAAACTACGTCCGATTCGTAAGATTTTTTTTTATAACCAATCAAGAATTTATTACAGTTTTAGTTTGTCCGCAGACTTTTTTTTCTGCGGACAACCGTTTCTCCGCAATTTTGCATCAAACCCAATTTTTTCGTTTTTTAAGTAGTTTTTTCACTTTGATATCAATTTATTCAAAAAAACACGTTAATGAGTATTAAGTTTTTTCACTTATTATTAAAGCCCAGTTAATTTTTTAAAATTAAATATTTCTTTTTTCGTTAAAAAGAATACTAAATGTAATTAAAAAAAAAATAAACAAACTGAGTGAATTTAAAAAAAAAATAATTTTTAAATACAAAATTAACTTTTTCTGAGCTATTATGGTTAAGAAAAGGACAAATAGATAAAGTTAATTAATAAGACCGTTAACTAATGTAAACAATAAAGATTTGCATTATGATTTGAAGGTTGTAAATGTCTTTCTCGCGTGAACTAGTGTCCGCGTCGTGTTCTTTCACTTGATACTCCATTTTGGATTTGTTATTTAAGTTGTAGTTTTTTTTCAATTATTTGCGAACAATGGATTACACTAATCAAGAAAATCTGGAAATGTTATTAATATACGCTGAAATGGGACAACTTTATCTATTTGTCCTTTTCTTAACCACAATAGCTCAGAAAAAGTTAATTTTGTATTTAAAAATTATTTTTTTTTTAATCTCACTCAGTTTGTTTATTTGTTGTTAATTACATTTAGTATTTTTTTTAAGGAAAAAAAAATATTTTTTTTAAGAAAATGAACTGGGTTTTAATAATTAACGAAAAAAATTTATACTCATTAACGTATTTTTTTGAAAAAAATGATATCAAAGTGAAGAAAACAACTTAAAAACCGAAAAAAATTGGGTTTGATGCAAAATTGAGGAAAAATGGTTGCCCGCACAAAAAAAAGTTCTGAGACAAACTAAAACTGTAATAAATTCTTGATTGGTTATAAAAAAAATCGGACGTAGTTTGGTAAAGATAAAGCCAGTTAAGGAAAAAGAGAGCAAAAATCATAGAAACCGTTATAACTCGAAAACGGGACGAAAACGAGAAAATTACCTCATAAGTTTTTCGACTTAAAATGACCTCAGGAATCCATGGTTTTCGTTTGGGGCGGTGACTGTGGGACACCCTGTATATGAATGACTTTTTTTTAAACAAGTTCGGTTATTAGTAACATCCTATATGCGTATATATATTTTTTAAAAACAGTGTTTTCCAATCAGAATCATTTAGCACTTCAATTGTTTCTTCTAACGTCATAGTTTTCTTTCCAAAGCATGTATTTCATTCACACCTTCATGCTTCATACTCAGACATTATCTTGTGTCCCTTTTATTGTAATCTATGCAAAATCTGTTAATGTGTATTAACGCGACTTATGTTTTTCTTCACATTCGAGAAAATAAAAAAAAAAACAATTTATTTTTAAACTTTTTATTTTTCACGTCTTTATTCAACTTGATGATCTTAACAACTGAACATTACAAATTTATTAAAACTTAACTAAAGCAGTTTATTAATTTCTATTTCAGCTGAATTGCAATGTCTCGAAATAATATCGTATTTCTGTACATTGCACTTCTGCTGAGAAAATTATTGCAATACGATTCTTTAAACAAATTTTATTTGTTGGGAAAAAAAATTTAATTTAATTTAATTATTTTTGATTTCAGCGGAATTGCAATTCCTCGAAATAATATCGTATTTCTGTGTGCATTGCATTTCCGCTGGGAAAATTATTGTAATATGATTTTATGCTACAATTCCCAATTTATGGGAATTTGAGATTTTGTCAACACCGTTGGATGCTTTGACATAACCCCTCCCCCCTTTAAGTCGAAACTCTCCTGGGTTTCGTTGTTAATTACAACTTTAATTGATTTGTATTTATAGAGTGTAAACAAAAATAGAAGTATGAAAAGAATCACTATTACAATAAATGCAATTAAATATATCCAATTGTACATGATGTACTTTTTTTTATGAAATTTAAGTTCTTCGATTACTTCCATGTTTTCAATTTGATTAATTACAATGTCATCGAACGATAATGTACTACTATTTTCTTTCAATTGGTTATCATTGTTTTTTATTACAAAATTTTGTGTAAATTCTTCATTTTTTCCATAATAAGTTTGATTTCTTATTTTTATGTTACAGTTATGAAAATTTATTAAATAATTCCCATTAAGGGTTATAATTCTGTCATCACATGAACTTGACAGTGTTGTTGTATTTTGGTTTTTCAGCAATATTGAATTTGAGTTAATTTCTATAGTTTCAGATTTTGTGTTCTTTATTTTATAACAATTATATTGGTAAATACAAAGCTTGGATTCTTTTAAAGATTTTTCATTTACATTTCCATTAAAATCATAATGAGTATTGTTTAAAATTACAATTTCTTTATTTTCAAAATCAAATTCTTCAAATTTATTATTGGTAATTGGTGTAACAATAGATCGCTTAGCTTTAAGTATATCCTTAGGAATTTTTATTGCAAATATTAGTTTTTCTTTTTTATATTCTGCGGTACCTAGTCTAATGTTTTGTAATTTATATAAATCTATGTCATATTTTCTGATTTCATCTTCTGTCAAGATATTGCTGCTCATAAGATTCATTCTTGATGATGCAATATTATTTTGTATATGTTCTATGTTATCCCCTAGTATTTTTATTTTAAGTAGTATATCTAGGTAAATTAGCTCTTTATAAATTTTTTCATTATTTGTTTTAATATCATTAAATTTTTCTAGAATCTTATCCCTATCTGCTTCTATTGTTTCTTTAATTTTATTAAAAGTATCGTTAAAATGGTTATTAATTTCGATATTTTTGTTCAAATTATTAATTATGTTATGATTATTTTCATCAATTGTTCCTAAATGTTCTTCTATATCTACTCTATCATTTTCATCCATTGAACCGAAGAGCCATTTAAGTCCTGTTCCTACAACATTGATTAATCCTCTCTTATGTCTATGTGGTAATAAGGTTTTTACTTTTGTTCTGAGTAAGCTAAGTTCGTGAAGTAAAATGTTTTTGTTATCTATTTCTCCTAATTGTTTTATATTATTTTCAAATGTATCTAATATATATGTTATTTGCTGGGGTTTTATTATATGTAAGATTATGTTGTAATTATGAATGATTGGAACTTCTTCAATGTTAACTTCAGCGTATCCGTTATTGTTGTCGATTTTTTCAACTATCAGAGTTCCTTTCGTTGCGGGTAGTAGAGTCATTATTGTCAGTATCAAAAATAGTGTTGTCCAGTTGACCTGAAAATTTTGTACTTCGTTTAATGTTTGTAGGATGAATGTTTTCTAATTTTAGTTTTCTATATTTAGGTTCGTCTTTGTGTCTTAGTGCCTTATAATTTTTTACATAACCTTCTTCCTGACTTTGGTTGTAATCTTCCCTTTTTTCATTTCGTTTGTTTATAACTTTTTCTTTGTGTTCTTTCAATAATTTTTCTATTTGTTTTTTATCAACTTTTCCTTCTAAAGGGTTTTCCAATAAGAGGTGTTATTTTGATATTCAAAGAAAAATAGCATTTTTGGAGATAAATGATCGGATGTTTATTTCATTATAAAGAGGAAGGTATGCCGTTAATAATGGAACACAACATTAGCCAAATGGCCGCCAAGACCACGCTTACAGGACCATATCCTTTTCATGAAATTTTCCATAACCAAATCGCAAAGTGGCTGCCCTATGTCCTCGATAGCCTCACGAATTTCATCTTTGAGGTCTTGAATCGACGCTGGGCTGTTGGCGTAGACCTTATCTTTCACGTGGCCCCAAAGGAAGAAGTCGCAAGGTGTTAAATCACAAGATCTCGGTGGCCAATTGTGATCACCTGTTCGAGAGATAACACGGTCCGGAAACTTTTCCCGTAAAAGATCGATGGTTTCATTGCTTGTGTGGCACGTAGCGCCGTCTTGTTGAAAGTAAACGTTGTCCAGATCAATACCATCCAATTCAGGCCATAAAAAATCATTAATCATCTCTCGATAGCGCAATCCATTGACCGTAACTGTTGCTCCAGCCTCATTTTCGAAAAAGTAAGGTCCAATGACCCCGCGGGACCATAAACCGCACCAAACAGTCACGCGTTGAGGATGGAGAGGCTTTTCAACAATAACTCTTGGGTTTTCCGAGCCCCAGATGCGACAGTTTTGCTTGTTGACGTAGCCTCCGAGGTGGAAATGGGCCTCATCAGTCAAGATGATTTTTCGATGAAATTCCGGATCATTTTCATGCATTTCAAGGACCCAATCAGCAAAGACACACACACAGCCATTTGGCTGATGTTGTGTTTCATTATTAACGGCATACCTTCCTCTTTATAATGAAATAAACATCCGATCATTTATCTCCAAAAATGCCATTTTTCTTTGAATATCAAAATAACACCTCTTATTGGAAAACCCTTTATTACATCTAAAGGTTTGGATTTGATAACAGAATGAATGGACTTATTATACCATTCTACGCATTTAAAAAGTCTTTCTTGTATTGGCAAATCTGACTTTTCTGTTTCTAAAACTCTAAGTTTTTCTCCTATTGTGCTATGGAACCTTTCTACGTCTGCGTTGCCTGTGTGACTATTAGGCTTTGTAAAATGAGTTTCTACTCCTTCCTGTCTCAAAAATTCCTTAACGTTTACAGAATTAAACTCATTATCTAGGACAACTAAATTTGGTTTCCCTTTGATGGAAAAATATAATCGTATTTTTCCAACGATTGTGACGCTGTTCCTATCTTCTAAATAAAGAACAACAGCATGTTTTGAGAACTTGTCAATGAAGGTTAAAAAGCTATGTTTTTTATTTATATAGACATCTAAATGAATTATCTGATTTATATCACTTGGAGTTTCAGTTATATGGAATTTTGGTTTGATAGGGTTTCTATCATATTTTGCTCTATTGCATGTGTCACAATTATTAATGTATTTTTGAATATATGTTTTTAAATTTTTGTAGTATATCAATTTTTTCAATCCTTCATAGTTTTCATTTATTCCTGCATGTCCTGTTTCATTTTTGTGATATTTTCCAATGTATCTGAATGTTTCGTCTTCATTTTCCATATCTTTTGCATAGTGGGTACATTTATAAAATTTTAAACTAGTATTAAACAATTCTATCAGCTTTTGTTGGACTTTATTATATTCGGGATCAGAGAATTCAGAATAAATCCCTATTTTGCCTGATTTCAAAAATCTTCGAAATATGTCCGTCATGAAATTATTTTCAATGTCATCTTTACTAATGAAAATCTTTCGCTTATTCCCAATGACCTCAATTTCTTTTGTTTTATTCTTTGTTAAAATGATTTGAGTGAAAAATCTGTTAACAACAGTGTCTAAAATCGGGAAGTGGTCATTTTGTTCTTCCTCTTGTGAGTGAATTGTTGCGTCTGTACTCATGTTATCATTGTCTTGTTCTGTATCTAAAGCATTTATTTCTCCTGTTTCTGAATTTATTCTCGACAAAAAATCTGCTACTTTGTTTTCCGATCCTTTGATATATTCAATATTTATATCATACTCTCCAAGTCTAAGTAACCAACGCTGTAACCTGTGATTAATATCTTTGCCCTTATGTTTGGTTTGGAGCCATTTTAGAGGCTGGTGATCAGTAAGAAGATCAAAAGTTCTACCATAAATATATGGGCGAAAATAGTTCACGGCCCAAACGATGCTAAGGAGCTCCTTTTCCGTTGTGGAATATTTTTTTTCGTGATCGTTTAGAGTCCTACTTGCATAACTCAGGGGATGATCATCCTGTGTAAGGACTGCGCCTAAAGCAAAATCGCTGGCGTCCGTTATAAGTTTAAATCTTTTATTAAAATCAGGGTATCTTAAAATTGGTGTATCAATAAGTAATCTTTTCAGTTTTTGAAATGAATCTATGTATTGAGGATCACTTTTGTTAATTTTCGTATTTTTCTTCAAATATTTTGTCATACCGTAAGCTACTTTTGCGTAATCTTTTACGAACTTTCGGTAGTAGCCCGTCATTCCTAAGAATGACTTAATTTGCTTCTGGGTTTCTGGCAGTTTAAGCTTTTGAATATTTTCTATTTTACTCATATTCGGCTTAATACCTTCTGTCGTCAGAATGTGACCCAAATACTCTGTATTTCTACTAAAAAAATTGCATTTGTCGATTTGAATTTTGAGATTATGCTCTCTCAGTTTATTGAAAATTTTTTGTATATTCGTAATATGTTCTTCTAGAGTGGTACTAAATATCAAAATATCATCTAGGTAAACGACACATATACGGTTTATATGCTCTCGTAGGACAGAATTTATAAGTCTTTGAAAAGTCGCCGGGGCATTTTTAAGCCCAAACGGCATTCTTATAAACTCGTAGTGACCTAACGGAGTTGAAAACGCAGTTTTCTTTCTGTGTTCCTTTTTTATTAACACTTGATGAAAGCCTTTGGCAAGGTCTAACGTAGTGAAATATTGCGATCTTCCTAGTTTCTCTAATATTGTTTCTATATTAGGAATAGGATATTTATCACTTACAGAAACTTCGTTAAGTTTTCTGTAGTCGATCACAATTCTCCACTTTTTCTTGATTGTCTAGAATTTGAATTGTCGTTGTCCCAATTTCGCCTATACTGCCTGGAATAATTATCTTGTCGAAATGGATTCTGATTTGTAGTTTCTGGTTTAGGATTGTAATTATTGTTCTGACTGTAATATCGTGAGTTTTGATTTGAATTTCTATTGTATCCTGATGAATTTTCCCTATAATTGGCTTGCCTATCGTAATGCCTCAATATTCCTGTCTCTTCAAGTGTATAATATGCGTCTCGGAGTGTTTTTATGTTTCTACTATAAATAATACTTGATAAATTTGGGTTAATACCATTCAAAAAAATTTTTAATATAATTGATTCATTTGAATCGGGAGCAAATTCACTAGGTTTTGTATCATCAAATTCATACTTAGCGTTTAACTTGTCTAGAATATTTCTTAAATTATAATAATATGCACTTACAGATGTTGATTTGCATGTAATTGCAAGATGATGTAATTTATGATAAGTGTCCCTTACACCGAAATTCTTCTTTAACTCGTTTTTGATGTTTTCCCACGTTGGATTGGGTCCCAATGTTCTTATGCACTTTAAGGCTGCCCCCTGGATTTTGTTGAATATGTATCGCTGGTATACAAACTCCTTTAATGCTGGGTTATCGTTGAAAAGTGGGAGTATAAGCTCCGCTTCACGAATAAAGGATGCTAAATCGTATTTTTCATCTCCGTTGAACTCCTTTATTTTTGCAGCTTCTTTAATGAGTTCGCCGACTGGTATTCCACTATTTTCGTTTGCCATCTTGATTGTTTTAATTTCTTCAATGTCGTCACTGTCGTCACTGTCTCGATTTCTTGTATTATAAGTAAACGATAGAAATCTCTCACTTTTGTTTTTTTTATCAATGTTTTTTGGCATTTACAAAACGTATTTAATTTAAGCTTCGATTTTTTTTTTTTTTTTTCACTTGGTGTAGGTCTTTGTATAGGTATACACACAAAAAAAAATTCTTCAAGAAGAGAAACAAAATTAAGTCACCGTGTAAAATGATTGATTTTATTGTCTTTGGACAATAATATTTATATATTTTTTTTTCCTTCTTTATAGGAATAAACTAATTTCACTGTCTTTGGACAAAGTGTTTTCAATTCACTGCTTAAGAGGAATTAGGGTCGCCGTTATTATCTTTAGATAATAAGTTCACTTCTTTGGAAGGAGATTCGATTTTATCATCTTTAGACAATAAAATAACCGACTGCGCCACTTATGTTTTTCTTCACATTCGAGAAAATAAAAAAAAAACAATTTATTTTTAAACTTTTTATTTTTCACGTCTTTATTCAACTTGATGATCTTAACAACTGAACATTACAAATTTATTAAAACTTAACTAAAGCAGTTTATTAATTTCTATTTCAGCTGAATTGCAATGTCTCGAAATAATATCGTATTTCTGTACATTGCACTTCTGCTGAGAAAATTATTGCAATACGATTCTTTAAACAAATTTTATTTGTTGGGAAAAAAAATTTAATTTAATTTAATTATTTTTGATTTCAGCGGAATTGCAATTCCTCGAAATAATATCGTATTTCTGTGTGCATTGCATTTCCGCTGGGAAAATTATTGTAATATGATTTTATGCTACAATTCCCAATTTATGGGAATTTGAGATTTTGTCAACACCGTTGGATGCTTTGACATAACCCGCGCGAGTGAGTACATAAGGCTATGCAACCCTTATAATGCCTCTAAACGCAAAATCGTTATTTATAAAACTTATGTGACGTTGAATAGAGGCATTATAAGCTAAACGCGTTTGGAGGTTGAATAGTGCCTACATAAGGACATTTTAGTATTTAACTGTCACATTCACTTTGACATCACATTGAATTATAAAGATTATCAACAAAATAAAATGCCTTTGACTTGATATTGAAACTTAAAGTTTGTGTTATTTTTATTTATTGAAACAAACATTTTATGCTAATACATATATTAAAAACAAACTGAATTGAATATTGTTTAGAATTAAATAGATAAATATACTTGTTGGTGATCTCTCTCCACGCATCCTTCTTCATCCGGTGTGTTAGTGTTGTAATTTTTATTTTGTATTATTGAATTTTATCCTCAAGAACTTGTCTGAGGAGTATTCCAGCTAGGATAAAACGAATCACAATTTGATTTCCAGTATTGTGCTAGAGATAATAACATACTTTATCTGATGAATCAAAGTTAATTGTTCGAATTCTTTTAGCTTTTTGTAGTTTCGTTTTTGTTTATTAAATTCGATAGACAGACAAGATGTTTTTTTTTTGACAAACAGCTGAGTGTTATGAAGGCTAAATGTAATAGATTCTTACTTTTTTGTACTTTATTTGACACAAGCTCATTATAACTATGCAGGGTAGGCAAATGTTTTATAAATATGAATTTGCATAGTGGATGAATAAGTCCTTATGCATTGCATAACTATTCACGCGTTTAGCGAATTCTAATAAATACGACTGTTAGAGTACTATTATGAAGAGGAACGAAACGCAATGCAGCCAGCTGCAGAACAGACAACTAAACCGTAGATTTTAGCAGAGGTACTTCTTATAGACAGAGGTACAGATAGACATTTACAGCCGTATTTATTAGAATTCCCTAAACGCGTGAATAGTTATGCAATGCATACGGACTTATTCATCCACTATGCAAATTCATATTTATAAAACATTTGCCTACCCTGCATAGTTATAATGAGCTTGTGTCAAATAAAGTACCAAAAAGTAAGAATCTATTACATTTAGCCTTCATAACACTCAGCTGTTTATCAAACAACAAAAAAAAAAACATCTTGTCCGTCTATCGAATTTAATAAACAAAAACGAAACTACCAAAAGCTAAAAGAATTCCAACAATTAACTTTGATTCATCAGATAAAGTATGTTATTATCTCTAGCACAAATCAAATTGTTATTCGTTTCATTAATAGCTGGAATACTCCTCAGACAAGTTCTTGAGGATAAAATTCAATAATGCAAAATAATAATTACAACACTAACACACCGGATGAAGAAGGATGAGAGACATCACCAACAAGTATATTTATCTATTTAATTCTAAACAATTTTCAATTCAATTTGTTTTTAATATATTAGTATAACATATTTGTTTCAATAAATAAAAATAACACAAAGTTTTAGTTTCAATATCAAGTCAAATGCATTTTTTTTTGTTGATAATCTTTATAATTCAATGTGATGTCAAAGTGAATGTGACAGTTCAATACTAAAATGTCCTTATGTAGGCACTATTCAACCCCCAAAGGCGTTTAGCTTATAATGCCTCTATTCAACGTCACATAAGTTTTATAAATAACGATTTTGCATTTAGAGGCATTTTAAGGGTTGCATAGCCTTATGTACTCACTATAATGAGTTTATAAATATGGCTGTTAATACATAACAGCGCAGTAACATTTTACACAGTAAATAACAACAAAGGAATAGTGCGTATAAACTAGGCAGTAATAAGAGTGCACATAATAGTGCTCATAAAGTTTTGGAGCACCTGGATTACAGTGCCACACAAATTGGTTGCAAAAGTTTTATTTTTCATGAGGTTGGCAGGTTTTGATTATTTGAGAATGTGTTCGGTGATATTTGTTCATTTTATGGTAAATTTTCACAAGAGCCAAAATTATGTGGTTTGAAATATTTATTTACGATTAGACGGTAAACGTTAATAGTCAAAGGTCAAAATGTTGCCTCTTAATGCGTGTGCATGTTCCCTATCGTGTCACGTGAGAGTATGAAATTCATCAAAGGATGGCTGTGATGCCAAACGATTAAAAATAATATGAAAGTGATTTTTTTCTGACACCGAGCCCTTAATTTGACTTTGTGTACATACATGCCATTGAGATTTGATTTTATTTATAATTTTGCCACTTGTTGGACAACAAATTTTTCAGTGATGTTAATTCAGCATAAACCAAATCAAAACGTATACTTTTCCAACGCATCCCTTAGCTTATTTAAAAGTGGTTTGTTTATTCGTAGGTATATATTTCATTTTTAGTTTTCGTTTCACTTAATGAGTCTGAAATATCTACTAAATTAAGATGATTAAGATGAGTATAAATGCAAAGCATACCAACTTTAAAATTTAAAGTAAAAGTGTATATATGCAGTCAAAAAAGCATTTTATTCGGACTTCCATTGCTGCACTATGTATACATTACCAATAAAATACGCCTACTGTATACAATACCTGTAGGTGTGCAAGGACACATACATTGGAGTAGGATGTAATGTAGGTGTGTAAGATTTGGTAGTTGAGTTATTATTTTCTGTAGGCAAATATTTTTAAAGTAAGGTTTCAATACTTTTTTTTGGCGGTTACGTATTTTTTGGGGATAGAAGAAAATTATTTTTGTGGGTAGCATATGTATGTATGTACATGTTATTGTAGGTAGGTATTTAAGTTAAAAGGTGGCATATTGAATATTTGGGAGTAGAAATCAGCGATACCACTTCCAGAAAAAAAGTCGAAGTAAATTTGAAGTAAAAAGCGAAGTAAATTGAAAAAAAAGAATTAGATTCCAAAATGACTTTGAACTTGCATCTAGAAAAAAATTTAACACAAAAAGTGGTGATTCCATCTGTCTATATGTCTGCAGGTTTGTACCTCAATCTGAAGCCATTAAGAAATATCTTATATATTTTCAAACGATTTTGATATAATAAATTATGTGTATAGACAATAGCAACAAAAAAGTTTTATAAACGGTACCTGTCATAAAACCTTTTTTTTATTTTTGGCTTTCTCATTTTCTGTATCTGTGAAATAGAAAACAGCCGAGAGCGAGGTCCGCACCGGGCGCGGAAGTTCTACCAATCCGTCCGAAACATGACGCAGTACACACCACGCTGCACATACTGCAAGGACGGAGGGAAATCTGATCACCGATCCTGAAAGCATACTGGAGCGATGGGAAGTGTACTTTAATGAATTGCTAAATGGTCAGCTCA
Source organism: Chrysotoxum bicinctum (assembly GCA_911387755.1). NCBI lineage: Eukaryota > Metazoa > Arthropoda > Insecta > Diptera > Syrphidae > Chrysotoxum > Chrysotoxum bicinctum. The sequence goes on along the minus strand of OU426988.1, from coordinate 125,262,137 downwards.
CTGCAGAAGTGGAGGCTCCACTACTTCAAGAAGAATACCCTATGTAGCCGCCACCAAGCATAGAAGAGGTTGAGAAGGCTATAGGCCGGCTTAAAAAGAATAAAGCCCCGGGAGCCGATTACATACCAGCCGAATTATTCCATCACGGCGGGCCAGCTTTACGTCAAGCAATTCATGATATTATAGTACACGTGTGGGAGCAGGAAGAAATGCCAGAAGATTGACGAAAAGGTTTAATATGCCCCATACATAAGAAGGGAGATGTCACAACGTGCAGCAATTATAGAGGTACGAGTATCACGGTGTTGAGTGCCGCCTATAAGATACTCTCCTCTATCCTACAAGACCGGATAACCCCATACGCTAAAACCGTCATCGGACAATATCAGTGTGGTTTCATTCCAGGCAAATCAACAACTGATCAGATCTTTACCCTTAGGCAGGCGATGGAAAAATGTCTAGAATTTAACATCCCAACATACTATCTGTTTATAGACTTTAAGGCCACCTATGATAGCATAGCCAGGGTAGAACTTAACAAAGCCATGAGAGAATTTGGCATCCCAAATAAATTGACACGACTATGTAGGTTGACCATGACCAACGTAACAAGCCAAGTAAAAATAGCCGGATTGCTATCCAGACCAATCAACATCTTTAATGGACTCCGACAAGGGGACGGTTTGGCCTGCCTCCTCTTCAACCTGGCTTTGGAGAAAGTAATCCGTGACTCTGGCACGGCAACAAGAGGGACCATCGTCAACAGGTCCAGCCAGTTACTGGCTTATGCAGACGACATCGATATCATCGGAAGAACCGAACAAGCTTTACACGATTGCTTTATTCAGATCGAGCAGGCGGCACAAACTCTGGGGCTGCACATTAGTGAAGGTAAAACAAAGTACATGGTGGCGTCGAATGCGAGAGGAACAGTTGGTCAAACAATCAAGGTAGCGGAGCACGAATTTGAAGTGTTGCAATTCTTTAAATACCTTGGGTCAATAGTAGCAGCCGAAAACAATATAGAAGAAGAAATACGCGGGCGGCTTCTCAAATCCAACAAAGCCTACTATAGTCTGTCAAAGCTCTTCAAATCCAGAAATCTCACCATAACTTCAAAACTGCTGCTGTCCAGGACCATGGTCCTGCCAGTACTCACATATGGATCCGAGACTTGGGTGCTTAGCAAAAGGCACTCCGACCTCTTAGCTGCGTTCGAGAGAAAAGTCTTTAGGAAAATTGTTGGGGAAGGACGATTCCGGAGACGGTACAATCATGAACTGTACGCAATCTACCTAGAAGCAAATATCGTGACAAAAATTAAGATCGGTAGACTCCGGTGGGCAGGGCACCTAGCTCGCATGAGCGAAGAGGAACCTGCTCGGAAAGTTCTTTGTGGTACATTCTATGGTAGACGACAGTGTGGTAGACCATGCTTGCGCTGGAGAGATGGCGTTGACCAGGACGCCCGAAGTCTTGGGGTGCGCAACTGGATGGCGTCTTGGGATTTTTTGTAAAATTGAAGTAGGTTAAAACTGAGATTTTTAAAATGAAGTACATTTCAGTATTTTGCTGATGTTTCGAAGTAGAAAGTAGATTTTAATTTTTTTGAAAAAAGAAGTAGATCTACTTCAATTGAAGTAAAATGGTACCACTGGTGGAAATATATACAAAAATGTAACAAAATTGGCAATAATGCCTTGCTTTTTTGGTAACGGTTTTTCAACTGAAATTGAGTATACCTATGCGCTTGTTTGTTTCTTATGGGTATAAGCGGGGGTATGAAAGGATGACAGATGTATAGTAATTCAAGCTTTAGAAGGTTTTTATTATTAAGCTTCAGTGTCATTGACAATTTCAATTCGATTTGATGCTTTTAAAATTTCAAGTGATTTCTTATTGTGAAAGTGAAGTTTTTGCTTTAAAATTGAAGTGAAGTTTTTTCTCAATATTTAAACAATTAAAACTGCAAAGAAGTTTTTATTTGATAGGTGGTTTTTTCAATATTTAAAAAATTAAAATTACAAGGAAGTTTTTCATATGACAAGTGTAGTTTTTTTTAATATTTAAAATATTTAAATTGCAAGGAAGTTTTTCATTTTATCAGTGTAGTTTTTTCAATATTAATTCAAAAATTAAAATTGCAAGGAAGTTTTCCATTTTATCAATGTAGTTTTTTTTAATATTAATTAAAAAATTAAAATTGCCACAAAGTTTTTCATTTTATCAGTGTAGTTTTTTCAATAATTTTGATTTAATAAGTGTAGTTTTTTCAGGTATTTCCAAGGTCTTAACTTTAAGAGATTTATACAATTTCTCGGTTTATAAGTGACCGTTTTTTTATATTTATATTGTATTATATAAATTATATTATATTTTAATATCATATAGGTATTATAATATTATTTCATTATATATTTTTATTTATATTTATTTAATATGGTTGTATGCACCTACGGAAACTGCGGTGGGCAGAAAAAGGTTTTGAGTGATATTTCATTCTTTTTGATACCAAATGACTATAGAAGGGCGGTTTGGTTAAAGCATGGGAATATGTCACACACCAAGAATTTTTTAAGAAATATTGTTAGACTGGGTATTAAGTTTGTTTAGTTTAAAGAAATCAACCAACATTTTCCAAACGTGATAGGAATTCCTTTAATGATTTTTAACAAAGAGCTTAGGTTTATTTATAAGTTGTGCAAGTACCTAAAATTTAATACATTTATTCAACTTTATTTGACACCATGTAAATATTCATTATTGTAAAATAAGTGAATTTTAATAAAAATGTTTCGAAAATATATTCCAAAAATGAATTTTGCAACTCAATATTCATAGACTGCTTACACTAAAACTCGATAATTATTCAATTTTGAACATTTGGGAACGATAATCAATAAAAACTATTTTAAAACTTTCTTTGTTGCGTTTATATTTTGATATTTCGGGTGCACTTCGACTTCGAAAAATGAGCTTTAAGTTCTCTGATGTATTGCGTGTGCAGCTCCCTACAGCCAACTCAAAATTTGGGTGATATGCTATTTATTCTTGTTTAAGAATTCGTATCTTCGCCAGTTGTTGCAATGTGATTGTGAGTGATTTGGTATATCCTTAGTAAGGATTATTGAACTCAATGTGCTCAATTATCAAATTCGAAGTTAGTGGAAAAATTATACTTCCAAAATTCCCCTCAAATAATAGCTGGTTCCCAGGGAACATATTTTTATTGAAATAATTATGACAATTCAACTTGTTTTGTTGTGTTGAAATAAAATTAAATGTTTATGCAAATGAAAAATGGAGAATGAAATTATTGTTTATGTGAAGAACATTATGGACGTACCTACAGAAAAAGAAGATTCCTCGAAACTGCAAGTTTGATTGTCCGTGCACTGAGTTGGTATTTTTGTTTGTTTATTTTGTTTAATTCATTATTTTGATTAGTTCTTTCAACTTTCTTATTTTAAAATAATAAACAAGCTCAAAGGCCATTCATTTCAATATAAATACAATACAAAACACCTTTTGCACATCGAATTAAGAATCCACCAAATATAAGCTATAGAATATCCGCACCCCAACAGCGAACTGTTATACATATAATTGGGCGGATATCAAACCAAAGAAGGAAAAGTAAAATAATAATACGAAACCTAGAAGTCAACTCTTCAACTTGATTTCCCCCAGCAATTTTAAGTTAAAAGGCTCAAAAAATTAATATTAACGAAGATGAAGAAAATTAGAAATTGAAAAAAAAAAAATAACAGTAAAAAATACGGATGGAAAATCATTTTATTCCATAGCAATTTCTTATGGAGGTTCTGTTAGTGTGTAACAATATTATTCACTTTTACTTGCGATATACATACATATGCTATGTTTGAATGTGTGTACACCGTACATACATACCTATATTTAGGTATACTGCATGGCATGTTATGCATTCGTTCCCAGATTTTTATCAAGCTTGACATTACGGTGATAGAGAAGACATAAAATGGATCTGGTAATTCTGTACATCTATCAGCTCGACTACAGTGAGTGGCCTACACTTATAACATATTTACAAGCACTTTTTACTTGCGACTTATATACATAGGTACTATAAGGAGAGTTATGCATTCGTAAAAAAAATTGCACTCGAGATTTTAAGTTGACATTACAATGATAGCGAATACGAAAAAGTGGGTCTCGCAATTCTGTCTGTCTTTTCGACTACTTCTAAGCTTTGTAGTTAGTGTTATAAAATTTTAAATAACGGTACCTGCCACACGAATTTTTTTCGGCATTGTATAAATATTTTTTTTTTAAAACTGTTCTGTTTTATTCTAAAGCTCTCCAAAAGTTTGAATATTATTGTGTATTTAAATTTTCAAAAAAATTGGTTTTGGATTTTTAAAAAAAATTTCAAAATTTATTTTTCAAAACTCAATATTTCGAAAACCCCATGCTAGAATTTTTTTAAACTTGACAATCAAAAGTTTCTTAATACATTTTACAAGATTTGAGAAAAGAATTGTATTTTACCTATCATACAAATGTCAAAAAATGGTTTTTGAAAATCGTATTTTTTCTCTCGATTAATTTTTACGATCTATAATTCAATAAATCAAATTTTGAAATTAAGATACTAATGACTGTACCTATCATAGAACCATTTTTTTAAATTTTGAATTTCTCACTATGGACATAACGGATCTGAATGACATTTTTTATAAAGAAACTTCTAAAATTATAAAACTTAAAAAATATAGTTTTTGAATTAAAACAATTTTTTTTTTTGGAAAATTCGATATCTCAAAAACGAGTCAATATTTATTTAAGAAACCTTATAGTTTTTGTTCTTGCATAAATTTATATTCACTTGATTCATATGGTATCCTGTTTTTAGGTCCAACTACTAAAGAAGTTGGTTTAGTCATTTTAAAAATGAATTTTATGGTTATGCACATTTTTCTCTAGTAACATTAATTTTTGAATTTTTTAGTCTTTTACGTAAGAGCAAGTTCGAGCGACCCAGTCATGCATTTTGTTTTAACATATTTAAAAAAAAAAACTATGTATTCTATTTTGGAAAAGGTTTGTGTTACAAAATTGTAGTTTACATAGGATATCTAATTTGTAGATATTTTATTATTTTCACCAAAAGTTGGTTTTTCTTGTAGTTTACAAGTAAAAATAAATGTATTTTAAGTTTGTATTTCACCCAATCAAATAACTTTACAAATGAGTTTCGTTATTGAAAATTTTTTACAATAGAGATTGTGTGTAGATTTATTTACAATTTTTAATTTTCTATAGGTATCTCTTTTTCAACCTAAAAATGACTCAACGTCGTTGTAGGGATACTATAGCACCGATAGTGATATAAGTGAACATTTTCTTCTAAATAGACAAAGAAAAATTAATAGACCGTATATGAACTACGAAATTTTAGATTGTTTTGCTTTCAGCGAAAATTTTCGCTAAGAACGTGCTAAGGCAAAGAAAATAATAAGACAAATTTGACTATGGATTGAAAATGAGAATCCAGCAATTTCTCACAGCTTTACAGTGGCTTCAAAATGGAGGTCAGTACATTTGCATATAATTATTGGTACTTCATTATCTTGGCATTAAGTGTAGTAACATTTTAAAATTTTTCAAATAATATTTTTTTTCGATTGATATTCACAACAAAATTTTTGTTTTGCTTATTCATAACTTCTGATGTTATCAATCGGCAGACTCACAAATTTTCAAAAAAGAGTTCTATGTTAGTTTACAAATCCGGAAAATAAATAGCTTACACGTGAAAATTTGTGATTCTAATTGTAATTTGTTGAAATAGGCAACTAAAAGGCTAAGCCGATTTTCTTTAAGATATTATAATGCTTTTCACTTATCAGTAAATCAGAAATATAATTAAAATTACTTGGTCGTTTGCCAACGAGTCGAAAAGTTTCTAAACGTAAGAAAGATCCAATCTAGCTTTTTAAACTTTACGAATAATAAATTGGAAAAATTCAGTTCTTGTTAGAACTCCGACAAGGTAAACCTCCTCCATCTTTAGAGAGATGATTTTCAATGTTTTGGCCAATTATTTTTGGACATTCGACCAAAATATTTTTGGACATTTTGTCAAAAATATTTTTTTAACAAACGGCGGAGCGGGCCACCTACTCTACTTTTAATCAAAAACAACTGTTTACATTGGCGACTGCCAGGCGACATAACATACCCTAAGCGAAGCGACGGAGTCGCGTGAGCGGGTGTGTCCCCGAAAAATGGACTTAAAATCGTTAAGTCCCGCGGAGCGGCCCACCCAATGTACGTTTAAACGTGATTTTTCTGGCTAAAATATGCATCTCAGCGAGTTAAAAATTGCATATTCGTGATCTAGGGAGTGCCACCTTTCAATCCACGTATCCACGCATGATAATGCCGGATATACACTGTTCAAATGCATGACAAGCATGTGCAATTGTATTAGTGAAAAAGTCACACGTATAGATTGGATGTTGGATTGAAGCAAAATCAAAATCTTTTGATTTTCTTTCAATCTAGCGTCCTGCATTTGAAGTAGTGTATATGCAAGATTGATGATTGATCATACATTTATTGGTTCATTTGCGTATAGTACGTTGAAGAGATGTTAACACAGCATATCATAAGTACAGTTTTAAATATTGAAGCAGTAAACAAAAAGACAAAATAAAACAAATTACTCGCATAGAATTGAAAAAATCCCAAAGAAATTCGTAAAATCGTAAAACCGAAAAAACAACGTCCTCTAACCACACGGTCCATGTAAAAACAAAAGATTGAAGACTCATGCTTGATATGTGTATATGCAGCTTCAACCCGTTATTACCAATACACTTGCATATGCTTGTCATGCATTTGAACAGTGTATATCCGGCATAACGAAAAACAAATGTTTATCTTTAAATGCGATTTGCGGCTAAACGGAGCTCCGTAGTAGACATGTGTAACGCAGCGCTGCGTTAGCGCAATGCATTAAAGCAGCAGCTGCGTTACGTGCGCTGATACATCAGTTTGTAACTCAATGGCGCAGTGACACAATAGCGCAGTTCATAAACTCATCAACTCAATGATCGAATAGCGCTTTTGACAAGCGCAGCGCTGCGCTGCACAGACAAAAACCATTCAAGCAGATACAGAAAGCGCTGACTTCCTTGTAGCGCTCCCATATTTTTCACATTTTTGACGGAATTCAATAAAATTCCATGATGTGGTATATGGTATTTTTGCTTTTTAAGGAAAAAAATGTTTGTATTGCAGAAGACTTGTTGCAGCTTGTGGATAACGTAGAAAAGTATTTTGTATACCAAAATAACCGCTGATTATTCAAGAAAATAATAAAATTTTAATTTTTAAAATCGGTTAGAAAATGTGGGCAGAATTATCTACTCTGCCTAGGATTTCTTTTTTGATCTAACCAAGCCTCTTAACCATTTAAGTTGTATGACAACCTACAATTTTTTTTTTAATATTCATATTAGAGATATTTTAACCTTTAACCTATCCATAGACACCTCAATCTTATAGATGGAAGAAGTATTTCTCTAGTTATAGTCAATAGAGTGCAGCAAAATCGAACATTTTGAAAATTTATCTGGAAAATAAATAAATCGAAGACATTTTTTTTGAATTTTTTCCACATTAGATACTATAACGAAGCTTTTAGGCTATGCACATGCATGTTGTATATATCAATATAAGTGCTTACTTGTTCTTAATTGAATGAAAATGCCAAAAGTAATGAGTGATATCTGAAGCAAGCAATGTGTAAAAAAATACAAGTCTTAAAAAAAATGTATTAGAAAATAGTTTATATCTGCCCTCATGTTGGACTGAGAGCTTTTCAATTTTCTTCATATATTTAGAAAATATATTGAATAATAATACAAAATAGTTTTAATTTTCTATGTTCAGGTTTTTGTATTTATTTAAATTTTTTCCACAATTAAGTGGGAGAACAAAAAAATCACTACTCCAGATTATTTTTACATTTTTTTTAGTGTAGTCGGGTAAAACTTGATATTTTTTTCATAAATTGTATGAATGTCTAATGTCTACAGTATTTTAAGACTTTAATCTTAAAGATATGTATGATATTTTCGAAGTAAAAAAATAGTTTATGAAACCATCTCTATTTCTTTTTTGTATGAAATCGATTTTTTTCGTTTCAAATCCTTTCAACCAATTTTAGCGTGTTTCTTGTCGAATTGATTGTAAAACATTGTTCAGCATTATTTTAAAAGAGGATTGGAGCAATAAGCAGGTGGTAACTTTATTTCAAAATTCTAAAATTTTTCATCAACTTTTGAATTTTGAGTGATTTGAATCGAATTGATTTTTGCGTCATTAACTCTTTAGTATGAAATTTTTTGTTATTTAGAATTTTTTTTACACAGAAATAAAGTTTGACATTTCTCATTTAAATATATACTTCAATCATTAAGATCTGAGAACTAATACTCAAGTTAGAAGAACTAGAAAGTATGTAAATCGGCATATTTTTAAGATTTTAATTAAATTTTTAATCAAAATTTAATTTTTATTGAAAATTTGAGAAAAGTCACCCTACCTCCTCTCCTGTTTCATATATTCCAAAATGATCTATGACACATTTGTAGAATAGCATTATTTCAATTAATTTGCATCTTCAGTTTTTTAAAATTGTAAAATTTTTCATCAACATTTGAATTTAGAGTTCTTAAAATCGAATCGAAAGGAGCTCCTTGCACGCTTTTAGTAAGAAAAACTTTGTCCCTCCTCAAAAATTTTTAGACCAGTATTTAGGAAAATATTCCATCTTTCATTTAAGATATTAATCTTGAAGATTGGACTATCAGAACCAAAGATATAAGTACAAACGTCTCCACACCTCAAACGAAAAAAAAAAATTTTTGAAAAGACACCCCTATTCTCACTCAGACCGCTTGGTCGACGATGGACAACTTGTGTGCGCTTGTGCGCTACGAAGTTTGTATGATGATGAGTTAACAAAATACAGCTGCGTTGCGCTGCGCTGTTTTGCTTCAAATGAGTTAAAACAAAAATTGCGTTATGGCGAAAACTGCGTTATGGCGCAAACTGCGTTAACGCATTTCGCTGATACAGTGAACTGCGCTTGAGTTAGTGTATCAACGCACCGATTTTTACTGCGTTACCCATGTCTACTCCGTAGACCCCCCAAAGTTGACATTTTCAAACGTGATTTCTGGCTAAACTAGGCATCTTAGTGAGTTCAAAATTGCATATTCGTGATGTAGGGAGTGATGTATCACATGAATTTTTTTAAAACTTTTTTGGATATTTTTTTTGTAATTTTCTTATTTTTTTATTTTTTTTTGACTCAAGATACTTTCAAGACTTCAGCTTTAAGCCAATCAGAGCTCGTTAAAAATTAACGAAATCAGAGCGGTCTTCTTCGTATTGAATATTCCAGTACAATAGTAGGGAACTTCGTTCTCGTTGCTTCTGATTGATTGGAGTCACCATTACTTACTATGGAAATGAAAATCCATACTGTTCTCTCAATTTAGCATTGAAACGGCGGGATTTCGTGATTCGGGATTTTGTGATTCGGGATTTTGTGATGCGGGATTTTGTGAATCGGGATTTTGTGATGCGGGATTTTGTGATGCTGGATTTCGTACCCAACTCTAATAAATCAAACACTTACATACTCGTATATGGGCTATCAGTAATCTGTATGGATAAAGTTAAAAGAGTTAAACAGTTGCATTGTAACCCTTTCATTAACGAAGTTTGTATGTATCTCAAATTTGATATCAAGCATGATGTGAAAACTGCTTAAATCAAAATCAGAAAGGGACTCTACATGGATCGGAATTCTATTATAAAGAAAGTACATAGTTATAGTTCTTAATAATAAATCCTGGGACATTTTGTCCGTGGATTGGCAATGTTTATATATAAAGTTTTTTTATAATACAAACTCTATTAACTACTGAAACAAATCAAGAAAGTAACTAGAAGATTTAGCACTATTTAATTGAACTGTTTTAATTATTGATGCAAAATAGCTTTTTGGCCTTAAGTCCACAAAAAATTGGTGTTTCGGGTCGGTAATCTCAATCGGAGTCATCTATGGAAAGTAGGATACGGTAAAACTCTTTTAGCTAAACTGATTTAGTATTTGTTCCTTCGTTTTGGATATATTTCACATTGAATTTTTGTCATAAGATCGATATAAGATCGAGTAAATTCAACAAAATTTGCGTCACTGACAACCGGGAATGAACACCCTGAAGACCATAAAGTTAACCGACTTTTAAATTTTTTTTTGACATGTACATTTTGTATATATAATTTTTAAACTTAAGTCACCCACACATGTAAATTATTATATTATCTTATTAGTTGTAAGCTGAATTGTAAATAACCTGTTCAATAAAACCAAATTGAAAATGAAACAAAATTTGCGTGTTGATAAGGCGTTTACTAACTGAAGAATGAATTAATTATTCAACAAGTCTAATAAAATATTACTAATTCTTCTACTTGGCTGATTTATTTCAGTAGTACAAGTATTTTGTATTTTTATTTAAAGACTGATGATTTACATCTAAATGAAAATAAATTTAAAGGACAGAAAACCCTTATTTGCCAATGCCTAGGTTATTTTATATATTTTGTGCTCATTAATTAATGCCGGACGAATTTGTTTTGCTCTCTAGTTTTAACTAAAGAATGACAATATTTTGAAATTGTTTGGCTTATTTGATTTCAAGTATACCTATTTAGGGTAAATTAAACCGAATTATAAAGAATTTCAGAATTTCGTAGACCATTATTTGGTTATATATTTTCGATAATTACCTGCTTAAAATGTTTAAATTAATTAAATTAAGTCATCAGTTTAATATCGTCGTTAGATTGGTTGTATGATGTGTCCTTCACTTAAACCCTCCAAAGCTTATGCCAAAGATTATGGACTCTTAATGTGGTATTCAATTAGTTCAGCTGCTCGTACACTTGAAAAATGAATTTTAGATTCTACATTAGTTATAAGTTATAAGTTATAACTTATAAGGTACGAGTTTACTTCTACACATATTCCTTTTTACCGTTGAATCGATAAATTTGCTTCAGAGAACGGGTAAACCATTAATTAAACTTACTTGAACCTTTTCGTTTCAGTAATACCTAATACAGATTTTATATTTTGAAGTTCGATTTTAAGTTTTGAGTATCGTCTGGTGGTTCTGCGAAATTCAGGGAAAAATCGTATTTATTTTAGTTGATTTAATGGAATAGCTACATAGAATTGTATTCGTAAGAACTAGATTTTAAAGATGTCTTTTAAGTTCAGCAAAGATACCAAAATATCAAATTATTCGTTTAATGTGAAAGGAAAATCTCAAAATACTCGCTTTGTGTGTTAAATTTTTTTCTTAATTATTGGGCTTTTGTAGAGTAAATTAAAAGTTATTAAAAAATAAAATCAATGACTCAATCTCACGTACTTGTACTTTTGATGCAAATTCTTACCACAAGTTTTCAAGAAAACTACAATGATTTTTTCGGTTTTTTAAGCATTGGCTTAGCCGTTCGCTCGCTTATTAGCTTTTAATTCATTTTACCGAATAAGTTAAATGTAGAACAAATTATTTGGTATTTATTTGTATTATTGTGTATTATAAGCCAAAAATCGTTCACACGTTTAAAATTTTTTCTTTGTTTGAAACTTTTTGTTAACCAATATGAAGCTATCAGTAAATGATATTTTTCGATTTTGTTTTGTTCTGTTGAACAGTTTGTGGTTCTCGGGTATATTCTAAGAAAAAAATCATTCTACAGTAAATTCAATTCAATTCAATATCAATATCAATTTATTTTTCTTCTTCTTTTACAGTTATATAAAATAAAAAATATAATAAATAATTTAAAACAACTAAAAATTTAACAATAATAGTATTTACAATATAAACATTTTTGAAGTGTTTTTCACTTGAAAATAAGTAAGAAAAAGTAAAGGCACGATCTGTTGTCTGACGACAAGTGTCGAAAGTACCAAAGAAATATTTAATTCAGTAATACTAAATAGTTATTTAATCAACAAGTGTTGTGGGGTAGGATGTCGAGAAAATAATATCTTGTTTTTTTTTTTTTTTTTTTTTTTTTTTTTTTTTTTTTGTAAGTGGATGAAATGATTCAAATTACTTTAAGTTTAAACCAATATTTTGATAATGTTAAAGACTGTATCAAAATCGAAGTTAAAAAGCCATTTTTTAATTTTTTTATTGAATAAATGAGTTGATCGAATGCTACGTAATTCCGGGGGTAATGTATTGAATAGTCTAGGTGCCTGTCTCCAATTTTAATATCATGTATATCGGGGATTTAAGAAAAGGGCTGTTTCTATGTAAACTGGCCCATGTTAACGGTAATTGCGCTATTAGTACTAACGATAAAAATTTCATTTAAATTTGTATTCTTAGAAAAATACTAGCCTTTCTAATTGCGTTTAAATAAATTTGATAGCCTATCTCGGTCTTGAGATGTTCAGTTTCTCGCATATTCCATTTTTCTTGGCCATGCTATAGTTTTTTTGACTTTTTTTTAGAAAATGCGTAATAAACATAACGTTTTACTACTCTTTTTTTGAATGAACGTAACAATAATAAAAATAAAACTCAATAACAAGTTTGCGGAAAAACCTATAGATTTTAAGATACATATACCTACTAGTGAAAACCCGAGATATGAAAATTAAAAATTTTTTTTTTTTTGCTTTAAGCTCCAATGCTCAAAAGGGGAACACACCCAAACATCTGTTTCACAAAACTCATTTTTTTAGAGACGATAAGTGAGGAATGAATTGTTTCATTTTTTAACTATTTGAAAACTAATCGGCTAAATAACCAATTTGTAAATTCATTTTATAATCTTAGTCAACAATTAGTTTTTATGTTGGTGTGTACAAAATGTTTGTACGTTTATAGGTTAGAATCTTACTGAGGCTTTGCTTGAGGGAAAAGAAGTTTCACTTCTAGCTCGCGTACGTCAGTACACACACTCCTTTTTTTATTTTATGTTTGTACTTAAACACCTATAAGATGTATTCAAAGTGTCCTCCTTGGTTTTGTATGCAAGCTAGAGCCCTTTTTTGGATGTCGCTGCGAATATTTATTGATGATAGCTGCTGCTTCAATTTTGATGACGCTTAGAGAATACTGTCTTCTAATTCACCTATTTTGGTTGAAAAAACAAGTTCTTTCATTCCTTCCCATACAAAGGAATCCAATACTGTACTTGTAAGGTCTTGCAGGCCAGTGAAGTGGTCCATTTCTTCCTATCGTATGATAACCGTACTAATTAAATCTAATCTAACCAATTCTTAGCCGTACGACCAAAGTGGGCTGGAGCTCCATCCTGTTGGAAATATGATAAAGCTAGTTGGATAAGTGGAATGTCTGTCCTCCAATAGTTCTGGTAAATCATTGTTTGGGGGGAGTTTGAAGAGCCGATTAATTTGTTTCCAATAACTCCTACCCACGTATTCTTCGTGTATTTGAAACTGCTCCCGTTTCTCGAAGCCTCCGACATATATTTTTAAATACTCGTAAACTAGGAAGTCGTGTCGGTTTGTATAAAGTTCCTGGTATCTTTAAACTATTTTTTTATACTATTTTTCTAAAGCAGATTTTGCAAGGAGGCTTTTATACCTCAAACCATACTATTTTTGAGAACTTTTAAGGAATCGGTAAAGGAATTGAGGGTTTTCACAGGTACTTAAATAAAGCAGCTGGTTTTAAAGACGCCATGCCATTTTGAAAAATATTGCAAGATTCTTTGAAAACCACTCTTATTGTCAACTGTTGTTAGAAACGTGTTCAAAATCAGAAAACCCTTTTTTAACCCAAAAACAAAAAACCAGAAAAGCAAAAACAACGTTTTTTAAATTCTACATGCCTCAGGTTTTCACAAGTATCATAAAATCTATGGGTTTTTCCGCAAACTTGTCATTGAGTTGTATTTTTATTATTACGTTCATAAAAAAAAATATTAAAACGGTATGTTTATTACGCATTTTCTGGGGAAAATTTAGCCCAAAGTCAAAAAATTAGCATGGGCAAGAAAAACGAATCATGCTACAAACTGGATATCTCAGACAAAAACTTATGTGATAAAAATAAAATAGAATTTGAAAATGATAGAGGCACACTTTCATCAATTCTCAAAGCTTTTCAAGGAAGGAAAAAGAAAGTATATTCTTTCTTTGTGGACTTCAAAGCGGCTTTTCACCTAGTGAACAGAAATGTGCTGATTTATAAACTTTCACATTTGGGTCTATCTTAGAAGTTTATAAAAATAATAAAAGAAATGTATATGGAAACTAAGGAATCAGTCTGGGACGTTAAGGTATTTTCAGTCTTGTGCGAAACATGTTCTGGAGTAAAACAAGGTTGTCCACTCAGTGCCTTGCTATTTTCACTATTTATAAATGACATTGAAGAAGCCTTGCCTGGAGGTATAAGAATTTCTAATTCTTTTGTAAATGTTTTGCTGTACGCTGATACCTTGTTTTGTTATCTGAATCTCTGGAAAACCTACCATTGATAATAAATCGGTTGGAAAAATACTGTGATAGATGGAGATTAACCATTAATACCGAAAATTCAAAAATCAACGCTCTGCTACGGTTCACAAGTTTGGGGTGCAGATGAGTACGAAGTTATTGAAAAATTTCAAAGGAACTTTTTGAAAAAACTCTTCAACCTACCACAAAATACACCGAGTTATGCAATCTACATAGAGACACGAATACCAAAACTTCTTACTAGTGCGCTAAAAACACAAGACTAGCTTTTTTTGGTAAAAATGTGTTAATCATACAAGAAACACTTAAAATTTTAAACGAGTGTGACTGAAAGATTTTAAGCAACTTTTTAAAACCCAATATAAATGCTATTAACTACGGAATATGTTTGATTTTTAAGTTTAAATATATTTTTTGTCTTTACTTGATATAATACTTTAAATAATTGCTATCCTTTATGCATTGTAGTACTTGCAGTTGGAATAGGTGTCGCTGTTTTACTTTCTGTAAGTTGAGGATACAGCTGTCTGCTGTCAATTTATATATCGTCGTCGTTCTATGAAAACTCCCTAAGTCCATTTAAAAAAAAAATGTGATTCAATTCTTATTTAATTCATTTCGGATAAACCATTTGAAAAAAAATTTATTGCACAATGGCTACGCCAAGCCCATTCTACAATTGAAGCCTGAGATCTTGCTATTCTGATAATTTTTGAATTTTTTTATATTAATTTCCAAGTTTAAATGCAAATATCTCAAAACACAAAAAATGGACTTAGGGAGTTTTCATAGAACGACGACGATATGGTAATAATTTGCTTGGAAAAGTTTTAGTATTTATTTGCTTGTTTATTGATACAAAAATATTGAACTAATTGTTTTTTGTTAATTTTTATGTTATTCTTTTGTTCTGTCTCTCCGCGAGGCAATCAATCCTGCCAATATTATTGGTTCAATCACCCAATGGATTTTGTAAAGAACCCAGTGATTTTTTTTTTTTTTATAATTGGCACACACTCAAAGGTTTTTTGTATTCCCCCTAATATGCCAGAGACACAGCGTGAGCATTAGGAAAAAAGAGAGGGGTTAGAAAGGAGGTGTCGGTGTACATTGGTTTTGAATACTTGATAACTGCAGTGACTGGGAAAGGCAGAGCGTGGTAAGGAATTCCACATTCGCGTAGTACGGCTAAAAAACGAATATCTGTACTTCACAGTACGACCGAAGTTGGCTCGAGGGTAAACTGATGGGCATTCCTAGAAGTGCGAGTATTACGGTTGAATTGTTTAAGGGGAGGAATGCAGCTGGCTATTTCACTAGAGCATAGTCCGTTAAAATAACGGTAAAAAAGGGTGAGGCAAGAAACATTACTTTGTTGGAGTGACGTAAATGAGTCAATGATGTTATTGTCACCAATCATTTTAAAAGCTCTTCTTTGAACACTGTCCAAGAGACTTAAGTAAGTTACTGGAGCACCAGCCCATAGATGGGAGTTATACTCAAGTTTTGGGCGTATATAGGTTTTATAGATTGTAGCCAGATCAGAAGGAGAGAAAAATTTCTTGCACCGTCTCAGAAAACCCAAACATCTTGCGGCATTTTTGGCAACCTCGCGTATGTGATCGTTCCACAAGAGGTGGTTCGTGATGCACATACCGAGAATATCGAGATGTTCAGTTTCACTGATGCAAGTGTCACTCATAGATAGTGGCAAGGGGGGTGTTTTCGAATTGGGTTTTCGCATTGGGTTTTCGAAGCATCAAATTCGACGCGGTTTCTTATTCCCCATTGTACAATGCTGTTTAGGTCGTAATTTAATGAGCTTATCATATTTTGTCGTTGCAGTTCCACATCCGAAGAGGAGGGATGTAAGTCTGAAAACGAATATGAAAAGCTAAGAGTACTATCGTCAGCGAAACAATTAATTGGATTAGAAGTTATAGACAGGAGATCATTAATAAAAATGAGGAAGAGGGTCGGGGACAAAACGGAGCCCTGGGGCACATCAGCATTTATAAAATAAATAAATAAATTTGGTGGTGCAACAGCTCGGAGTGAACCAGGACCTAGTGACTTACAACTCTCAACCATTCCTCTGTGCGTGTTTACCAGGAACGGAGGGGACCTACAATTTTCTGTCGATTCCGAACGGCTTATGAGCAGCACTTTCCATGACAAGAGATACTCTTGGAGAATTTGTCAATTCCTCGCAAGAGGCAGTACACCCCTGAAAAAAACTTTCTTGCAGCGGCTGAGAATCGAACTCGAGACCTTCCACCAGCATTTATATTGTGGGTTTAAGACTTGAATCCGTCTAGTACAACTTGTATTGAACGGTTCGAAAGAAAATTTCTAATCCAAAGAAGAAGGGATTCGTCGACACCGAAAGCACGCATTTTGATTAAAAGAACAAGATGCCAAACTTTATCAAATACCTTTGAAATATCAAGTGCAATAATCTTACTTTCTCCAAAACGATGTAAAGATTTGTTCCACTCTTCAGTGAGATATACCATCAGATCCACCAGTGGACCTATTGCTACGAAAGCCATACTTCCGGACATTGTGAATTCCTTGACCCAAGATCTATTGTCGATAATCATTGTGAATAAAGATTATCAAAAGAAAAAAGATGTGATCTTATATCATGGCGAGACATTTGATCTGATGGGTTATCGTGGGAGAAAATAAAAAATAGACATCGACCAAACAGTTTCTAAAAACACCCACGCACTACGAACACTTTAGCAATGAACATGATCGATCATTTGTTTATAAGTCCTCGCATTTTGTTTTACAGAAGGCAAACCGCAATGATTTGTATTATCTTCAGTTCTTGGAAAAAGTGAAAAAGAAATAAATTAAATAACTTATATACATATATGTAAAGTCTGTGAATTTCATTATTTCATTTCACAAACTCACCTGAACACTGTGATGAGTTCGCCACTTTGTCTACCACAAATTTAGCACACTCGACATATTCACAAATTGTATTTTCTTATATATTATTATTATTTTATCGGTGCATTTAAGTCTATTCACATTGGCGCAAAATTTTAAACATTTAAAATCTACTCTAAATCAATTTAAGAATGGTAGTCGACTCTAAATATTGAGTATAAAACGATAACCGATTTTTGTTAATTTTAAAGGACATAAACTATACTTTAACGTTAAAGAGCTCGTCTTCCTTTAACAGCAGCAAATAGCTAGTTTATCTTTTAAAAGTCTACTTTACCCATATTGACAATGGTCATTTCATACCAAGCAAATCGAAGAAAAAATGTTTACTGATGTTTTATTCGATTTTTTAAAGATGTTTTTTGTAAATAGACTGAATCACTGAATATTATAAATTCGAAAAAATCGTACGAAAGTGCTCTACGATTAACAAATCTGTACATACAAATGTACATATCTTATCCATCTAAAATAATGTAACTAACTTATAAACAATCAAAATCTGTACCGAGCGAGGTAGTATATAAAATGTACTTTTTCGGCGAAAAATTATTTGGTTTGAAGTTGTCTGTTCTTTTTACATTTTTTTTTTAGTTTTTGTAGTGTGAGTTATGTATCTGTCAAATAAAGGGTTGTTCAACGCAAGTTCGCTTAGGTTCTGTTGTAAAACCAAAATTAATTAGAAGAGTTGCCTAACGTGATTAAAATTATGAAAAATTTAGACGAAGTCTCCAAGCTAAACGACTGCGTTAAGTAGAGCCGGTTTTATTGCTTAAACGAGAACTCTTTAATATTTTGCGCCATTCACTTTAATTTGCATTTAAGACTTCACTCTTAAAAACTTTTTTTTTTGGTTGGCGCTATCAAATTACTTTGTCTTACACAAATTTGAGTAGCGCCCCCTATGACAGTCACGCATTTGGAATAGAAAAGAGCCCTCCATATTATATATACGCAAAGGGGGGATCTACAATTTTATGCCGAGCTTCGATGAGAAGCAAGTTCACTAAAAAACATTTTTGTAGTGGCTGGAAATTTAACCAAAGACCCTCTCCATGACAGTATAGCTCAAGACTCTGCAGATTGTATGGAGATAAACTATGGGACAAGGCGAACCATTAAAGCAAAAATTAACTATACCTATGTACTTATTTATATTTCAATGAATAAGTTAGTTTTGTCTGAATGCAAAAGTGCAGCAGGGAATATTTGACAGGGGCTTAAACTGTCAATGAACAATGCAGATAAAACAAATGGTTCAAATTTCTTGGTAGCAGAGCTTTTTGGTCAGATAAAATCCGAAGGCAGGTATGTTAAAATTTTTTCTGAGTTAAACAGCTTGATTTAACTGGTTCACGAGCCTACTCGACTTTCTAACGCTAACACACTATAGTTGTTTCTTGCCACTAGCCATTATAAATACAAATAGTATTGGTGTATTTGTGATGTAAATTTTCGAATTTAAGCTAATAAACAAATTATAGAAAGTTTAAGTATGTTAAATGATCATAAAAGCAAACTTATTTCAATTTTACAATTTGTACTGTTTTAAGAGAAGTCATAATCCCTTCAGTGCGCACAAATAACGAAAAAACAACTCTAACTAACGGCAGAAATCACTCTAAAATAAAATGTAAGACTGGATCGAACCAACTTGCTGTTATGTAAAAGAAATTTAAAATTTTTTTATAATTATAAAATACATGATTTAATTACACACAAATGTTCAAATCCTTAAAATTTCCGTGTGATATTTAGAAAAGTAGCAAAAAATCGTCTTATTGTTAAAATTATTTTCTTTAAGATTTGGGATGTCAATTTTAAGTATTTTATAATGTACATTTTAGGGAATAGTTTCAAAAACTAATCGTTCACTCGTTTTTAAGATAATATAGAACTTTTTTTCAAAAACCCAACATTTTTTGAACATTTTTATTAACAATGTTATTTAAAATTTTAAGGAGTTCCTTTTTAAGTTTTTGTTTTCTTTAAAATTTTACGGACCAAAATGTAGTATATGCCTACTAGCACATCAAATCGTTTATTATATGTACATTTGTGTGTGAATTTATATTAATTTTAAAAATAACTATAGAGCCATTTTCGAGATAAAAGAGGGAATCGCCGAAGAACTTTAACTCAACTTTGATCAAAATCTTAAGTCCGTTTTTTTTCCAAATGCAAAACCTGACCTGTGCATATATCGCTAGTAAAAATGTCTTATAAAAATATGGATGTTATTATTGAAAAATTTATAAAATTCGTTGTTTATTTTGCTATAACATGCCATTTGATTTCTAGAGAGAATATATGTACATACATATTTATATTTACATATGAAAACAACATTTTAAAAATCGTTGTAGGAGTTGTATACAGTTAAGGAAATAATTTCAAAAACAATCAATTTTAAGATATTGAATTTTCAAAAACACAATTTTTTTTTTGAAAAAACGAAAGCAAATTTTGTATATAAGATATTATTTAAAATTTGAATAAGCAGCTGCATTAAAATTTTATCATAATCGTAAGAGCCATTAACGAGAAAGAAAAAGTCAAAAATCGATAAAAGTTTCTATGACAGTTACCGCTGATACAATTTTTTCTTAAAAAATAGGCTAAATCAAAATGATTTTTTCTTATTTCTTGTCGCTTAATTGGTCGCCCATGGCAAAGTGCCATCCAGGGCCTGTGCCTAATTATGCTACGCCATTGCAACCAACTCAATGCTTGGTAGTACTCCTTGCGTAATGAAGTTGGAAAATCACACAGTAATTCCAGACAAATGAAGTTCCATGAAGGTCCCTAATAAATAAAAATGTACAAACATAGTACATACATACATACATACTTTATTTTGCGCTTACTACGAGTATCTACTGAAATGTAAGAAGTTCTTGCCTATAGATATTAATAATGATCTCAAGAAATAATAATGTTTCACCGCAAAAATATTTTAAGAGAAAATTTAATTGCTTGATGGACACTCAAATTATCAATAAATTCAAATGAAATAAACTGACATGGTTCCTCTTCTGACAAAAAAAAAATATAAAATATGAAGTAGCTACGAAGTACTTACCACTGAATTCCGAATACCGGCAATCTGGCTGAGTCCAAATCGAGGACTCACTAAAAGCACTCGTTCAACGCCTTCTCTTTGGTTCGTGCTAAAGCACTTGGCTCCATAGCTAGGTAGACCGGATATTATATCAAGGTAATGTATTTTTGCCTGTTAATATATAGAAAAAAAGATATTAAATCACAAAGGATCTTATGGAGTGTTTCAATCAAAAGAAGTGAACAACAGGAAGCTATTGTTATAAACACGTTTCATCGATACCTTATGAAATTCTACTTCAGTTGAGGAAGACCGCTTTATCAGTTCATCTATGTAGTGAATGATGTGACAGATGAAAAGGTTGACTAATTGTCTTTCATAAAAGTTAGTTGAAGTGAGAATATCCAAGACCGTAGCGAACAAAGTTGTGAATGGGATTTTGTGTACATTGATTTGTCAAAAATTACTTAAAAATGATATAATTATTCCAGATGTATTTTTTTAAATTTAAATTAAATTTTTTTTTCTGAAAAACAAATAGCTTCTCTTAAATTCAACAATAGAAGAAAAATGAAAGCAAATTCTAACAGTCTAATATTTTTCAAATCATTAATTCTTAACTCTTTTAGTTTAATTTTCTTTTAGGTCGCACTAATTTGTTCTTACTCACTTCGAAATGTATGATTAAATATAATACACGACTGGGTCGCACGCACTTGCTCCTATGTAATACTCGTAGACTAGGAATTTTATAAACGAATGTTATAAGAGAAAAGCTGTTCATAAGCATAAAATGAATTTTTAAATTCTTTTAGTAGTAAGAGACAAAACCAGAATGCTATCCAAATATGAATTTATGCAAGAACAAAAATCATAAGTCGTTGTAGCCGTTTCTTAAAAAAAACTTTTATATACAAACTACTTAAAAGCTTTTTAAGAACAAATTTTGGTACACCAATTCAAAGTTTTTATTATTGTTCGAATAAAAATTAAATTTACAAAAAAAATATTGAGCTGTTTCTGAGATATTGAATTTTCAAAAAAAGAAAAAATTAAATTATTAAATTAAAGATCGTAAAAATTAATTGAAAGAAAAAAAATTTTATCAAAATTCTAGGCGCTGTTTTCGAGAAAAATACGAATTTTGAAAACCATTTTTTTTAATTTTTTAGCATCTGTATGGTAGCTACCTTTATTTTTAAGCAAAATAATTTTTTTTATCACATCTTGTAGATTATATTGAGAAACTTTAATTTATCAAGTTTAAAAAAAATCTAGTGTGGGGTTTTCGAAATATTGAGTTTTGAAAAAAAATTTTTGAAGTCTTTTTTAAAAATCCAAAAAAATTTTTTTTTGAAAATTTGAGTACACAATTCTATTTATGTTTTTGGGGAGCTTTAGCAAAAAAAAAAAGATCGAAATCGGTTGAACCGTGTTTGAGAAAATCAAAAACAAAAAAAATGGATGGGGGTACCCTCAAAAGCCATGTTTCGGCAAATTTTTTTCAACCAATACCTAGCTTTAATTAAATGAAATTTTTTTGTATTTTTATTTTTAAAATCTGTCGAACAGTTTTTGAGAAAAAAAAAATGTTTATAAAATTTCGAAAAAATTCGTATGGCAGGTACCGTTATTTTCGGTCTTAAAAAAAAAAGAAAAAAACGCGTGGGGGAAAAAAATTAAAAATGATATCTACCAAGTTTAAAGAAAATCGGCTGAGCCGTTTAGCCTGTAGTCCAACAGACAGACAGACAGAATTGCGAGACGCACTTTTTAGTCTTCGCTATCATCGTAATGTCAACTTTAATCAAAATCTCGAGTTCGATTTTTTTTACGAATGCATAACTTGCCTTATAGTACCTATGTATGTATAAGTCCCAAGTAAAAAATGAAATCTCGAGTTCGATTTTTTTTTACGAATGCATAACTTGCCTTATAGTAACTATGTATGTATAAGTCCCAAGTAAAAAAAATATAACCTTGTAAGTGCCTTATTAAAAATAGAATAGTGGACTTGTGTTATGTTCGCCCTGAAATTATTTGGACATCATGTGACAATATTATTTTTATTATTACGAGTATTATTATTATTATTATTATTATTATTATTATGATTATCCAATTTTTAGCGTTCTCGCTATCACTACAATATGTAGGATAAAATTCACCCGCCAAAGGCTAGGCTCGGACGAACCTGCGACCAAAAGGACGACGATGTTGAAGAAAGTATTTTTTACTAAAGGCAAGAAATTCCCTTACTATATGGCAATTGTCAAGGATAACAGATTTTTGCATTTCGTAGACAATTTTTTTCGGAACTCCAAGTTTTTCCAAAGCCTAGTTGAGCTAATGGAGGCAAATGAAAACCTCGCAAAAAATTTTAAAAGAGGTGAAATCGCAAATCAAGAAACACAATTTGGGGTGGGAGTCCTTGGCAAAGGAACTAAATTATATTGGACCAACACGAAATGTTGTAGTACATATGTTGATCTGATTTTTGCGGTGCCAAAATTTTGATATGGGTCCCATCGACTGCGCCATTAATACCAGGAATTCCAGCCTGCTAGAAAAAGTGTAATTTAGCTTCAGTTTTTTCTTCCTTGGAGAGTTCCATCTTTATCCATAATGGACACAGAAATTCCTCAAGAAAATTTGTCACTTCCTTAAGAATGATGCTAAATGTATGCTGTGCTAGTCCCAAATTAAAATCATTCCCAACGCCTTTTTGGTAACCTCCCTCAGCAAGAAACCTTAAGGTGGCCGCTAATTTTAAAATGTTCGGTACTGAGACAGAACGTCCCTCAGGAAAATTACTTTCCATCAAGTTTAAAATATATAGAAAAGCTTCTTTATTGAGTCGAAAATACATTTTAAACTTGGAAAATATTTTAAATATTGAAGTTCCAGTACAAATTTTGTGAGCACAACTACTTTGAATCAGGCAAATCCATTGGGTTAGCTGTAGATCGAATCCATAGCCTCTGCAAAACTAAATCTTTCTTTCTTCGTTTTTTCTCTTGCTGCTCGTCGTCCTCACTGCTGCTCCATGAAAAATAGCTGGCCACACTATACAATATACATTGTTTTAAAAATTTGTATTTGTAAACAAAAATTTCACAAAATAAAAAAAAAAAATTGGAGGAATCAAAAGTATTATTGAACTTATGCTATTTTTGCACTTAAAAAAAGTTTAAACTTTTGGTTCTATCTTTTTACTATCAGTACAATCAAATTTTGGATCAAACCCTTATAAATTAAAAATTATATTCAGTTTAACCGAACAGCTGCTAAAATTTTGAAAATTGCAATAAAGTTTATGTGTCAAAATGTCAGGTGTTTAAGTGGATTACATTTGGAACTTAATAGCGACGAGGAGTCTGGCGTTTAAGCAACGCAATACTGTTTAGAAAACGACACGACTACAAAAACGACAATAATTGACGTTTTAGTAAAACGACTATCGCAATAAGGGTGAATATTATAATTATTATTATTATTGACGGTTTTTCAAAATAAAAATTGATGGCTGAGGAAGAACATATATATCTGTCAACCAGTCTATTGGCTAGAGCTTTTTGAACAAGCCAACAAAAGAGCACGTGAATAGAATGTTGGTCTATTTTACAACGGAAGTGAACAGTAATTTAACTCACTAATAATTGTCATGCTAATTTGATAGTACATATTCAAATTAAAAATCACCTTGCTGCGAGAGTTATTTGGGATATATCTCTGTCAAAAATATTTGTCTTCCTTTCGCTTAATGTATATTTAGACTCACTTGAAGCTGTGTCAGCATTTTTGTCGACGATCCAGTCATCTGGGAATTTAACTTAAGGAAATGTGCAATCAAACGCCTCAGCTCCTTTCTTTTCATTCCCTCGAAAAGAGATGAAGGCACAAAACGCTCCAATCCAAACTCTCGTCTGTATTTGAATATAAAATGTAAGATATGTTACATATTTTAACATAAAATGAATGATTAGAAAACTTACTCAACAACCTTTACAGTGAGTTTTGCTGGTGAAACACTATTTGCTAACGCATGCTGATGCATATGCAAAGCGGCAAGACGTAATGCTACTTCAGGTTGTAATTCAGGAGCGAAACGTTCTTGCGTAACATCGTTGCAACACTGCATGTACAAATAGTCCAGGGTGTTTAGATCTCTTTGAGCCAATTCAGCTGCTGAAATTGGCACAAAAGTTACACGAAAAAGGCAACGCAATTTATGAGCACCAGGACGAGCTGCTATCTATAATTAAACACACATTTTTGTTGAATAAAGAGATATTTACTGTACGTATTTAAATTAAAATGTTAAAAAATTCATTTAAACTTCTTTTCAAAGAATATCTATAATAAAAAAGTATTTAATGGCTTGACGAATTTTGTTTTTACTAGGCAAAAAAAAAATATGTACGAGTACTTCTAAATGATAAAAATATAATTGCCCTTATAGGGTTTTTGAATGTTAACAGTAAACTGCAAAACTTTTCATACCATTCATATGAATATTTTTGTGCTTATATTTAATAAAACAAAAATTTTCGCCATCATGATGTTTAAACACAGACCTAGCATGTATTTGATCCAGTGACGGCCCAAAAGTATAAACAACCAGATAAACAACCATTGTTTATTTCAGTAGTACATAGGGTTTGTATTATAAAAATCTTCATATAGAAACAATGCCAGGCCACGGGCAAAATCTTCCAGCGTTAATGATTACAATTTTAATTTTGGTTGGATATTGTTCGCATTAGATTTTTGGCAAAAAAAATCAATGTAATATGAACTGAATTTAACAAAAATTGCGTATGTATAAGGCCCTCACAGTCAACTGATGAGTCCATGTGAGATCACCGGGACGAAACGCCAATTTTTGTAGACTGAAAGCCAAAAAAAAACTATTTTGAATCAATAAACAACCAATGATTAATGCTTTCAATTGAAATAAGTGACTGAAGATGCACATAAGAATATGCTACATCAACGAGATAAGAGTATCTAACAAAGAAAATAAATGAAAAAAAGATCGTGTGTAGAAAGAATAGAGCATAGACAGGCTTCACAGAATTACGCCAAGAAGCCGATCTTTATTTTGCTTGGCGAAACAAAAAAGGCTAAAAATTCCTCAAGCAAAAGAGAAGTGTACATTCACAAAATTCTTATATGTATGTACTACAAGCTTTGTATATAAAACTTATAGTACTATCAAGAAGACGAAAGATTGTGGCGACATCTTAAGGCCAGGGACTGCAATTGCTAGATTTGTCTTTGCTAAATTTAATAATAAAATATTCTCTTTTTTACTACTTGCTTTGTATGTTATCCTACTCTTGACTGTAAAAGCGCACGCTAATTTCTCCGCCACCACCAGGCTAGTGCAATATAAAATCACGCTCCATGATAATACTATAGGTTATATATAAAAAGCTACAAGTAACAAGTCCTGCATTAACGCACCAAGTGATTGGTCATGTGTGCGAAGAGGTCGAATAGAGGAGCAGATACAACCGCAAACTCTATGAGCTGGCTCGATCACATCAAGCGAATGGACAACAAAGTTCCAGCCAAGTCTTTAAATCTCAGTACTCTAGTTTAAGGACCAACCCATCGAAGATGTCAGTGCTGGGCTTAGACGACTGGAGGGAGCCAGTGTGCTCCGGATTTCTCAGACATAGGCTCTTTGCCAGCTGGATAAGTGAGTAATATACCCTAGTGAGTACCTTACCCTACATGGGGTATACAGTATACTGTAACTACTACGATGAAACTTGGAGCTATACGATCGGGGAATTATTTTCCGCATAAGGACCTCCCATGGGCGACAAGTCCGAATGGAGTAGAATGTCACTACTGATTTCCCTCCAACCCTCTCGAAAAGACGGAAGCGGAAGTTTTTTTTTTAGAGAGAGAATGAACGTTGGTGTCCCTAGTTCAATTTAGGACAAATTACTTGGTGTCTACTTTACGTGAACTGCTCGGACATATTTAGAGAAGAGGTGAGTAACAATTTCAATGTCATGCTCGGGGACTTTAATACTAAAATTGGAAAGGAAGACATCTTCGGCGGATTAGTTGTTAAGCAAATCCTCCACGAAACGACAACAGACAATGGTTTTAATAGGTTTTGCAGCATCTCGTAATATGGTGATAATTAGCACTAGGTTTCCAAGGCTTAGGATGTTAGGATCCATAAAGCAACCTGGTGCTCTCCATACTGTAAAACTACCAACCAAATGGACCATGTGCTAATCGATGCAAGGCACGCATCTGCCATCTTAGACCTGCATACATTTTGAGGGGCAAACGTAGACACTGGTCATTTCTTAGTTTTGGCTAAATTCAGAGCTCGACCGTTAAATGGAAAGAAACTGCGAACCGACCAGAATACCGTAAGTTGCGAGAAACCACCATAGGTGACCAACCACCCCAGAGAAATAATTCGTGGTATGATAATAAATGGGTTCAACTGAAACGAGCGCAAAAGAAAAGTAGTGAGAGAAAAGTATCGGGCAAAGAAAAAAAAGACGAAAATTTACGGTCAAGTAGATCGCGATAGAAACAACGCCCGGAAGTTTTATAAAAAAAAGACAAACAACTGGCTGCTGGCTATGGTGCAACGGTGCATGCATGAAACCATCAAACTGAAACCCGATAACTGGACTATAAGCGTCTACAAAAACGGTGATCTTATGTCTTGCGTGCACTACAGAGGCATATCCAAAATAAACGTCAAATATAAAATTCTATCTAACGAGCTATGTGAACGTCTTTAACCATTCCATACTTATTAAGTCGGAAAATATCAGTGTGGCTTCCGGCCCGGAAGATCGTCCATAGACCAAATATTCACATTGAAGTAATTCCTGGAAAAGAGCAAAGCATTTTTCAAGTCAAAACTCGCCATCTATTGACTTCAAAGCCGCATATGATAGCATCCATCGCCAGAAACTCTATATATGGTGAAGGCCGACCTCAAGATCTCGGGAAAACTGATCCAACTTTGTAGTGTGGCACTGGAAAATACACAGTAGAATATGCAAATAGGGAGCAACTCTTCCTAACTATTAAAAAATACTAACATACACAGGTTTTAGCAAGGAGATGCGCTATTATGTGATTTCTTCAATCTCCTTCTATAGCAGATTGTGAGCATGGCAGGCGTTAAGACGGCGGGCACTATATTCAACAAATCTGTCTAACTGTTCGGATATGCGGTCGATATCGAAATCATCAGCCGTTCCTAACGTTCTGTAATAGTGTCCTTCGCGGCTGCAGATCAGGCGAGGTTTGTTAGTCTTGAAGTAAGTATATGCTATCATCCAACAAACAAAAACGTATCTAACGATTAGGGCAAAATGTTACTATTGAAAGCAAAAACTTCGAGATAGTTGAAGAGTTCATCTACCTCAGAGCTAATATTAGCTCCACGAAATCCGAACTTCTAGGTTAAAGACCAAACCAAACCAGAGCAATTGACCTATATGACAGCAAGCAGCGTGCTGGGCCTCGCACCGACCCTTCATGGATCCAGCTAAGTAAGTTATGCCTGTGACACACATCTAGTATAGACACCATAGTATACGAATGAACCACATGTCTGTCAGGGTATACTACAGTAATACCAGCTTAGCAAAATAGTATAAGCGTGGTATCTATACTAGGGTTTTTTGCGTAGTATACTTATAGGTAGTCTTCTCCTTAGTGAAAACAGCTCCATTTTTCTCAAGTGAATAATAGATTTACTAAACCTCAGTGTCATATTGATTATAATGTGACATAATGATTTTTATATTTTATAATGATTTTTTAATATTTTCTAAATTGTAATTTCAAAATGGAAACGAATGTCATAAACGAAAAGTTCTTGACAGTGACCAAATCGGAAAGATTTTCAAAAATATTGACGGTTTAAGCGGAAATTTATTATTATTTAAAGTGATTTAGCTGAAAAGATCCATACAAATTTTAAATATGTATCTTCATTTGAAAGATTGAAAATTTGTGTTTGCCAGATATGACTGGCTGTCAAACTATAATAAGTTCTGTAGTGGGTCACGTAGCATGGTATTGAGAGTACTATGGTATTCATACCATGGGATCTATAATAGATGTGTGTCAGGGGCATAAGTAAGTACATATACTATTTTTTAACACAATTGAGTGACGTGATGCATATTGAAGTATATATTCATTTTATTTAATTACTGGTACTTTAAAACCAAACTTAAATCTAAAAGCTGGATTATTTGGAAAGTTAAAGTTTAGGAATGTCCATATGCGTTCTCCTCAAATAAATTTTATTTCTTAATACAAATACACAAAGAAAAAACGCACTCAAATTATGCGAAAAATTATGGGCTTTATATGTAAATATTATATAAAATATTTAAACTTACCCTAGCTAGTGATTCCTCCGGGTCCAACAGTGTCAGTTTATTTCTCTTCAGACTTTTTACATGTTCCAATACAAGACTGAAGTGTTCTCCAGCCGATAGGTACAACTTATCAAAGAGCGATGTTACAACATCCTGTAAATTGTTTTCTTTTTGTGAAATATGACAATCAAGTTCTCATAAGCAAATTATAAATTATGTAAATTATTTTTCGGATTGAATGAATAAAGTGAGATATAAAGTGGTATATTTTTTTGTTTTTCTACCTGTACAGTTGTTGTAGCATCATATTTAAAAGACTTCGTTTGACCGTTTTCAAGAAACACTTTGAGCACATTTGCCATGGGGGGCACACAGATGTCACCAAGTGAAAATGCTGAAGGCTATAAATAAAAAAAAGACACAAATATTAATCTTCAAAATTTTTTAGTAAAACAACAACAATTTTATATTGAAGTTAAAGCTTAAGGTCCAAATAAAGTTTTACTTAATTTGGGTATTTTGAGCAATCCCGGCTCATCAGTTTTAGGTAGCTTTTCGTTTTTTCTCTTGAAGGAAAGTCAAAATAATCGTTCATCAAAAAACGCTCCGATGAACACTTTAAAAACATTCAAACTATGATTTTCAAAACAAGGATTTCCGATTTAATTCATTACAAAAAATTATGACCATAATGAAATTGTTTTTTTTTTATTTCACACGAATTTAACAAAGTATTTGGTTGGATGAAACATTTCTCGTCGAACTAACTGACAGACATACAATAAACAGTCTAAAATCACTAGATATAGAGACATGAAAATCATCGGTTGATTTAAATTAATTAAAAGGTATGTATAAATTGTGTGTCATTCCACTGATTTAATTTATAAACATTAAAAATAAATACAAGATAATTTGTTGATTTCACTGAATAAAAAAAAGGCTTGGTCGAAGTGCCCCTCTAATGATACAGAGCAAAAGTCACGCCTCGAAGTGGAATATAGAAACTGCAAGAAAGAAGCGAAGAAGAAGTGCGCCCAAATTCAAGCAAAGAATACAGAAAACCTGTATCGGGAGCTGGATGAAATTTCTAATCCGACAGCTGGTGCTATTCAAGAGCTACGGCAAAACACGAATAAGGGCGCAACTATCTTCAAAATAGCCGCTCAAAGAAGAAGAAATGCCCAGGAGATTTGTTCGCCAAAGTTCATTAACAATGCTCAAGGCCAACTACTTGTGGAAGACAACGAAATTCTTCACAGGTGGCGACAGTATTGTGACGGACTTCTAAACGAACAATTTCCAAGGCTATACTTTCCAATAGCTTCACCTAACTTAAGCGAAGTATCCGACGTCACAGTCGAAGAAGTTAGTGAGGCGGTAAAATACTCCAAAAAGGGAAAAGCTGTTGGCCCAGACGAAATACCCTCAGAGTTTTGGAAAAAGATGGGAGACATCGGGTTTAGATGGCTCATGATTCTTGTCTCCAAACTTATACGAGGTGATCGCATGCCTAATCAATGGAGGGAAAGTTACCTTCTTCCAATTTATCAAGGAAAGGGTGATACTCGAAGCTGTGATAATTACCGTTCGATTAAGCTGATGTCACACACCATGAAGATCGTTGAGCGAGTCTTGGGTAGCCGATTGCGAAAAATAATTAGGCTATCTGATGACCAGTGCGGGTTTGTCGGTGGTAAGTCAACCACGGATGCAATCCAGAGTATAAGACTAATTATGGAAAAGCATCGGGATTCTTTGGAGGATTTGCATGTCGTATTGGTTGATTTTGAAAAAGCATTCGATCGGCAACCACGAGATCTAATATGGGTGGCCCTCAGGCAACGAGGAGTTCCAGAAACCTATGTGCCGATAATTATGGACATGTATGATGGAGCAGTTACTAAAGTAAGATGCGCAGCTGGAGTCACCGAAGAATTCGAAATCACAGTAGGTGTACACCAGGGAAGTGTCTTGAGTCCCCTGCTCTTTATTACAGTTCTTGATTACCTGCTTGAAGGCAAAGTGACGGATCCAAAAGTACATCAGTTATTCTTTGCTGACGATGGAGCCATCATAAGTGAAGACCCGGTATCCCTACAACGAGCACTTGACGTATGGGTAGATGTTCTAGAAGGAAGTGGGTACCGCATAAGCGCGAAAAAGACAGAATACCTATGCTGCCCATTTTCTGATCCACACAGGCCTATTCCAGACATTTATTTGAATGGAGTAGTGCTTCCCAAGTGTGAAAAGTTTAAATATCTGGGGTCTATGATAAATAACGAAGCTACTTGTGATGACGATATCAATCATCGCGTAAGCGTAGGGTGCATGAAGTGGCGGGAAAATTTTGCTATCTTCTGTGACCGAAAAATGCCCCCTAAGCTGAAAGGAAAGCTCTACACTTCAGTTGTGCGTCCAGCACTCACATACGGTTCACAATGTTGGACAATGTACAAAAAGTATGAGAGTAAGCTAACGGCAGCTGAGATGAAGATGATTCGTATGACAGCAGGAGTTACAAAGCTTGATCGAATTAGAAGTACGAAGATCCGAGGAAGCCTTCATGTTAAGAATACCATTTCCCAAAAAATTGAACACGACTGACTCAGTTGGTATTGCCATGTTCAAAGGAGAGATCCTGAGAACCCCGTCAAATAGGCAATATCATACAACGTTCCAATTCGGAATAAAAAGAAAGGTAGGCTTAAACACTCCTGGTACAAACAAATGCAAAAACACCAGCATTCAGTTGGCCTCAGAAATGGAACAATACAAAACCGGGAGGCTTGCCGCCGATTTCTGAGGTCAACCCGGCGAACCCCACAGGCGGATCACTAGTGTGAAGCAGATACGTGGGAGAGTTATGATCCCCTCGACATCGAGATCATAACAGCGCCGAAACAAAGGAAGAAGAAGAAGAAGAAAAAAAAAACAACATCCGTAACTGTAAAACCCTTATTTCACAGCATTATTGTAATTTAATTATTTTTTTTAAATAAAAGTTCAATTTGTTTGATATTAAAGAACAAAAATAATATTTAGAATCAACTACCAATCCACATTAGGTGCAGAAGTGGCGATTGTCTTCAGTTTTTTTTTTTATTTTTTTGTATGTACATAGGTATGTAGTATGTATGTTATACTTTTTATGCCTATTCCTAACTTAAGACAATTTTGTAAGAATAAAGAAATCTAGTAGGTACGTATGCCAATTATAATAATCTATTGATAACACATACAATTTCCAAAGTCAGCAATTTGAAAAGAAAAAAAACAAATTTTTATCTAAATCTATTAGATAGTGTTGAAAAAATGATAAGTTTAACAAAAATCGAGAATGTAGATTTCGAAATATTGTGTTTTCAATATGTTACTTTTAAAATTATGATTTCCAAATTTTATTTCTCAAAATTTTATTTCTCAAAATCGTGCTTTTTTTTACTGGTTTTTACTCACGTTTCTAACAAATGTTGACAAGTAGAGTTATTTTCCAAGAACTAATAATGTTTAATATTTTTTTTTTTTTTTAATCTTTAATAGTTATTAGAAAGTTTTGAAATATGGTTGTTTACTTGGCTATTATTATTTTCTTCATTAATATGACTACTTGTCAATACTTTCATTTCCCTACTCTGTTTCTCAAAAGTTTTCAGAAAGAGTTATACCCTAATGAGAGCCAAGTTAAAATTGTATAAAAGATAAGAAAAAAATAAATGTAAACGGTTCAATTTTTTACACAAGATTGAATTTGCTTAGAAAGGCTATTTGAAATGCCTTTGTAAATCAGGCAGACAAAAATATAGAATATGCAGGAATGATTTATCTTAATGGGATGTGTAATGGATATTCATCTAGTGCGTGACAACGATACCATGAACTTTATCCAAACCGACGAATTTCTAGTGAAGGAAATACGTATCACAGACTTCGAGGAACCAGATCAGTTTCAAATACATGACCCAATGAAATAGCAACTTAAAAAGAAATAGAATAGCGTATTCTCGAAATCTCATCAAAATGGGGCAGCAGCTAGCATCAATAAATTAATATTCGCAGTGAAATCTAAAAACGCGTTCTAGCATGAATACAAAACCAAGGAGGACACTTTGAGCAGCTGTTATAATACATAAAATTAAAATTTTCTTAAACGCCACAAAAGAAGTTTTTATTCATAGCTTTTAAAGACTAAGACTAACTTCCTGAAGGTTTTACCAAGTTTCTTAGAATCTCCGAGTTTTTCCGCAAATTTGGTTATGATTTTATTTTTATTATTGTTATCGTTAAAAAAATAGTAAAACTACATGTTTATAACGCATTTTCTGGATAAACCTGATCTCAAAGTCAGAAATTAGCGTGGGTAAAAATGACTTCAACAATATATCAAATTTATTTAAATTCAGTTATACTTATACTTATTAGTTATAATAATATTCTAGCCAAAGTTTCTACCATTTATATTAACAGATCAATTTTCGTTAACATAGGTTAGGGACGATCGAGGTAGTCCCTTTCTTAAGTCCCCGTACAATAATGTCAACATTGGAGATGGACCCATACTGATGAATTGTTTTGTTCTTAGAATATACCCAAGAATCATATCCCAAAACATCCTTGACGAATTAGGGCACACCCTGTTTATGTAGTTAGTTAACAAATATTTAAATAAAAATTGGCGTTTCGTCCCGGCGATCTCACAGGGACTTCTCATTTGTTTGTGAGGACCTTGTCAATACGCAATTTTTAAAAAATTCAGTTCATCTTACATCGATTTACTGACAAAAATCCAATGTGAACTATACCCAACCAAGATTAAAATTCTAATCATTGACGTTGTAATATTTTGCCCGTGGAATGGCATTGATTCTATATGAAGGTTTTTATAATACAAACTCTATATACTACTGAAATAAATCAGCCAAGTAGAAGACTTAGCACTATTATTGGGGTATTATCAACAGCACTGAGATGTATACATATTGATTACGTCGCTAAGATAAAGTATCTCACTTCGCTCTATCGTTGCTTAATATGACCATCGACAAATTCATGCATTTTCGCGCTATATTCTTGTGTTTGGAAGTACTTTTAACCAATCAACCCTTAGATCTATTTAATAAACTACCATTCCTTACATCAAGTTGGTTTATACATTTAATTCTCCTTCGCTTAAATTGTTTAGTTTCCGAACGTCAGTTTTTTGTAAACTCAATTCGACAGTGAAATTCATTGCCTCGAAACATAAGTAGAATAAATACCACTATTCAAATTAAAAACTAACTTAAGCTTTATTTCCAAAACAACTAATTAGGTTTGTAATTTCGCTTTAATCTGTAACTATTCAGCTATATTTTTAACGTAACATTGATAAAGGAGCTTCAGACATGAAGCCCATTTAAGGACATATTAATAAGCAAGCAGCTAAACTGGAAACATCTTTTATTTATTTTTCACTAGGTTATAAGATATTGTATCTTGTGTAAGTTTTAAAATTGAATAAATACTGAACACTTATTATTATAAATGATTTAAAAATTAATTAATACATTACAAATATGAATTTAATTACAATGATGTATTAAAAAAGTTTTCTTTAAATTTATTACATTTCAAATTGTCTTTAATTGAAGAAATTAAAAAATTATACTTATTGAAAACCGAAATCAATTGATTTAAGGGACTGTTCAGGTTCACACCATAGTTTGTTCTGCTAAATATAGGATATAGAGACCGTTGATTTCTCAAGATAGCTTGACTAAAACTAAAATTCAAGCGGCACAGAGCTGATGGAAGTATTATTGATCCGTTGACTAATTTTATAATATAACATAGTTGTAGATATTGCCTATGAGAGTAAAGGAAGATTTATTAAGATGAGTCTATTGTTATAGGGGGGCAGAATCGTCTTTGGGTTTTACGTGAGTACCTGCCGATTACCGGCACTACCCCACGGGAAGCCTACCTCCATCGGAGTCAGATTGGGTCCTGACCATTAACCCCGACATAGCCGAAGCCATCTCGGTCGCAAGGTTGTGACATGTTGCAGGCATGAACACACCTCTTGCTTAGGAGGCGAGGTCTATCTAGAACCTCTTGAATCCAGGCACGCCTGGAAACCATGTGTCTCCGCATTCGGAACAAACCAAGCCACCACGATACTCCCACTAGGGGCCCTACCTCATAGATAGTCTGAGAAAAAGAGCACGCACGCGACAGGTGCACTTCACTATCCGAAGATAGAATAAGAGAGCCAGAAGACGTACGCTATAGCCCTCAGACTCCTGGGCACTATCTCCCATGGTGCCAGAATATAGCTTCCGTCCGAGCTTCGCCATCATTATGGTCACTTACAGATGAGCTCCTGCAAAGCTCGGGGCCTGCTATAGTCGAGGTAGAAACCGCAACCAAGAATGTGCACCCCCCTGGTGAGTTGTTACACACTCCTTAGCGGATTCCTACCTTAAGGACACCATCCAGACTGTTCCTATCAAGTTTGTTCAGTTACCGTTGCAGTAACCTATCCACAGACCCGTGAAGAGGTCGATAGGAACCGGGAATGACCGCATTGTGCTAAGTAGCAATACCGGCCCACCGACAAAGTCAGTGGACGATCCCATCAGAACATCGAACCAGTATTACCGCTTCCGCAGCAACACCGGTAGAGTTCAACAGAGCCCCGGACAAGCCTTAAACTATACTCATGCACGCCGTCACCCCCACCTGCTGTTATACGGGGGCAGTGTCGATCTTTGTGGACAAGGTAGAAAACGAAGAATCTCCTTTGGATTCCCTCAAGTCTTTTAATATGAACTGAATAGAATTGCGCCAGACTACATAGCCATATTCGAGTACTGGTCTGACAAAAGATATGTAGAGAAGCTTAAGAACGTAAGGATCCTGGAAGTCAGTTAGTACCTACATTTTTTTTTGCGCGTAAAACACATTGTTTTACACTCTTCGATATTTAACAAAAGACGGTTTGTATTGCACCATACCCTGAACCTATAAATATCTTTTTGAAGTTGTTCACAGTCGCTGTTGGAGAGTATTCTTTTAAAAATTTTGATTTCATCGGCATAGATAAGCATAGATGAATTTATTATAATTGATGCCAAGTCATTGATATATAAAACAAATAGTAATGGGCCTAAATGACTCCCTTGTGGAACACCTGAGTTGACTAAATATGATTAGAACGCTCATTACGAAAAGTAACACTATACGTCCTGTTTTCTAAATAAGATGATATCCAGACTAGAAAGCTTTCATTGAACCCTAAGCCATTTAGTTTATTGATTAGAGTTTTGTGACAAAGCTTATCGAAGGCTTTGCTAAAATCAGTAAATACGCAATCCATCTGTTTTCGATCTTCAAAGGAATCGATACAAAAAGAGGTAAAGTCAAACAGATTTGTGACAGTCGGCTTCTTTTGGACAAAACCATGTTGACTATCACAAATAATAGATTTACAGTTAAAAAATAAGACGTTACAGATAATGAATTCAAATAATTTGGGAATTACAGACAATTTAGCAATAGGGCAAAAAAATAATTTGCAAACATATTAGATATTTCTCCAGAATCATGACTGGTTGCGTTATTAAAAGACATAGAGTTGGGGTAGCCTTCAATTTTCTTTTACTACTCACGAAGTTCCAGAAATGTTTAGGGTTTAGTTTTAGACCTTTTTTGATTTTTAAAATGTAATCGGAATATAAAATATTAGAGTAGTCAGAAAACATAAACTTCAGTTCGGAGTAAGCAAAATAATCTTCATCAGCTCTGGATTTGGAATATTTCAACCATGCTTTGTTTCTTCTATTTTTTAGGTTAACATTACACAACAAATTAAATAATTGATCAAAATTACATTTTTTAAAATTGAACTCAAGATTTTCATTTGATTTGTCAAAGTCATTGCACAGGCTTTAATGATATATCTAGAGCTGGGTGGTGCCGGTCTTCTTTTAATAATATGATATCAGCAGGGGTTACAATATATGTATCAGTATTTATAGTGTTCGAGAAAAAAACCAAGTCCGCAGCCGACAACCGAAATGCATTCGTACTAATAATAAAAGTTTAAATTTCAAAAATAAAAGTCGTTGTTTTCAATTTTGTTTTATTTTGATTTTGCTTTTATTTGACGATATTTGCGGTTTATAAGGTGTTTAAATAGTTTTTCAAATAATTATACAGACCACAAACTTGGCTTTAACATTTCGTGATTAAATTGCTTAATTAAATAAAAACAAGTCCAAAATATTGTTGAAACTGTTGGGAACCCCATTAAATTGACAAAGTCCGTAAAAGGCCAAACCATTAATTATTGAGAACTCATTAGCTCCGGAAGGGTTCGCAGGAGATACGATGTTGAAGTCTGAAGATATTGTCCATTGTAAGTTTGAGGGATTAAAATCGCCTAATATCGCTTGTATCCATTGGTTATGTATACTTTAAACACATTTAATACAACTTTCATACACATTGTTTATAGATCCAGATACCATTTTAATTGTGATACATATTATTTCTACTTCAGAAGCTTAAAAAACATCAACCAAAGTACATGTAAAAGAATTCTTCACAGCCATTAGGATTCCGCCACCAACTGTTTCAAGGTCATTTGAGTGGTGTCTGTCACTCCTAAAGACTCGCTAAGCTGTATCGAAAAGCTCAGTATCCAAGGAAGAGTCATTTATCCAAGTTTCTGTCATTATAATAATATCGTGAGGAAGGTTATTGACATTTTTATAGATCGAATAATTCTTCGTTCTAAGTCCATTAACATTTTGATAGTAGATTAGTATTTGTTGAAGCTGCTTCTTTGGTGATATAGCATTGTCGCCTTGTCGGGCCGAAGCGAAAAGGGTTATGATTTGAAGTTTGTCTGTTATTTTGTTTGTTTACAAATTCATGAATTATTATACCATTTGGCCAAAGTGATGATGTGTTGATTAAATGAAAAACTGAATCAGGAACTCGAATTTTGAATGATGAGTACTTAGAATGGTTACGATGTAATAACTTTTCAACTTTTATCATTGAAGAAATTCCAAACTTTGATGAAAGATGGGTTTTTATATCAAGTGCATTCTTTATTG
This sequence comes from Chrysotoxum bicinctum, assembly GCA_911387755.1. Lineage (NCBI taxonomy): Eukaryota > Metazoa > Arthropoda > Insecta > Diptera > Syrphidae > Chrysotoxum > Chrysotoxum bicinctum. The sequence goes on along the minus strand of OU426988.1, from coordinate 125,224,037 downwards.
GATCTAGCTTGGAAATAAATAAAGTTCTATAGCCTTCGACAACTTTTAAGCCAGGCGCTATTGGTGAATCTGAAGATGAGGAATGCAAACGAAAGATGGATGATTAAAGTGTCGATTGATGTTGATGATATGAAGGAGTTGATGTTGAAAGCTTACTGATATTTAATGTGGGTTGAATGGATATAGGCATTGAAAGGGCAGATAAATTTGTAGCAGGTTTCTTTGTTGATGGATTTTGTGTTGAAGTATCTACATTAGGGTGTCCCAAAAAAATAAGTTATTTTTTTTTAACACATACCTTCTTCATTTGTTTGAATGATGTTGAAACAACTGTAAACCAAATTTGGTGTAGGTAGGATCACGATATCCCGTGCTGACTTGCATCGGACCTTGTGACTACTTGCTAATACGGCCGACGAGCTCGAACGATCGATGTGCTTGTTACAATTTGTCTTTGTCTTTCAGTAAACACATAAAATCTGTTTCTTTACTTCCCAAATCTACCACTTTCTACCCATTTTAACCCAAAGTTCCGTCAAAGTCCATATAAAACAAAATAATACGGGACTAGAATTGGTCAAAAATGGCAGTTTTGGGAAGTAAAGAAACAGACCTATTGTTTTTGTTCGGTCAACATGTCAGTGAATTTACGAAGTTCTAAGAATGTTATATTTTTAATAGGTGACTCAAAACATCAAATAACGGGATCAAAACTTCGTTCTAATGGACAGACAAGTCTTAGAAATGTTATTTTACAACATTCGTCAAGTGAATTTAACTGTAAATGAAAGTGCAAATCTCAGTCTTCGCGAGTGTGTTATATATTGGGAAAAGGCACCTATACCTACAAAATCTTTTCCTAATTGTGTAAAGAAACTTGTGAATTTATATCAAGTTTGAAGGGATTTGCAGAAAAATGCACAAAAAACCCAAGACGTGTTTAAACAGCGTCAACAAGATCTTGTCAGGAACTTGGATGTTTGATATTGCCCACGCCGATGCGCTTCATTTAATGAAAACAAATGAAGGTATGTCTTTTTTACAACGACAACGGGAGCCAGGTCGACCAGGCCATTTAGGTGGAGTAGACAAAAAAGGGACCGATAACGAGGAAAGGAAGAGAAACGGCGATCTAAATATTTCGCAGAGTCAAAATACATAGTAATTTGTTTTGGGTATATTAGTGTTTTATTTACTACAAACTCGAATTTCTAGAAATTTTCTATACTAACCCAGGAACATAAATGTATATTCTATGTTTGGTATCAAGTCGGCACGGGTTATCATGATAATATCGCAATAATTTTTATTATTTAAGCTAATAAGGCCATTTAGAAAAAAAAATCCTACCTTATTTCTTGGGACACCCTAATCTACATCTAGTTCAGCACTTTTTCGTTTTGAAGGTGCAGCAGCACTTTGCACTAAAGAATTATTTACATGATCTTCTTCCTTATCATCAACATCATTACATGTTTGCATATTTTGTATACTTTGGTAATGAGTGGTTAAGGTTTCTACTTTTTCAATAAGATGAAGTAGTTGTGAATGCAAATTTTCAAGATTTTAAGTGTTTTTAAGTACGTCACGAGTAACATTTGCATATGCGAAGGGGTCGCATTCGTCACAAAAGTAATAAAACGATTTTCTTTCCTTAAATAGCTTAATGGTGCTAAACGGAGCGTCGATACACATGTTATGGATCAGCTTGCGACAGTTGCCATGACACATAATGGAATCTATCATGTAGTCCGTATTTCCTTCACATATAGCGCAAAGTTATATTTTCGATGGAGTGATGTTTATTTATCTTAGAATTTGTATTCTTTTCTTTTTTTACTTTGTTGTTAATTTTTTTTTACCTTTTATTTTTTTTTCTTTAAATTGCAGACTTATTCGTTCGTAGTATTTTATTTTTGTTTGGGTTGTTTGATACGAAAAGTGGTTCGTGTATTTGATAGTTGTGGTGAAAAATATCAGCTGTTTTGATCTCAAATAGAGGTGTTGTTTTGAATGGTATGTGAAGAGATCAAATATATACGTATAAGTGTGAAGTATCGATATGGATACGGCAGAACATCTACTAAGATTGCACTCACCAGGAAAGATGAGACAAAAGCAAAATATTACTAATGGCTTGGTGCTGCGGTTGAAATATGTCGACTTCCAAATGAATCAAATCCACAGCTTATGATAAGGTGCAGCGCACCTAGGTAGTTTGATTGCAGCCTTGTTTTCTACAAACTCGACGCTGCCGCAGCTGATGTGCCCCAAGGCTCCGGTTTGTCTCCGACTCTCTTCCTCATATTCATCATGATCTCTAGTCTGACGACAGTACACTCAGTATTTCATATTCGTTTCCAGTGGGTCAATTCGCTATCTATGAAACTGTGAAATGATAAAAAAGTTATCATTTCAGTTTTCACAGCCATTTTTCATTTTTACATTTCATGAACTCACATAATAGATACGATTCTGGAACTCATTCTGGTAAATGTTTGTCAAAACATGTACTAAACAGTACTAAAATGAGAAATGCTCTCATTTTTGATACACGAAACACGATACTAATTTTTGAGTATAATGTTGTTTTTGTAATTTTCATATTTTATCAGGGCTTTTCACAAAATTGTTTGAGTGTGAAAAAAAATTTAAATATTTTCATTTTGACATTTTATTAATTTTTTTCATGAATTGCGAATCGGATAGTGTGTGAAGTTGTGAAAAAACTTATCACTTCACAGTTTCATAGATAGACCATTGGCTCTTTACACACATTTATTATGTATAATAAAATTTTCAAAAAATAATATATTATACAAACAAAAAAAATAATAATAATTTTTTGGTTTTGTTCAATTTTATGCAAGTTTTAGTTTCAAGAGATTTGACATCGTTTGTTTATTGAAAGATGTTCCTCTCTATTGTGCTTTGTTTGTTTTAATGTTATTTAACAAGTTGATATTTTTTTGTGGGTAATTCGTTAATTTTAAAACGTGTAAAGCTGATTATTGTCAAAATGAAAAAAAAAATTAAAAATACCGTCGACAGCGCTAATTTGTTTACTAAAAAGTGGTGAATCATCGCGTGAAGTGTCCAAAAGTTTGAAAATTTCAAAAACTTCTGTGCTTAATATTAAAAAAAAAAAAAAAAACAAAAAAATCAATTACCCCCAATGAAAAAAGGACAGAAACGACTACTTTCTGATTTGGAAGCTAGATAAACGGAAAGAGAGTTGAGAAGTTGTGGGTCCAAAACACCTAAGCGCGCAGCCCAAAACATAGCCAGTTAGTGAATGGACTGCACGCCGGGCACTCAAAAGAATTGAGTTAAACGCTAAAGAGAAACCAAAGAAGCCTCTGCTTTCAGCAAAAAATATTAAAGCCAGGTTAGCTTTTACTAAAAAGCACAAACACTGGACCATTGACCAATGAAAAAAAGCCATTTGGTCGGAAGAGACGAAGGTCAATAGAATAGGAACGGATGGTAGATCTTTTTCTTGGTCAGTCCTGGAGAGCCACTTCAACATCAAGTTTAAAAGACCGTGAAACAAGGGGGAGGTTCGGTGATGGCTTGGGGATGTTTTTCGTGGAACTCTGTTGGTCCTTTGGTGAAAATCGATGGCATCATGAACAAAAAAAAAAAATATTTGAACATTTTGAAGACAAATTTACCACCTTTTACTGCATCACTTTTCTGGAGGACGGAGATCCAAAACAAAAACACACGTCAAAAATTGTCTCGGAATGCCTGAAAAATCAACAGTTTACGACGATGAAATGGCCAGCACAAAGCCCTGACCTCAATCCAATTGACTAATGGACTAAATACTAAGGAAAAACCATTGATTTTAAACGTGCACAATTGGACAAGTCTAAAAACTAATGGAATATTTTTTGTTTTGTATAATATATAATTTTTTGTAAAAGTTATTATAAATAATAAAATTTAGTTAAATAAACAAAATGAAAAAAATAAAAAAAAAAATTTAAAACATTTGACCACTTTTGTTCGTCACTGTATATGTTTTTAATTATAATTTTACTAATTAAAATATTAAAATAAAAAATAATTAAAGAAATATTACTCACCTCAGAAATTACTGACACTTTATTTTGATTGAATTACTTAAAGATTTTAATACTTATCTTATCTTAATGCTATATTTAAAATTAGTTTGTTTTAAAAATAACTTTTATCTATTAAAAAAACACTAAGTTTGTGTTTTACGTGACAAATATCTTCATGTTTGCTTTAAAACGAACTTTTCAGTTTTTAGAATAATTTTTATCAAGAGTTATAATTCGACTTTGAAAAGTAAAAAACATGAATTGTGAAAAGTTTTAAATATTTTCTTAAGGCCATAGAAACATTACAACGCACCTTAAAACATGTGTTACAGAAGCTATTTTTAGTCTATTGTAAGAACAAATTTGTTTCAGTTTTTATGTTTAATATTTTATGTTCAACTTACCGGAAATAAAGGAGCTCCATTAACACATACACTTTCAGCAAAACGCACACGACTAGGACGAGAACGCAACTTGGCTCGTTTTCCCGCAGATAGTAAAGTAGACTTTCGACCAGGAACATGATGGTTCGCTGGTTGGCATACTTGTAGTGTGACTGTAGACTCGCAGACACGCACTAATTGTATAACATGATCCCTTGGAGCCTCTTTAACATCTTCGCCATTGACAGCGAGTATTTGGTCACCAGGCTGAAGCTAAAAGACAAATTAAAAAGAAAATTTTGAAGAAAATGTAAAACTTAAAGGTGATTTTATCAAACATAACGGCTACTATTTGATAATTAAGTATAATCTTGAAATGTTATCCTTTTGTTTTGGCATTATGAATAATTATTGTCGTATATGCCAAATTGAAATATATTATTCATATGTCGGATGAGAAAATCAAAAAAGTAGTCAAGAAGGGATATGTGATAATGGCGTTTTAGTCGCTATTTTTAATTTATTTTAATTTCATGATGTGTATGCTAACACGGTAAGATGATTCTTATAAGTTCGTGTTCGTGATAGTTTTAATAATTTACATTGTTCAAGTTTAATTAATTAAAAAAAGAAAAGAGCCAAAATTAACTTTAATGAATTTTAAAAATTTAAATATAAATTATAATGAATTCTAAAAACAATGGCGCAAAATTTTAAACAACCTTTTATTAAGGGCTTAGCAATTTACTAGTTAGCAAATTGTTAAAATTTTAGCAATTTACTAACTCTTTGAAAATTTTAAACCTTTTCTTTCGTTTTACTAACTAGTAAATTACTAATTGCCTTTTGTTAAATATGGTGCAACTGAACACGTCCAAGCAATGACAGTACGTGAAAAAATACAAATCAAACAAAACTTAATTTGATGATTTGTCAGAAGTCAAAGTGACAACCTACAATCTATTTTGTAGTTCGTATAATTTGATTTTATTTTTCCTAGTGTTGAAGGTATGTGTTTATTTTAAAATATTATTTCAATTCAAAATAATAATTATCTTTTCATCAAATAGGGAGAAGTTTGCTGTTTTAACTCACAGAAGCATGGAGCAGGAGAAGAATACTATTATAATAAAGTGAGTAGATCGTTTGATTCGTGTTTCTTAAAATATGTATATTGCTCTGTTTTTTATGTTCAACAGATTCCAACTAACAAGTCTTCCAGGATGTTTCGGTCAAAATGAAGTACTCCTGCGCCTGCCGTACGTTACAGGACCGGCCCGAGCTAAATTAGAGCCCTGCGCAAGCCTTATCAGTGGCGCCTCTCATTTGGATTGGATTGGCGGAAAAAGTCATTTCCTCATTACCCAAGGGGTACCCTTTGCAATGCGTTTTTTAACAAGGAATCCCCAAGAGGCCTATTCCTAGATAATGCTTATATTTAATTAAAATAAATATGATTTTTATTAAAAACTAAGAAATCAAAAATATATCACAAAAATAATAGTCAAAAAATATATCACAAAAATTTAGGAACTGAAAAAAATATTTTTTGAAGTAAAAAATATTTAAAAACTAATTGAAAAGCATAACAACATACAAATAAATAATGAACTCATTAATTGTTGTTGAATTAAAAGTTTTATATTCATATTTAATTTATTCAGTGTAGGAAATAATAATAAGATTAGTATTTTAATAAAAATAAATACAACCGAATTTATTGCAATAGATTAACTTTTCTGGCTTCTGTTTTAGCAAACTCAGTTACCAGATCATCATAATATAATGACTTGACAAGCTCTTTCTCTATAGCCATGATTGACTAGTCAACTTATCTTTCATGAGTCATTGAGGTCCTGAAGTAGTTTATTATTACTTTTAGTTTAAAAAAACTACGTTATTTGAGGAAACTGTGATGGTATTTATAGATTTAGAGCTATGGCTTCAGCTGATTGCACGTTAGTGAATTGTTCTTCTGATCGCATTTCCACTAAAGATTTTTGAGTAGCATATTTAGTATAGATAAATTAGCAGACGGAGTTTGTAAATACTTACTAGTAATATTGGCGCAAAATTTTAAACAGCCTATTATTATTTGCTAACTTTATAGTAGTTTACTAACTCATTCTTAATTTTAAACATTTTCTCACTAGTATCGTACTACAAGAATTTTCTTAATAAATTGCTTCTGAACACACCTAAAACAATGACATTACTAAAACAGCTTTAGCATCGTACTAATTCAATTAAAATTTTGCGCCATTATTTTTTTCTAAAATATCAAACTAGATTAATATGCAACATATAAACTTGAAACTAAAATTTTACTTCCTAATGACTGCATGTTTCTATTCTCAACGTTTCCAGCCTCAGATATTTCAATAAGAGCTTCATACTATAGCTTCTCAGATTTTTTTGAATGGTTTTAAAGCATTTAGTCTACTCCCATCTGGTTTCAGAAAGGGGTTTTAAGGTCAAAACAGCGAAATTTTTTGTATATACATATGTATGTCCCAACGCATTGTTGAACCTGATACAAAGTTTTATATGCATTGAGCAATGTCAAAAAACTTAACAGCTTCCAATGAACAGCAAGCTGAATCATTAAAAACCAACAACAACCAAAGGGAATGCAAGTAGCCTGAACAAAATAAGCTCTTGGTTCAAGACACTTAATTTTGTTTTGAACACCAGCCTCTTTTCCTTTCATGTTTGAACCATTATCATTCATAACCTTATACAAGTTAATGCAGCAAATATTTAAACATCATCATTCCCACGATCCCACGAATGATGCACGCGCAGTGCCTGAAAATGCTGACTATACGTCTGGTAAAGAACATCCAACATACAGAAGACGACACCAAGTGCATTCCTGCACGTACGCTGGTGGCTCCCATAGGTTAAGATAGTTTATGTTAGTTTTGTAAGAAAATTTAATTTGTAAGTTCAGTTAATAATTCGTATTGAAAGAATAAAGAGCTCTAGCTCCGAAAAAATATTTTTTTAGTTTTTTCTACACTTGTGAACTTATTTGGCGCCCGAGCAGGGACCACTGGTTAAAGTAAAAAGTGCCAACGGTCGTTAATTTAACAAAACCCTCAAGTAGTGTTTATATTGAAAAAATTAACTTCGCGGTCGTTCGGAAAAAAAACCCTCAAGAAGTGTTATCTTTTTGCTTTAAAAAACAACCGATATATTAAGTCCCTAAGTGGTACAATATCGGCCAGTGGTCTACGTGTATGTAAATTACGCGAACATTAAAAAAATAGACAGAAACAGTTCAAGTGTATCCAGCAGGAAGTGTGGAGAAACGAGGCCCCTGAGTAGCCGTTATAATCGGAGGAAAAGGAAGTTTGGAAACTAGCCGCTCCATCATCATCATACCTTTCAACATAACGATGAAGTTCCTGTTGTTAATGTAAGAATAGTTTATAAGATATATTAACCATTGAAAATAATATTAATAAGTGCCTGGTTCATTTAAATAAAAAGTGAAAGCAATAAGATAAGAAATTAAAAGAAACGATTAATTCGATTAACTAAGACACCAAAAGTAACTTAAAATTAAGCAAAAAAATATAATAATTCTTTTTATTTTTGAATAATTTCCATTTTATACAAAATATTATAAAAAAATTGTTGCCAAGAAAAGACTGAAAGCAACAATAATTAATTACGAAACTGAAATAACTATAAATTAAGTGAAGGTTATTTAATTTTCATTTTATAAAAAAATACAATAAAAAAAAACTTTGCCATGCCAGACCTAAGATCAGGTACAACCACCAGCAGTGGTGGACATCCTAATATAACGCCCCAAATTAATAACACAATTCCTCAAATAAATCCCTCATCAGAGTTGCATCACGAAAACCCAAATTCCTCTTTTCAGTCTACGAATTCTCGTAACGACTTACCCTCAGAGCCCCAATCAACCCCTGCACTTAATGCACTAATTTCATCTATTGTCCAACGCGTATTTGAAGAACATGGACACAACTTAGTCCAAAAAGTTTTAAATCCAAATACTAATCCATTTCCCGGTGTGGAACAAGCTATTGATCCTATACACCGGAACAGTTTGTCCGATATGGACAAGATACCTGACGTTGTTAGGTGCCTTAGAAATTTTTCAGGTGATCCAGGAGAATTTAGCTCCTGGAAAAAAAGTATAGATCGGGTATTACAATTATATGAGCCTTTTAGAGGCACCCCAAAATATTTTGGGATATTGAGCACCATAAGAAACAAGATAACGGGTAACGCAGACACGGCTCTTGAGGCCTACAATATTCCCTTAAATTGGGAAAGCATATCCCGCTGTCTAGCAATGCACTACGCCGATAAGCGCGACTTAGGTACTTTAGAATACCAAATGCTATCCTTAGTGCAAGGAAATGCCTCGATCCAAGAATTCTATCAAAGGGTGTATTCACATCTCTCTTTGATACTAAATAAACTATCATGTTTGGAAGTGAGCTCAGAATCTTTGAGTTTGCTCACCCAAACATATCGAGATAAGGCTCTCGATACGTTTATTCGAGGTCTTAAAGGTGACCTTCCTCGGTTGCTCGGAATACGAGAACCACTCGATTTACCTCACGCATTAAATCTCTGCCTAAAGCTGGAAAATCAGAATTACAGGTCAAACCATGCGTTTAATAGTCAAGGAGCAGTGAAAAAGTATTCACACCCTCCTCCACAGCATCCACCAAGGCATACACCGAACATCCAGTATCAGTACCAAACTCCTTCAAGACCTTTCCCTTCGCATAACATGCAACAACCTCGGTATTTGAATCAAAATAACAACTATCCTAGAATGAACAATGATTTTTCGAACCGTCCACCCGTCCATAATTACGCACACTTTAACAATCAATATCGTCCACCCGTTCCAAATCAAACTCCCATTCCACAACCTAACCAACCTAACATAAGATCAAATCCTCCAACAAGACCGCAAACTCCTTACGGAGCAAGGCCGCAGTTAAAATATGAACCTCAAAGTTCCCAAACGAGGGCACAACCTGGGGTTTCTAACCAAAGATCCTATCCCCCAAGACCCCAACAAAATTTCCATATTAATACAGTAGAAGACGAGCTTGCGGAATATAACAAAAACCTAGAGTACGAAAACAGTAAATATGAAGAACCTTTAGAAAATTTTATACCAGAGGAGCCCACAGAATATACAAATCCAAACTCTAGTAATGTCGAAGATTTTTCCGACATCTATTTTTTAGGTTAACGAACTCTTCGTTGCCTTACATCGAGGTTAAAACGAAGAGTGGAAAATTTCTAGAAATTCTTATAGATACAGGGTCAAACCGCAACTATATCCAGCCCTCTCTGGTCTCTAACCCCATTCCCAATAAAGAATGTTTTTACGCTAACTCAATTGGCGGCAGCACTAAGATAAGTCACCATGTTGAAACAAATCTGTTTGGTCTTAAAGACACTAAAATTAAATTCTTCCTGTTACCATCTCTCAAATCTTTCGATGCCATACTCGGCAATGATAGCCTCAAAGAACTTTCAGCCACAATTTTCACTGAACAAAACTACATAGAAATTAAAAATGGCTTAAAAATAAGAATGAAACAAAAAATCTCTCAAGCTGTTAACAATTTAGATATAAAAATGGACCATATGTCCGATTCCCAGAAGAATGCTATCAACTCACTTGTAGAAGAATGCGCTTCGTTATTCTCCAAGCCGGACGAAAAATTAACTTACACAACAACAGTTGTGGGTGAGATTCGCACCACCACAGATTCTCCTGTTTACACCAAATTGTATCCGTATCCCATGCCTCTCAAAGAAGAAGTTGAGAGCCAAATCCGTCAACTACTCGATGACGACATAATTAGACCGTCCAGATATCCGTACAACTCACCTGTCTGGGTTGTACCTAAAAAAGCCGATTCCAAAGGCAATAAGCAATATAGGGTAGTGATCGACTACCGGAAGCTAAACACGGTTACGATCGCAGACCGCTATCCTATCCCAGAAATAAATGAGGTTCTCTCTCAACTGGGAAAGAATAAATTCTTCACGGTCCTCGACTTAAAAAGTGGTTTCCATCAGATCCCTTTAAAGGAATCGGATGTGGAAAAAACAGCCTTCTCGATTAATAACGGAAAGTACGAATTCGTAAGACTTCCGTTTGGCCTTAAAAATGCACCATCCATTTTTCAGCGGGCCCTCGACGATATTTTGCGGGAATTTATTGGCAAAATATGCTATGTCTATATAGATGACATCATAATTTTTAGCCAAACTGAAGATCAGCATATTCAACACATTCGTGAAATTTTTCACACGCTCTATAAAGCTAGAATGAAAGTCCAATTGGACAAATGCCGATTTTTCTAGAAGCAAGTCGAGTTTCTAGGCTTCGTGGTGTCTCCCGACGGGATTCGTACAAACCCAACTAAGGTTGAGGCGATAACGAATTTTCCTGTACCACAAACTTTAAAGGACTTGCGTTCCTTCCTTGGCCTATCTGGCTACTATCGTCGTTTTGTGAAGGACTATGCCAAAGTGGCAAAACCGCTAACCGCTCTTTTAAGAGGGGAAGGTGGACGTACGTCCAAGGCTCAATCGAGCAAACAGAGTATTTATCTCGACGAAGAAGCACTAGAAGCGTTTCAAAAATTAAAAACTTCACTAACTTCAACAGATGTAGTACTGATGTACCCCGACTTTGGAAAACCTTTCCAACTTACAACAGACGCCTCTCAATTCAATAGGAGCTGTTTTGTCGCAAGACGACAGACCTATTACTTTTATCTCCAGGACACTCAATAAGGCAGAAGAAATGTATGCCACCAATGAAAAGGAAATGCTGGCCATATTTTGGTCATTGAGTGCTCTAAGAAGTTATCTCTATGGGTCAGCAAAAGTGAAGATTATTACGGATCATCAGCCGTTAACATTTGCGCTAAGCAACAAGAATCATAATAACAAATTAAAGAGATGGAAAGCATTCTTAGAAGAGTTCGAAGATGTAACTTCAGAATCAGAACAAGAAAAAATCGTGATCGATACCCATCAACGTGCCCATAGAAACGAGAGAGAAAATAAAGCCCAAATTCTAAAAACACATTATTTTCCAGGCATGATTGGGAAAGTTAGAAAAATTACAAGGAAATGCAGTGTCTGTTTAGAGATTACTGCTGGAAGGAAGATTGCTCTTGCGGGAACATCCACTCCCCAAGATCGCAATTCTTTAAAAAATAAAATTCTAACTAAAAATTCTCTTTCTCCCGCTAAATCATTTCTCACTCCTACACAAACAAAATCAACTCCAAATTCTACCGTCAGGAGCCAGATTAATACCGATGCTTGCAATGAGATCGGTTTGGTGTCTTTTTCTACCACATCAGATGTTGATGAAAAAAATGTTGATGCTAAATCTACCCAAGCTACTGATGTTGATTTCAATGATGCGATCGAAGGTGATGCTGTTGCTGCTGCTGGTGGCGAAAATGGATGTGAAGCAATTGGTGAAAATGATGATGCTGCTGAAATACGAGTTGCTGAAACACGTGTTGATGTTGAAAGGGTTGAAGTTGCTAAAGATGTTGCTGTTGTTGTTGTTGATGCTAAAGTTGCTGATAGTGTTGTTGTTAATGGTGTCGAAGTTGATACTGCCGACGCTCCTGCAGCTGTTGCTGGACACATTGGATTTTCTGGTAAGCACAACCAAAAACAAAAACAGCTGGTAGGCAGCGATGTTAACGCTGTCGCATCGCTTCCATCTGTACCTAGGCTTCGATTTATTCACATCTCTCGATTAATGAATACAGTCACTGAAAAAGATGTTATAGATTTTGTTGCACACAAACTAAATTTGCCATCAAATAGTTTGGTTTGTTCTAAATTAATTAAAAAAGATGCGGATGTTTCATCGTTCCATTTCATAAATTTTAAACTTGGGGTCCCTGCGGGATCTTTTCATGATGTGCTTCGAGAGTCTATATGGCCAATAGGAGTTCAAATTAAACAATTTATAAGCCGTTCAAAAAACGATCTTGGCAAAACACTGGAGGTCGCAAAAACATAAACAACAATTTTCCTGCTTCTGAAACCAATACCTACTTTTCTATGTATTATCATAATGTTGGAGGTATGAGAACAAAGTCTCATGAATTTTTTACTGCTGCTGCTGACTGTTCTTATGACGTTATTGCCCTGACAGAAACATGGTTAAACGAAAAAATTTTCACTAGTGAATATTTCAATTCTGATTTCAACGTTTTTCGTAAAGATCGTTGTTACGAACGGACTGGCCAAAATAGAGGTGGCGGTGTTTTATTAGCTGTAAAATCTATTTACTTAAGTAAAGAAATTAATTTATCTCAAGATTCTGTTGAACAAATTTGTGTACGTGTAGATTTACCTATTCACTCCAATCTTGAAATGATTCATGTGTACTTTTTTGTTTCTTATATTCCACCTTTATCGCAATATGCAATTTATGACACTCATATCAAGAATATTACAAATATTGTTAAAAATATCGATGAAAATTGTTATTTCGTAATCGTTGGAGATTTTAATTTGCCTAACGTAAAATGGTTGTTCTCAAATGATGAAAAAAGAATGTTTCCTGTTAATGTCACCAAAGATTTTGAATATAATGTGATTGATAATATAACTGCTTTAAATATGTACCAAATTAATAATATTCCTAATTCTTTAGGACGTATTTTAGATCTTATTTATATTGATAGTAATTTTGAAGCTCAATTAAATGAATCAAGTTTTAAATTATTGGAAAATAGTATTCATCACAATGCACTTGAGATTGTATTTAACTTTTCTGTTTTAAATGAATCAAAATTATCTAATATTGTTCAAAAGTATGACTTTAAAAATGCGAATTATGTGTCAATGAATATTTACTTAGAAACTATTGATTGGCAGCCAATTTTTAAGTGCTCAAATCTGGAGCTAGCTTTTACTATGTTTCGGAACATTCTAGAAAAAATTATTTCAAATTTTGTCCCTTTAAAACAAGTTAAAAATTCTAAGAAACCTGTTTGGTTTAATAAAAGTTTGTCCAGACTTAAAAATGTCATGAATAAATTGCATAAAAAGAGTAAAATTTTTGCTTCATTTCGTGAGCAATTCAGACAGGTAAGGAGAGAGTACGAATTTTTGAGAAAATTTATTTATAAGCAGTACATTTGCTCTCTTGAATCGAACATTAAAAAAAATCCGAAATGTTTTTGGTCATTTTTAAATACTAAACGTAAATCGCTTGGGATTCCATCTAACGTCTCATACAAAGGGTTAGCCTCAGATAATTTGAATGTTATTTGCAATAATTTCGCATCATTTTTTCAGTCAAATTTTATTGACTTGAAATTAAATTATGATAATCTGGAAAACTCACCTTCAGTTGTTGACGTTGGTAGTCTATATTTATCTGAAGACGATGTACTAGCAGTTTTATCCTCTCTTGATGAGAATTTTTCCGTTGCTCCAGACAACATTCCGCCAATTCTTTTGAAGGCTTGTAGATTTAAACTTGCGGTTCCATTGTGTTTTATATTCAATATGTCTTTAAATCAAGGTGTATTTTTGGATACGTGGAAATATTCATTTATTACTCCTCTGCATAAATCCGGTTCAAAAAGTGCTGTTGAGAACTACAGACCTATTGCAAAACTTCAGTTGATCCCTAAAGTTTTCGAAGCAATAGTGAAAAACAAACTGTACTTTTTAGTTCAAAATCATATATCTCAGCACCAACACGGTTTTATGAGTGGAAGGTCGACATCGACAAACTTATCGATTTTTACCAGCTATTGCCTTGATCATATGGAAAAACATTTTCAAATTGACACCATCTACACAGATTTTTCAAAGGCTTTTGATCGCGTTCAACATAATGTACTAATAAAGAAACTTGAAATGTTTGGTTTTCATTCTGTGCTGCTTAGTTGGATTAAAAGTTATTTAGAGGACAGAAAACAATATGTCAAAATTGGTTGCGAGTTATCTAAGGAAATAGTGAACTTCTCAGGTGTACCTCAGGGTAGTCACCTTGGACCGTTACTGTTTATTATTTTTATTAATGACTTGCCCAGCCTCCTCTCTTTTTCAAGATGCCTTTTGTATGCTGATGATCTTAAAGTTTTTAGCTGCATAAAATCGTTATCTGATGCAAATAATGTCCAAGCTGATCTAAATAAAATTCTTCAATGGTGTAAGATGAATGGACTCTTTCTTAACAATAACAAATGTAGTGTTGTTACTTATTCAAAAGTACTGAATCCTTTCTGTTTTGAATACAAGCTTGATAGCCACTCTTTACAAAGAGTAGATTATCAGAAGGATCTCGGAGTGATTTTCGACTCGAAAATAAATTTTTCGCTTCACATCGATCATATAATTTCTAGAGCAAACTCCATGTTCGGTTTTATAGTCAGAAATTCAAAATGTTTCGTGGATCCTTATACAATTAAAACTCTTTACACGAGTATTGTAAGACCGTTGCTGGAGTATTGTAGCGTTATATGGAATCCTTACACTAAGTCAAGTATCCTTCGTATAGAAAAAGTTCAAAAAAGATTTACTAAGTTTGCCTTACGTAAAACTTTTGGTTCTTTAAGTGTTCCATGTTATGAAAGCAGATGTGTTCTCATCGACCTAAAACCTCTCATTTTGAGAAGAAAATTAAATTCTGTACTCTTTGCTTATGATGTTCTCAATTCTATTATTGATTGTCCAGTGCTGTTGTCAATGTTTAATATGTATGCACCTGCTCGTAGTTTGCGACCAAGAAATGGTGATTTTTTATATGTTCCATATCATAGTACAAGTTATGCTAGGCACAGTCCAATCACTAATGCGTGCATTGATTTTAATGAATTTGATTATGCAATTGATTTTAATATGAATAGAAATGAAATTAAAAGAAAATTGATAAGCTTATTGCAAACACTATAACGTATATTTAACTTAATTAATTAATTTATCTTTTTAAAATTGTATATACATGTATTGAAAGTTAATTTTAATGGGTAGTCTTCATAAAGTCTTGTAACTTGAATGACGGTAATAAATAAATAAATAAATAAATAAATAAATAAGTATGATCGTCAACCCGATAAACCCCAATTTCAGCCAACCCCCATTCCCGAATTCCCCGGTCAAATCGTGCATCTTGATATCTATTTTACTGATGGTAAGATAATCCTAACCGCTGTGGACAAGTTTTCAAAGTACGCCCTAACGAAAATTCTAAAGTCCAGAGCTACTGAAGATATAAAGCAACCACTACGAGAAATTGTTTTGTCTTTCGGCGTCCCAGAAACAATTGTAGTAGATAATGAAAAATCTCTAAGTTCAAGTTCAATTTCATTTATGTTGGAAAGTCTGTTCAAAATTAAAGTTCATAAAACCCCACCTTACACAAGCTCAGCTAACGGACAGGTAGAGAGATTTCATTCTACGCTCTCCGAACTCATGCGTTGTCTTAAAACAAAAAAAATCCACAACACTTTCTCTGAATTACTGGATATGTCTGTTTATGAATATAATAGGTCTATTCACTCTACGACAAAAAGTAAACCGATAGATGTTTTTTTTGGAAAACATAAACTTAATCACCCCGAACAGCTTGAATTAGAGAAACAAGAAATTATCAAAAATATTAAAACTAAACAGACTGCAGACTTAGATTACCACAATAAAAAAAGATTACCTCCGAGAAATTATTCTGAAGGAGACACTATTTACGTGAAAATAAATAAAAGAATAGGGAATAAACTTTCCCCTAGATACAGGAAAGAAATTGTAGGAGAAAATAGAAACACTACAATTATAACAAAATCAGGAAAAACAATTCACAAAAGTCTCATAAAACATTAATTTCCCCAACAGATTGTCCTTACCCATGTTCTATGCGGATATTCAAATCCTGGATTACACAAATTCAAAAGTGGCGACCCTAAGCCTAGGGCTCTCAAAAGTAAAGACAGGTACGTTCAACATCATACACGATATAAACTTAGAGTTATACGCAAAAGTAATCGATGACATCAGATTAAAAATCCAAAGTTATGTTTCCAACCAAGACCCATTACATCCCTTACTAACACACGAAATTTCCAACCTTCAGAACCTCCTCATTCGACTCAAACCTAGACCAAGAAAACAAAGATCGTTAAATTTTATTGGCAGTGCATGGAAATGGATAGCTGGCAATCCAGACCATGCCGATTTTCAAATTATAAAGTCAAAAATGAATAATGTTTTGAAAAATAATAATAAGCAAATAGTTATTAATAAATTGACCAATGAAAGAATAAATAATATCACAAATATTACAAACAATATTATTAATTCAATAAAGAAAAATTCAAATCTAAAAGACGAATATTTTGCAAATATAAAATATAAATTAGATATAATAAAAGAAGAATTAACAAATGTAAACTATGCCATACACTGGGCAAAAGCGGGTATCATAAACTCGTTCATTTTATCGAACTTTGAAATAAATTTAGCAAAAGAAATATTTGAAAAATATGAAATACCATACGTAAATTTAGAAGAGGCATTTGAATTTGCAGACGTGAAAATCGCAACAAATGTCTCAACCATACTTTATATTATAAGTATACCTGTAACAAATATAAAATCTTGCCAAAACCTAATGATAAAACCAATTAAAAGAAAAAACATTATAACTAAAATACCATTCAACAATATTTTAAAATGTAACAACCAAATATTTGGTATAAAAGAAAATTGTAAAACATATAATAATTTAGCAATTTGTAAGCAAAATCAAATTTTAGACATAAGTACAAGTAATTGCATACCGAACTTATTAAGGAGCCGCCCATCAAATTGCACAGAAGTAAATAACCAACATATTCCCAGCGTCGAAGAAATACTCCCTGGAACCCTCCTTTTAAACAAATACAACGGATCAGTTCTCGTAAATGGCGAAGTCATGGATCTAACAGGATCCTTTATCATTCAATTCCATAACGCATCCATAACAATTGATAAACAAAATTACATTTCCAGCGAAATCCCTGGGTCAAAACCACTACCGGCAATCGTACAGCCTGACTCAAAAGCGGAGAAGTACGAAGAGATTTTAACATTAGAAATGATGAAAGAGCTACATCTTAAAAACACGGAATACATCGAGCAGATAAAAGAAGAGGACAACCTACATCTGATAACCAACTCCAGCCTGATTACAATCATAATAATAGTAATCATAGTTATTGTCACTAGAATGCTCATCCTTCGGAAAAATGGACAGATAAATATCACCACTAATCTGGACCCGATTCCAAAAATATCGATACCTGAAATTCAATCAGAAGAGAAGGAAGTACCTGGAAATCAAACGGAAAATACTGCGAGCTTACCAAAACAGCTGGTAACAACCAAGCGAACAAGGATTAGCCAAATCCCTTTTTTCTGAAGGTCAAACGAGGACGTTTGAAATTAAAGGGGGAGGAGTTAATGCAGCAAATATTTAAACATCATCATTCCCACGATCCCACGAATGATGCACGCGCAGTGCCTGAAAATGCTGACTATACGTCTGGTAAAGAACATCCAACATACAGAAGACGACACCAAGTGCATTCCTGCACGTACGCTGGCGGCTCCCATAGGTTAAGATAGTTTATGTTAGTTTTGTAAGAAAATTTAATTTGTAAGTTCAGTTAATAATTCGTATTGAAAGAATAAAGAGCTATAGCTCCGAAAAAATATTTTTTTAGTTTTTTCTACACTTGTGAACTTATTTTACATACTCGTATACACTACTGGAATAGTAGCGTAGCAAGTTTTATTGTCAATATAGATTCCCTATCATTTCTTTTGTTTTGAGTTTTTTTTACCATAATACATAGACAAATAAAGTAATTAGTTCAGTCAAAAAATCCCTTTTTTAAATGTAAGCAATAACTGGCAAGAACAAAAAAATAGAGAAAAAGAGAAATTGAATAAAACAGATTCACTCATAAACGACAAACCTCAACATTAATCATCGCATCATCATCACTCAAGTATTTCCATATTTCAACCCTTTGTCTCATTCTCGACACACGACAGTGATAAAATTTCACTCATAAACAGAGGCCAGTGCCAAACTAAAACATAGTACAAGAAACACTCAACCGGAAGAGTTTAAATTCCTAGACTCAACTTTTAATTCTGCGCACTGACATGTCAATGAGTATGAATTTTGTACCTCAGAATTTCTGATTGAGTAACATTGCTGACTTCGATTTCATATAGAAGAATTGGCATCGTACTCATGTTATCAACTTGCAAACTGTTAACTGTCTGTATTTGCTGTTGAAATTCTGTTTTATGTTTCACTGCATAGGGGAGGGATAACAAAATAAAATAAATGCCTTCACTCATACATGCGATGGTGAGTGTGAAGAATAACGTAACAGTAGATTGATAAAGAGAAAAATAGCAAATATGTAGGTATCTGTTGTTAAGCGAACAAAATTGTGCACTTTGTAAAGATTTTGTGATGTAGTTTTTTTTTACTGTGGGAATGGGGGTGTGTATAGGAAATTAAACATCGACTTATTTTTGGAAAAGTAGATATGTATCTATCTATGTATATATGTATATCTGCCTTTAAGTTCAGAATTAGCTGTTAGTTATTTAATAAATACCAATATTGGAGTGAGCTATAAAAAGAAATGAGACTTAAAAAAAGAAGGTAGGTAGTGGTTATGAAGTAGTGGCTTTTTTAACGCTTGCCCAAGGCGCCTTTTGAGTTCAGCGCCCTGCGCATTTGCACAGCTTGCACGTATAGCTTGTCCGGCCCTGAGTCTGTATACTAATGGACAACACTCTTAGACCCCGTCGTGGTACGGTGCGCACAGACGAGAATGTGGATGCTGTAACCAAGAGTGTGAGGCTCAATTTGCGGACATAAACTCGTCTTCAATCTATCTCAACAGCTCAACATTTCAAGCACTAGCCCGATTAGAATTCTGCACAAAGATCTCGGATTATTCGTTTACAAGGTGCAATTGACTCAGCAATCGAAGGCGCACGACCATCCCCTTGAGACGATGTCTTCCATAATTAATCGGAATATTTGCTCTTACTAAAAAAGCAATTCCTGTTGAAGTTCAACCAAACAACGCTAATAGACTAAGAGCCCACAGCAATTTTTGGTTGTGATTGATATAAAAAAAAATAATTAGCATAATTAGTAGTTATTGACAAATGTGAACGTCTTGCATGCTCTAGTGGGAGCAATAGCGCATAAAAGTGCATCAGATATGCAGCTCTTTGCAAGTCTAAATAATTGTGACAACAACTATGCCAAAATGTAGAGTTAAGCCCACTGAAGTTTTGCAGACAGCCTTCTGTATTTTGTATCACAATTTTTAAAACTTTGGAAAGAACTGCATTTCTGCAGTTCATGAATGCAAGACGTTCACATTAGTAAATAACTATTAAAGGCCTAACTAATTATTCTAATTATTTTTTGTTATCAATCACACCCAAAAAATGCTGTGGGCTCTCGATCTAAAAGGAACTTTTACGAACAATGCGATAAGCGAATGTAATATTCAAGTTGCTATCAAGTTGGGGTGGCCGTGGCGCGATGGATGTGTGCTAGCCTGTGAACCTCATGATGACAGGTTCGATCCCTGCCGTCGTCTATGTCGCTTTAATTCCATTAAAAACCTTCTAAAAATTGTCATCAATGGGTTGCTGGTTTACTCATTACATGTTGTTCAGGCATAACACTAACAACATGTAATTGAGTTAAACTAGTATGCCCAACAAGGATGAACACGATAAAAATAATGTGAATTATAAGCGACATTGAAATAAGACACGGCATTTCTCCGCTTTAGCTCAGCCGCCACCCTGGAGATAAAAATATCTGAGACAACCACCAACAGTCTCAGAACATCGTGCCACACATCTTTCCTATCTTTCTTTCTCTTCATTAACTTCACGCCCGCGCTGTGTTGAAACATTTAAAGGGTAATCATAATCCCTTGAGCGCGGGTAGATTATAAAAAAAAAAAAAAAAAAAAAAAAAGATGAGATCGGCTTCAACACATGGAATCGGTTATATCGGTGACATCGAATGGGCAGATTTGCCTGAAGTATATTTATCTATATTTAATTTATGTGATACAAAGTATTCTTAAGTTTGTAGATAAAAACTAATAAAAAAAATTACTTAAATTACTGTGAATTCAAATATGTCCAGCATTTTATATTATTTTATTTACTTTTTAAAACACTTAGCTCAACAATCATACACAAAAAAAAAAACACAATTTAACTCTTTCACAATAAGTTGCCAAGAAACTTTTTTCTAGGCAAATGACAGAAGTCATATGGATTTAACAAATTACTAAAAGTTAAAAAGGCCAGTGCGTGATTTTAACTTTGATAAAATGTTAAGAGATAGTAATATGTTAAAATCGTTTAAAATTAGCAAAATCCTTAGCAATTTACTAAAATGACTTTAACCACAAGTAGCACAGAATTACTTAACGAAGTCTTTAAGAATTCTAAATCGGTATCTGACATCTTCTATAAGACGGATTTAAGTTCCTATTAAGTAGAGAAAAGGCGCAAGTGGGCGGTCCGATAGAAGGAAATAAGAAGATAAATTGAGTCTTAAAATGGTCTTAAATCGGGATATCATTCTTCTTAAATACTTCATTACTCCTTCTTAAATAGTTCCCTACATCTTCTTAAATACTTTTTAACTCCTTCTTAAAGAGCTACGGCAATTCTTAAAAAAATTATTAGAAACAATAAAAATAATTTTTTTTTATTATCTGTTTGTTTTTTTATTATTGTTGATTATATTCTAGTCTTTATGTGAATTTTTGCTGGAATGAAAGAATTTTAAAAGTTAGTTTTTTTAATTTACCTCTGTGCTTCCACTGAGATTCGAACCCGAGTCCTCTCGCTTGCCGTGCTTGTGCTCTACCTATTGTGCCACTGTGACACTTAAAATATCTTGTCTCAAAGTGCTACTCAAATAACTCTCTCGTGTTTTTAATATTATACTCTTTAAGAAGACTTAAATACGTATTAAAGAATCGGAAAAATAAAGGAATGTTTTTAGAAGGATTAAAGAAGGAATTAAGTAACAAAAACAACCGATTTAAGAAATGCCAATTTAAGAAGTATTTAAGAATGCTTTAAGTAGAAGTAAACACACCATGTTAAGTTCTGTAAAGCAATACCTAAAAACGACGAAATTAAGACGGAATTAAGTAGCCATAAATCAGCACACCTACCCAATAAAGAAGGAATAAAGTATGAATTAAGTATGGACATTTTGTCAGTTACATAAACGGATGTCATCAAAAAAGTCACATTTTATATAAATACTATTTTAATTGTTGTTTGTCTGCAATAATGAAACAATCTCTTTTTTTTTAAAGATTTAATAAATTCGGTTAACACATTTTGCTTTCCACCTAAAACTAAAAGTACGAAAACGGCGTTATAAATCATAATATTTCAGAAGACTTAAATACGTATTAAAGAATCTGAAAAATACCGATTTAGGACCAAAACAAAAAAGTTATGTTTTTAGAAGGATTAAAGAAGGAATTAAGTAACAAAAAAAACCGATTTAAGAAATGCGAATTTAAGAAGTATTTAAGAATGCTTTAAGTAGAGTAAACACACCAAGTTAAGTTCTTTAAAACAATACCTTATAAAGATCATATTAAGATGGAATTAAGTAGGCATAAATTGACATACCTAATAAAGAAGGAATAAAGTATGAATTAAGAAATGTGATACCGAAATTATACCATTTTGTGCTACTTGTGACATATTACTAAATCGTTTAAAATTTTGCGCCAATGAGATGAGAATTTATGAGGAACAGAAAAGATAAGGGAAAGAAATTAGAAGTTAGTTGCTTTGATTAATAAGGAAATTTTTTAAACTATTTTGAAATCGACGCGCATTGTAGGTACGAGTGAATTCCAAATATTAAATATATCAAATGTGTCTAGTTGTGTCGCTTTGTATACAGCTTTGAAATTTTCTTTTTTAAAGAGTCCAACAATAATCAGGTCGAGCTTCGCGATGCGATGAATAAATAATTTTGACTTACAGTGATACAAATTTAAGGATGTATTTAAACAATTTACTTGTATTTTTGTACAATATATATTAAAAATAGCACGACTAAATCGAGAGAAGCTTCTCTTGCAATAGAAGTCTTTAATATTTCTCAGAACGGAAGATATACATGAGTTTAATGTTTATTAATACAGTAACATCATTAAGAGTCAACCGGATGCGACTGCAAGAGCGAACTATACTTCTTTCGCTGCATTATATTTTTTTCTCCCTTTCAGTTGTTATTCAATTCGTTGTTCATTCATACATTATCAACCAACGCATATACATATGTACATAACAGATTTTTAAAATTGACATCATGTATATATCCAAATATTGTCTACAGACAAGCTTTGCTAATAAATCGTTATGATTATTGCCAAAAACAAAATGCACTACTGAATCGCACGTGTATACGATCTCTTACATATTGTATGTACATACAAGTGCTTTGGAAATTATAAATTATTATTTACTAGCGGCCCGGTACGTGCTTCGCTACGTATAAAGTGAAATAATAAAAAAAAATTAATTGCAACATCAAATTCATTTATTCAAACAAAAAAATATTTTATTAATTGCTAGCTATTTTAAAACTTAATCCAAAACATTTGGATAAACAATATTCTTTGTTTTCCCATTTTGGGCATGAATAAACAAACGGCTGGTGGTACCGACTCTGGAACAGGCAACATAAAGAAGTGTTTGCCCTTAATCCTTGTTGATGGACAAAGCAAATGATAAACCCACAGGATATTATAATCGTTTGAACTCAAATGGCATATCAGTTGGAATCATAGGGATACGTGGTATCAAACAAACTTCTCTTTTTGATTTAGCAGCTAAGTTCGTAGCTTTAATCAAATTTGGCAATAACTTTTTCACTGCCAATCTGGTGCCATTACACAGTTTTGGTGGATTAATATTTCGCAATAATATGATCAAAGAACCAACTTTCAAATTCAAGCAATGCGGTGGCATACCAGCTAGTTCCAATGAATTTAAAAATTCAATTGGATAATTCATTGCCTCATCTTGTTTCATAACACTGTTGATTACCACGTAAATCTTGCATTGTTCGATTAAATGCTTCTAGTGATTTTTTATTCGCTGTTGTACACTCATCCCATAAAATAATTGGCGTTAATCGCAGAACTTTTGCCATAGCAGAATTTCTCGAAATATTGCAAGTTGGAGTTTCAATCACCTGTACATTCAATGGCAATTTTAGTACAGAGTGTGCAGTCCGACCACCTTCTAATAATGTAGCAGCAATTCCCGAAGATGCAAGTGCCAATACAATTTTCTGTTCCGATCGAATAGTTAGAATAGCTAAAATCAGCTAACGAACGTTTTGCCTGTACCACCAGGCGCATCCAAGAAATAACTAATATAATCCACCTGCATTATTGGAAACGGCTTGCATGATTGTTTCATATACGATGAAGTTCCGAAACATGTTGCAATTGCTCATTTCTGCGAGGAAGTACAATATCACGGGATTGAAACTGATCACCAAGAATTACAATTGCAACCTCATCAATTGTGGGTGCATTGAATCGCCTTGTATGCTTTCCAAAAGGTGTTCTATCAGCCCTTATTACGATTTTGTGATTATCAGATGGCATACGATCGAGAGCAATTTTGAACAATTGAACTAATGCGTTATGCTGATGGAAAAACCTTTGTAGCTCACGAATAATTTCTCGTCTTGTATTCGAAACAATTGCACAACGTTGATCCAATTCACGATTTTCATCACCAATAAAATAAATTTGCAAAAATTGATGATCAGCGTCGAAGTATGGCAATAACGAACCAGCTTGATGATAAATCTGGCCCTGAATTTGTAACATGTATGCAATTTTAGGTAGATGTTGGATCAGAATTTTTAAAACTATCGAACACTTTATGATTCAGATTGATATAAACATGGGACAATCATGTTGAAGTATTTACCTTAAAAGTCGGCATAATTATCTCTAATACTCGTAATTTTAGTAGCACTAAAAGAGGTCATTTGAAATGTCGAATTGTGTTGTTGAATATGGATCAAAAAGTGATTCGACGTTTGAGATGTCTCAAAAATAAATGAATACAATGGTTTGGGTGGAGTTTCTAATGCTGGAAATCTCACTTTGCCATTAGCACAACACATGCCGGGCTTTTCACGTGGAAAGTTAGCCGCATCACAATGTGGACTGTCGTAATTAAAAGCAGCACGCATATCATTTTAGCCAAAAGAGCAGCACGACGTATTCGTGATCGGCGTGCAAGGTTCAGTACAGGTACAGAGGGTCAACAGATCTATTTCGTGCATTACGTTTACTGCGATGCATTAGCTTGTGCGCGTTCATCTGCAGTCTGTAATCGACTTAGTAATGCCACATCATTTGCATTACGCGTTCGCCGACCTATATTTGTTCGCCCGGCTTGTGGCATTATTCCTTCATATAAAAAAGAATAAATCAAATTAAAAATATAAGTTTCAATTTGACAGCAAAATCCCCACTAACAAAATGATCCGACATTTATTGAATTCATTTGTTACAAAAAATGTGATAAATGAAGAACCACTCGACCGATTTTGTGCAAACTTCACATAAACCATCTACTAAATAGTCCAAACAAAGCCATAAAATTTGGTTTGGATAGGTAAGCCCGTTCTTGAGTTATAGAATTACAACGAAAAGTGGCATTGATTTTTATATATATAGATAAGCGCCGATTTTTTTTTTTTTTTGAATGCTTTTATAAAATAAGCTCTATATACTACTGAAGTAAATCAGCTTTTTTTGGCCTTTAGTCCACAAAAATTGGCCTTTTGGATTTTTGTCCAAAAATCGGTGTAAAATGAACTGAATTTAACAAGAATTACATATTGATAAGGCCCTCACAGTCAACTGATGAGTCCATATGAAATCGGCGAGACGAATTTTTGTGGACTAAAAGCTAAGAAGCTATTTCAATTTAAAAAATTTACTGACTAACTAAACAACTTAATTGGTACCAAACTTCTTCAAGAAGTCAACTTTTTAAATGTATGTATGTATTGGACGATGTTTACATTGAGATTCAGTTAAACCACTAATTTTGACATGAAACCGTAAATTTGAAAAATTTATGACATTTTTGACACACGTTAATGTTTAGAGCCTAGCGAAAATCCTCGTATCAAACTTTGCTGGTGGGTGCCGTGCGGTAATGAACACCACAACAGTGTGTTGTCAGGATTGTGATCATCTAAGTTCAGTTTGAACTGTTCAGATGTTAGTTTACTTTTAATAGTGCAATGCGATTAGCAATGCGATTTGACCATAGATACGGGATCTTTATTTTCAGTGATGATGTGAGAGATTTCGAAATTCATGCTAAATATATGAAAATCTGGGGGTAAATCAAACAATAATTAGCTGTTTTGGACTCCTTGGCAGTGTCCACCATATTCTTCGCCTTGCTCCGGTATAAGACCTTTCCTCTCTGACCTACACGTGGGTACCTTATATTTTATTTTTATTCACTATGGACGACTTAGAAAAAGCAGACTTTTATACTTTTTAGCCAGGAGATCATAAAGGGACCTCCATGCCAGCCATAGTAGTGCTGCACGAGGTAATAAAAAGCAATCAGCGAGCGCCCTTCTTAAGGAATAGTTCAAGAGAGCATTCTTTTTTCTTAATAAAATTACCAGGAATGAGATAGTCGGAACAGTTCATAAAAGGGACGTCGTTAATAAAATAAAATATCAGAAGATCGTTAAAGAGTAAGACAAATACAAGAAATGTCAAGCTAAAAAAGTTCTCAAGATGAGGCTACTAGACCACAGAAAAGGAAGTAAGGATATCATCTCCTAGAGTAGAGCGACCACGTAGTCTCGAGGTTCTCAGAGACGACCTCTAGGTATGGGTTGCGGATGAGTTCCCCACAAACAACAAATATTTGTTGGCTGTGTGGAACTCCATCGAGGTTAAGTTCTCAGAAATGGTGTTCTTACATACTTTATCGGGAAATGAATGTCGCTACCCTAGTTTCAGATCTAGCAAGATGCTCAGAAGATATAGGATAATCAATTGCACGCCCGAGATCTCTAGGAATTTCCTTAGTATAAGCGTCGTCGCTAAGATTAGCAACGACTGGACCTTGCCGGTTCAATTAATTAAAAATGGACTGCGAGCCATCCAGATTAATATGAAACACTCTAAATGTGCAATCAATTCATCTAATAGATACATCCTTTCTTTTTTTGAAGTTAATACAAACTAGATGACTCAGTGAGAATTTTAAATTACATTACATTAGCTTTTACTTAACTTTTACAATTGCAAAATTGTTTGTTGTTAGAAAGTTGTGCTTTTCATTCAATAGTTCCATAGTTTAAATATTTACTTTTACAATTTTATAAAAAAGTGAGCCAATGCAAAATTTTATTTTCTAACAATTATTATAATTGAAAAATAGTGATTTTATCGTTTTTTTCTGTTTCGAAATACTTGAAAAATTATTAATTCTTTAATTCAATGATTATTAAAAGAAAATGTTATACTTTCTAAAGGCACTTAAAACAGTTGTTGGGTTCAACGAATATATGGTGTCAAGTTTTGCTCGAAACAAAAGTCAAAATTACTTTTCTATTTAGTTATATATACTATTTTCATTGATTAAATAAATAAATAAGAAGAAATACGGTTTTGAAAAAATAAGAGAATTTTTAAAAATACGTCAATACCATATCGTAATGCGAATTTCGTGGATAAAACATTGAACCCAGCTTTAAATAAGAGTTTAAAACAGGTCATTGCTTTTATTAATTCGACCTATCCCATAATCAATACGAACATTGTGATGTGTCATGATAGTTTCAAAAAGCACATTAAAAACCTATGCGAATACTATGTCAAATGGACACTTAAGATAAATAGTGAAAAGAATGAACTCATCTGCTTCCGAACACCAGTGAATGTCATTCGCGTTTGCATTACGCTGTGCTCCAATCAAACTAAAGTTTCCAGACAACACTGAAGTAACATTCGAATCATCAACGAAGAAAACTTTTCTAACAAACTCAAATTCAAAAAGCATGCAGACTTGATGTTGAAGCCAACTAATCTCTGCATTTGGTCCACCCGCTACTCAGGAGGTAAAATGGACTAGGTAAGAAGACCAAGCTGCTTGTGTATAAACAACTTATCTGACCCGTTCTGACCTTCGCCTTTCTCATTTGGTTTACTATTTCACCTACAGCAACGAAGAAGATGAAGCATTTTGAAAGAAAGATGCTCTGACGAAGAAATATATATCAACTAAGAAACTGTACGAAGAAGCAAAGTTAATACCACTGGACAAGTATTTGCTGCAGCTCTCCGGAAAAATCATCAGGAACCTGGAAGATCATCCGAACATAGAAGTGCAACAACTCCTCCAGGATGAACTAGAGCATAGTGACAGGTACTCGTATCTATACGCCCGAGCCATCACTGAATCAATTTGAAGAAATCATCCATAAAGACGACGCACCCATTTAGGGGAAGAACAACAATCAGTATTACAGGGGTAAAACGGTTCCTTATCACAAATTACATTACATTACATATTACACTACTCCGTAGACAAATCTACGAAGTAGAGACACTGAAAGCACTGGCAACTGAGAACATCGACTTAGACATTACAACAGAGAGAGACACACAGAAAGAAAGAACAACAGAAGAAACACATCGCATGCTTAATGGAATACTGACCTAACTCGAAAAGACGATTTTTGGGAAGTTGCAAGAAAAGATCTTCCTATGAGGATTTGTCCTACTTGTTGACGGATAAAATTAAAACTAATTCATGAATTATTCATGAATACTGGTATTCTTAAAGTATGATAAACTATTCATGAGATCTGAGACTTGCAAAAGCCTGTATTTGTACGTAACTCAATTTTGACATATCTCCTAATGGGTCAGTATTCCATTAAGCATGCGACATGTCAACAGCACATGGTTGGTATTGAACGGTCCCCCATCCAAGTACTATGCACGCACAATGATGCCATCGCTGATCGATGGGAAGCGATGCTTTCATCAAACCTAGGCTGTTGACATATCAAAAATTACTGCTAATATTCATGAATATCATGAATAAGATTAAGAAAAAATTGGTATGATATTGTAAGAAAATAGCATTAAGTAAAGCCAAAAGAAGAACATTGGGCCCCTATTGTTGAGCCAACATAATGTAATTTAGTAAAAAGTTAGTTTTAAGTCCAATAGTATATAAAACAATTTGAAAAATAAAAATTTTAAACCTGATCTTAATCTAATTAAACGTATAGTCTTAGAGCCGATAGCAAATTAAAACATGGGTACGAGCGTTTATAGGTGCAAAAAAAGTATCCAAAAAAGCCGATAAGGTTCGCATAAATAGCTTATAATATTTTGAGTTCTATTAATCGGATATTCAAGGTTAATATGGCAAGTTTTTTTAAAAAATAACAGCATCATTTTTTGTTTTTAATAAAGGAATTAAACTTTTTATATCCCTGACACAAAAATAGGAAAAATAACTTTTTTTTAACACCAATAGCGAAAAAAAAACTTTTTTTTGTGCACCTATAAACACTTATATTCATATTTTGGTTATACCTCCAACTGTTGACTCTTAGATTTATTACTTTTTATAACCATATCAGTTATAATTTATAATATCACTCTATACTTGTTTAATATAAAGTGAGATTTGTCTAACTTTACTAAACTAAATAAGATGCCATATTATGTACATTTTACGTCAATAGTACTCTCAGCTTCCCATATTCGTTTTCAGATGCATTTCCTAGTTGTTCTGATATAGATCTAGAACGGCAGTATATAATAAGCTCATAAAATTCTGATCTCGATAGCATTTTTGAATGGGGAACCGTTAGTAGTGTAGAATTTAATGCTTCAAAAACTCATTGACGTTTTCCGTCGTTAAAGCGCAACTCACATACCGCTATCCCATGAGCAGTAATCGTATTGAGGAAACCGAAAAACTCTCAGTTCTCCTCAGTTCTCGGTATGTGCATCACAGACCACCCGGTGTGGAATGATCATATTTCCGACGTCGCAAAAAACTCTGCTTATTGTTTAGGTTTCCTTCGACGTTGCAAAATATTGTTTACCCCTTCTGTTCTGGCTGTAATCTATAAGGCATATATTCGTCTAAAGCTCAAGTACAATTCCCTTATTTAAAAAGATGCTCCAATAATTCACTTCATTCTTGGATAAAATCAAAAAGAGCTTAAAAAATGATAGGTGATAGAAGTATAATAGAAACATTAGAATCTCCGAACAGCATCGCAATGTTTCTAGTCTTTCAATTTAACTTTTATTTTGTAAACAGTGTTCTAGTGAAATAGCCAGTTGCATTTCTCCCCTTAAACAATTTAACTGTAATACTCGGGCTTCAGGGAGTCCCCAAGTGCCCATCAGTTCACCAACTTCGGACTTAGGGGCGCACTACGCGAATGTGGAATGCTTTACTCGACTATTTACTTCCCTCCCATTATAATATTCTAAAATTCAAAACCACTGTGCATCGGTATCTTCTTTTCAATCCTCTTTAACTTTCCTAAAATGCTCACATAGTCCAGTCAAATTAGTATTTTATATCTACAAAAAATACTGCGTGGATTTTTTTTTTGTTTCTTAAAGAGTACCTATTGGAGAGTGTAAATCCAAAAAGTTCGAACAAAAAACGCCCATGCGTTGTCCGCCATTTTGAAAAAGGCTTTGGAAAGCTTGAACTCGATTTTCTCCTATCATATATAGAGCTGTATTTTTTTTTCTAGGTTTGTACGTTAAAATATCTTCTTTAACTTTTGTTGAGAAAAAAATTTGAAACCTCTTTCCAAAAAAAAGTTATCGACGAAAAACTGTCGAGATTTTGAAGTAAAAAATGGTTTTTAACGTTTATCTCGCCTAATGTTCATCTGATCAAAAAAATACTTAAGTTGTTTTTTATAGATCACTTTATTTCCTACCTCCTGGGGACACCACATTAAAAAAAATGCGCCGTAACTCTACATCGATGGTGGTGTGGAAAAGAGTTTGAACTGTTTCTTTAAATTTCATACTGAACATAATCAAATTTGAAAATTTTCAAACGTGAGTAAATTTCTTTTTTTTTAATTTTCGCAGGATATTGGCCATTTTGACAGGTTATATTTCCTACAGTTTTTGTCACACATAAAATTTAAATATACCAAAATGTAGGAAATAAAGTGATCTATAAAAAACAACTTAAGTATTTTTTTGATCAGATGAACATTAGGCGAGATAAACGTTAAAAACCATTTTTTGCTTCAAAATCTCGACAGTTTTTCGTCGATAACTTTTTTTTGGAAAGAGGTTTCAAATTTTTTTCTCAACAAAAGTTAAAGAAGATATTTTAACGTACAAACCTAAAAAAAAAAATACAGCTCTATATATGATAGGAGCCGAGAAAATCGAGTTCAAGCTTTCCAAAGCCTTTTTCAAAATGGCGGACAACGCATGGGCGTTTTTTGTTCGAACTTTTTGGATTTACACTCTCCAATAGGTACTCTTTAAGAAACAAAAAAAAAATTCGACGCAGTATTTTTTGTAGATATTTCGAATTAATTAATTTAATTTGACTGGACTAACACTGTGCTCAAATATTTTGAGGGTAGTCATACATAATCCCTTTAGTGCATGCAAAATTATATATGTATATAAGAAAATACTTTACCTCTCTCTTAAAATACAAGACAAGCACCACAGTATAGTCAATATGGGTTCGATCCAACTGGGACGTAGCAGCACGTCCCCGGTATTTGAAAATTGGTTATTTATTTTTGCTCTGCGTGCAATATCTACGGAACTATAGTATCTGTGGTTTGATTCTTCTCTGTTTGATAAGGTTGCATGGTTTGATTTGGAAAAATTAGTTAAATATTCCATTGAAAAGGTGATCATTTTTATTTGTACTGAATGCAATATCTATGTAACTCTATTATCTGTGCAAGCACGTTGTTCCTAACAGTACATACATAATATTAAGAATATTGTTTTTCTTGATGCTGATTGTAACTTTAGTCGCATTGCTCTTTCTACGGATGCTTTTAAAAATATTATGAAATAAAAAAAAAATCTCACAACGTTTTTTTTTAATAGAAAACTGGAATGATTCAATTCACAATATTAAATAACTTTTCTTCTCATGATATCCTTTATATTGAAAATAAGAAGTTCGATCAATATACTATCGGAATTTTTAAAGCCAGATATACATACATTGTTCAAATGCATGACAAGCAAATAAAATTCTGGAATTGGAATTTCATTTGAAAATAATTTAAGGAAGAGTGAGAATTAAAAGAGTAAGTACATTTTCATAAATGTTCCAATTAAATTATGTTACATACTTGGCACTGAAGCATGGTGAAAGAAACCAAGTGATGGAATAGCAGTATAGAAATAGGGGATAATTGTTCCTATTGTAGGAACCGTTGAAATCCTGTGGTAAGCCACACTCCACCCTTAACTTTTGTTCACTGTGCAAAAAATATTAAAAAGGAAAAGTGATAACTTTGTGGATTTGCATGAAATAAACTTCCAAATAAATATGAACTTTATGAAATTCAGTAAGAAACTTTTCACAGTCATGACTGTTTCGAATATCATGTCAATATATAGACTAAGAGTCCACAGCAATTTTTGGGTCTGATTGATAACAAAAAATAATTAGCATAATTAGGTAGGCCTTTAGTAGTTATTTATAAATGTGAACGTCTTGCATGCTCTAGTGGGAGCCATAGTGCATAAGAGTGCATCAGATATGCAGTTCTTTCCAAAGTCTAAAAAATTGTGACAAAAAATTTGAAATAACTTCAAAATGAAGAGCTAAGTGCCCTGATTGCAAATATCTAGGTCCAAGACGTTTTGAAGGCGGTCTTTTTCGTGCAAGAAGTACGCTTTTCTTATCGCGTCTGGCAGGCAGAAGGCTGTCTGCAAAACGTCTTAGACGTTCACATTTGTAAATAACTACTAAAGGTCTATCTAATTATGCTAATTATTTTTTGTACCTTGATCTACATTCTAAACGGATGAAGTAGTTTTCATCAAACCTTGGACTTAAATAATCCAAAGTTTGATGAAAATCACATCATCCATTTAGTTTAGATTGTAGATCGAGGTACATACATATATGGGCATATCCCCAAAACTTTTAATATTCAAGGTAATTGGATAAAAATCTTACTTGCATTATTTATATTGCCTTCAAATAAAATCCCTCCTTTGTTAAAGTATTGAATGAAGGTGCCTTCATGCATTAACTATATAAAAACAACATTAATTTCATTCTACGAGTAAGTAGCAAAAAAAGAAAAGAAAAAACGAAAAATCTTTAAATTTAGCGTGTAATTTGCATAAAACTTTTTATTCTTAATTTTTTTTTTCAATGCCGTGACATTTTTGAATCATTCTGTTAATTCGGAAGTTAAATTTTATTATTACAAAGCTACATCTCCAAGGAATTTGATGTGCAATTTGCAGGAAAAAAAATTAAATTACTTTTTTGCGTGAAAGAGAATTTTTTAACTTTTTCAATATTGTTGAAATTAACAAATTTAAATGCATGCCGTCTTTATAAATCTAAAAATGGTTATGAATATTTGTAGTTGTCATCAAAACGAACATTTGAGCTGAAGCCTGTTCTTGTGCTATGAATACTTTTGATACAAGAGCATTTGAAAAATTGACTTTTCAAACGTAATTCGTATTTAAAAGGCAGTTTTTCACGTAGCACATGTATACTATTGTTTTCATAGAATTAATTATAGCTGTAATTATTGTCTCAAAACCCATAACTAACGAAAAAAATAGTCGCGTTAATTATAAATTCATATCTGAACTTTTATAGGCTTAACTATCTTAAAAACCCGAAGTGGTTATTAAATATCTACAAAAAAAAATGATTTTTACGCTACGAACGATGCAGCACCTGACCTTGTGCAATGTAATCAATTTATACTTTTATTTTAAAATTTTGTTCGAAACAATTTATGAAATTATCATTATAATAAATTAAAAAATAAATACATACAAATATACATTAAAATAAATATTTATTGCATTTTTTTTTGGGTTTTTGGTTCAACGGGATGTGCCGTCGATTATAAATGAGTAACGCGGGTATTTTATTAGTTTTTAAACTCTCTCTAAATAGAATAACTAAAGGAAAATAGTGTGCCTACAAGTAAAAAAAAAAAATTTTTTTTTCGCTAAAATAAAATTTTTTTGCGATATGCCCATATATATGTATGCAGGAAAACAATACCATTGTTATTTATGCATTCATTTCTTTCTTGGTTACAAGCGAAATGTTTATACCGAGCTTCATCAAGAAACCTAACTATTTGACTCTAATTTGGTTTGAATTATTTCGTTTCCTCATTTTATTTATTCATTTCTTTTGCCTTATAAATTAATAACGGAGAAATAAGAAATAAATCGAGTGAACAACAAAAAAAAATTTGTGGGCTTGTTAAAATTATAATTAATTATTTAACAATACAACCTGTATAGTGTATATAGAGCTGAACCCTTACTTGGCTTGCGTAGACCACTGAATATGTAATATTGGCTTTCATAAACGATTATTAACTTCCCATAGGGAGTTATTGTAATCGGTCCGATTTGTCAAATTGGAATTTTTGACATTTCTCGACGTTTCAAGGTCCCTAGAGGCTATATCAATCATTTTTAGAGAGATGTCTGTGTGTGTGTGTGTGTACGTACGTTCGTACGTTCGTACGTTCGTACGTTCGTACGTTCGTACGTTCGTACGTTCGTACGTTCGTACGTTCGTACGTGCGTACGTTCGTACGTCCTTTCGTTCTTGTACCATTTTTCGTCGTCGATATCTCAAGAACGAGTAAAGATATCGACTTCAAATAAATTTTGTTTAATAGATAATAACTTCAAAAGAGGCTGAAAGGGCGTTTATTAAAATTCAGTGAGTAGTTTTTTCACTATAACGGTTTAAAAAAAAAGTAAAAATTTTGGTTAGTTTCAAATATCTCACGAAAAAACAATGCTATTGACGTCAAATAAAATTTAATATACTCGTTTTAAGGTTGTACAGATTTGGTATGAATTTTGAAAAAAATG
This sequence comes from Chrysotoxum bicinctum, assembly GCA_911387755.1. NCBI lineage: Eukaryota > Metazoa > Arthropoda > Insecta > Diptera > Syrphidae > Chrysotoxum > Chrysotoxum bicinctum. The sequence goes on along the minus strand of OU426988.1, from coordinate 125,189,276 downwards.
AACATACCGTTATTTTTTTAAATTAAAAAAACTGAAAAAAAAAATTTCATAACCCAGATATTCTAAGAACAGAAAACAATTTGAAACTCAAAATAATTTTATTTTACGAAAAATAATGTGTTTGACAACTGGTGAAAATTTCAAAAAAAAATCAGTTTACAGTTTTTTTACAAAAAATAAAAAACTATACAAAATTCTATTAAAAATTGGTAAAAATTGTTTTTCGACTCAAATTTCTCGAGAACTAGTAGTGATATTGACTTCTAATTTAGTTTATTTTATACATAGTATAATTTTGTACAATTGGTAAAATGTTGACAAATATTGAATTAATAGTTTTTTTTTAAATAAAAAAAATATTAGAAATACTAGTGAAAACTAGTTAAAATTGTATTTCAAGTCGAATTCATTGAGAATGAACACCGAAAGCCTTCTTAAGTATGTTGTTTTATACATCGATACCTTCCCGTAAGAAGGTATACTAAGCGACATTTCTAAAATTGTTCAGGAAATGAAAAAAATGAAGAAAGTTCTAGTTGAATCATAGTGTGCTAAGAGACAATTTTGGTTAAACTAAGTGACATCTAACAAAATTTTTTGTTGCTCACGACAATGAGATCTTTGTTAATGTCGCTTAGCATAATTTTTTTGGCGGATAATACAAATTTCAGGGGGCAACATTATGTTAATGAGAAAACATGGCAGTTGGTAAATTTTTTTATTTGTACTCTAGTTTCCTTTTCATGCATAATAGGTTGGCGAAACCCAGGTCAAAACGTGGCCCTTAACATATAGTATATTTCCTCATCAAAAAGTCATTTTTGAAAAAAGTGTCGCTTAGTACATTCTTACGGGAAGGTATCGACATAATACAATTATTAACATATGGTTAAATTTTGACAAGTATCGAATTGACAGTTTTAACAAAAATATAAAAAAAATCTACTAAAAAGTGGTAATATTTGTTTTTCGACTAGAATATCTTGAGAACCAGCAATGATATTGACTTTGCCATTATTTAATTTTATACATAAAACAATTTCTAACAAATGGTTTATATTTGACATATATCTAGTTTTAGAGCGGATATATTTTGTAAGTACCCTTCCATCAATAACCAAACCATATCTTTTATATTTGAATATTTCGTTTTCAAATTTTTTTTTCAATTAAAATGTTTGGAACCGAAATAATAAAATAATTTCTATAATATAATACATTATTTTATAATTTTATTATCAACTTAGTTTTTAGAAGAATGTATGTACTGTACATACGTATATGAATAAGGTTGTTCAGTTGTACCCAAGTCCCACATATTCAAATTCCATTAATAGCTATGGTAAAATTGAAGAAAACGTCACAATATGATTTTATCTTTTTGTCCATGAAAAAGATGTAAAATTCTACTCAAGGTTTTCTTACCACAATGGGAAGTTATCAGTGTGGGTCGCACCCAGCCTCTTTTCTTGCTTAGTTATTAACTGTGACAGAAAGTTCGAGAAGAAAATTAAAATCATTAAAAGTATTTCCTGTAAAGTTTTTGAAAAATTCATTTTATTACGTGTTCAAAAGGCACAGTGGAATCAATCGACTTTAATTATTTACAAAAAAATTTTGTTCACCATTTAAGAAAAACGTCTTTTTTCTTTTAATTTTTGATTTTTCCTTTAACGCTTCTTTTCTTTCAGTGGAAAACATTATTATAAATAAAAATAGAAAGCACACTGGACCGCACGTACTTGCCCTTATGTAAAAGTACTTTGGAATTTAAAAACTGTAAATATAAAAGCATGGATTAAATAGGAGAAAATTGTTCAAATGCATAAAATTGCTATATGATTTCTATAGAAGTTTGAATGTATGCAAGTACGGTTTAAAACTTATATAAAGAAATTATATAAGAAATTTCTTTAAATTTTTTTCAGAAAAAAAATTTGGAGCTAATTTGAAGTATTTAATAAGATAATTTTTAGGAAATAATTCCAAAACCTAGTCGTTCACATGTTTTTGAGATATTGATTAAAAAAATTCCAACCGAAAAATATTTGCTTAAAAGTTTTTATATGCAATATTATTTTAAATTTAAGGGAGCTCCTAAACAAACATTTCGGTCAAAATCTTTAGAGCCGTTAATGAGAAAGTCGAAAATCAAACAAAAAAAGGTTATATGACAGGTACCGTTAATAACATTTTTTCCTAAAATTTTGTTTTGACCAAAATGTAGTCATGCCCATATTGCACTCAATTTTATGAAAATCCTTGGAGCCGTTTTTAAGATATATAAGATTTTGCGTAATGGCTGCATGGCAGGTCGGTACCTACTTTTGGGGCTAAAAAAATGTCTCCTCTAGGGAATCACCGAAGGCTCAACCCTAGATTCATAAACATGGGTCTCACAGACCCTTACAGTTGAATAATCAATCATAGCAAGCGTTGTGAAAGAGATACAAATGCGTGCATTTCAGTACCTTCCTAAGGCAAAGAGAGCTTATTGTCGTGCAAGTTTCGTTGGTGCATAGACGTTTAGTTTTTGATATTTTACCTGCATGGTGTCTGAGGTACTTATGTTTATAAATAGTGTTACAATTATTTATAATTCCGCGTTTCATATATTTACCTTTTAAAATGAATTTATGTGCATACATTTCATAGAAAGAACTATATATATATAATATTATGAATTGTGTACGTTATTATTATTTTTGGTTATTACTATCTACCACCTTTTTTTAATTTTGGTTGATTAACGCAAAATTTAAATTTGCAATCGTTTTATTTGGTGTCTTGAAATATTTTTTATTTGATTTGTTCTTCACCATAGCTACTTTAAGCCAAGAAGAAATATATTCACTATTATCCAACACAAGAGACGAGGACGCTCTTCCCCTTAATGATTTTGGGAGTGAAGTCGAAGATATTTTAGGGACTGAAAGTGAACGACCAACTGATCATTCAAGTGATTCTGATGACGAACCTCTTCAAACCTCAAATCATTCTCGCCGTGCGTCGTCGCCGCCGTCTTATCAATTCTTCCGATTTATCAGATAGTGAATAGCCTCTTCAGCAACAGGTGAGTTGAAGACAACCAGAAGCTCGAATAATTATCTCATCAGTTAACAATCTGAGAAGCAGGAACGGTCACAAGTGGTCAGCAAACCCGTCCCAAGGCTTCACTTCCCGAACACAAGCTAGAAATATAATTCACATTATTCAAGGGCCGAAAAATGAAGCAAAAAGTGCAATAAATACACTAGAACAATTTAAACTGTTTATCTCCAATTCGATAGTGAATATCACCAATACAGAAATCTCTACTAAAAGAACAAACTATGCGGATAAAACAGCTACAGTTAGTGATACTTGTGCTGAAGAAATAAATGCCTTGATAGGATTGCTTTTATTAGCTGCAAGAAAAAAAGATAATCATATTATCTCACAAGCGCAGAGCTGGTTGATCCAACTGAAAAAAGGAGAAAAGGGATATTAAGATTAACCGCTCACTGTTAAGATGAATTTATTAAGTGTAGCATCCCTTGTTTTTTTTTTGCATAGGTGCCCTTTTTTTTTGCACAAGCAAAAATACTGGCACTAAATAGATTAAGACTTTTACTTTCACGAAGCGATTGGATTAATTTTTTTGATGAACCCAGTACTTTGCCAAAATCACACGGCCTGCACATTCACAAACCATTACGTATTCTAACCGGTTTTACAGTGACGAAACTGGCGTATATTTTGATCAGGAACTAATATTTGCGCATGTTAGACCTATGTCTTAGAAAGTGGAGATAAGTTATCTACTTGAGGGCAGTTACTATAATCCACTTCTTAGCCGATTTCTGATGAAAAATGCTCATCCTGACATGTGCAATCTTTTATACCTGATTCAATTCATCTGATTTCTAGAACTGCGGGAACATCTGTGATCTGTCTTATACTGCAATCTGAAATCATCAAGCTCTTGATTAGAACCTGGAAGTTGAGGTGTTTTCACGCTTACCGATCTACGTCTCACAGTCAATATAGCTTGACTTTTTTTTTATAATTAGCACACACTCAAGGGGTTATGAATACCCTTATAATGTTATAATAACACAGCGCGAGCAGTTAGGAAATGAGGAGGGGATTTAAAAGGAGATGCCGATGCACATTGGTTTTAAATACTTGTACATCACAATGAGGGGGGAAAATCGAGTGAAGTATAGTGTTCCACATTCTAGTAGTACGGCTAAAGAATGAATCTCTGTATTTTACAGTACGCCCGAAATTAGGCTCAAGGGTAAACTGATAGGCATTCTTAGCAAGACGAGTATTACGGCGAAATTGTTTCAAGGGAGGAATGCAGCTGGCTATTTTATTTGAGCACTGTTTATAGAAGAAGCGATAAAATAAAGTTAGACAAGAGACATTACGACGGTGTTCGAGAGAAACAAAAGTTTCCGTAATTGACCTGTCTCCAATTAGTCTAAGGGCTCTGTTTTGGATTCTGTCTAAGAGGTACAAGTGAGTTTTAGGAGCACCTGCCCAGATATGGGAGTTATACTCAAGCTTAGGCCGAATGTATGCCTTATAAATTGTAGCCAGATCAGAAGGGGCAAAAAACTGCTTACATCTTCTGAGGAAAACCTAAGCATTTCGCAGCATTTTTCGCAACATCAAATATGTGATCATGCCACAAAAGATGGGCTGTAATAGACATACCAAGAACGGAAAGCTTTTCGGTTTCCTCGATGCAAGTGCTATTCATGGATAATGGCAGAGGTGGAATATTTCGCTTGACAGACAGGAGACAGCTTTGGGTTTTCGAAGCATTAAATTCCACGCGGTTTCTAACATCCCATTCTACAATGCTGTCTAGGTCGGAATTTAATGAACTTATCATATGCTGTCGTTGCAGAGCCACTTCCGAAGATGAAGGATGTGGATCTGGAAACGAATATGAAAAGCTGAGGGTACTGTCGTCAGCAAAACAATGTAGTGGATTAGAAGATACAGACAAGAGATCATTGATGAAGATGAGGAAGGAAGAGAGACAAAACAGAGCCTTGGGGCACACCAGCATTTATTTTGTGAATATCAGACTTAAAACCGTCCAAAACAACACGAATTGACCGGCCTAAAAGGTAATTTCTAATCCAACGAAGTAGACATTCATCGATGCCAAATGCACGCATTTGGCTTCATGCCAAGCTCTATCAAATGCTTTAGAAATATCAAGTGCAATAACCTTGGTTTCACCAAAATGGTGCAAGGATTTGTTCCACTTTTCGGTGAGATATGCCATCAGATCACCAGTAGACCTGTTGCTACGAAAGCCGTACTGCCGGTCATTAAGAAGCTTTCGTTCTTCAAGATATTTCTTAAGCTGATTATTAATAAGCGTTTCCATGACCTTGGAAAGAAGGGACGTAAGTGCAATTGGTCGGTAATTTTTGGGTGAGGAGGATTCGCCGTTTTTAGGGACTGGCTGGACAAATGCTGTTTTCCATCCACTCGGAAAGAGTCCAGAGGAATAGGATGGATAGAAAAGCTTACGCAATGGTTTTGCCAGCGTAGAAGAACACCTCTTCAGAACAATAGGGGATATACCATCTGGACCAGCGGATTTGTGTATTTCAAGATCTTTTAAGGCTCTTGCAACTGCACAAGTGCGAAAAAAGATTAGTCCCATAAAACCATTTACGCTCCCAAGAACAGGAGGAATCATAACACTATGCGGCAGCGTCGAATTTGCAGAAAACAGGGCTGCAAGCAAATTTTCCTTTCCTTGTGAGCTAGTCACAGGAGTGTTATTGTAAACGAGTGTTGGAACCGACGAACAGCGGGAATTTCTAATATTTTTTCAAATGACTAAACGTTTTTACTACCTTTGGGACATTGTAGTATTTTTAGCCGTGTTTTTTGATCATGTAAAAACTTGGTTCGTTTGATGTGGGCATTACAAGCGTTCCGTGCTTGTTTGTATTTTGTCCGGTTTTCCTCAGTTGGATTGGTTTTGTAATAACGGAAGCTATACTCTTTGAACCTTATAACCTCCTTACAGCTATTATCGTACCATGAATTCTCCTTGGGTTTTATGCTTTTAGTCCTGTTAGGGATAAAAGTTTTCATTCCCTCAAAAATAATACCTGTTAACATATCAGTGCTAAAATCTACGTCACTATCGAGGAAGCATAGTGACCAGTTAAAGTTTCGAAAGAAATTGTTGAGACCGTCCCACTTGGCTTTCTCATATTGCCAGACAGTTCTCTTTGGTAGTTTTTCTTTAACTGGATTGGTGGAACATGAGAAATTAGCTGATATGACACAGTGGTCCGACTTACCTAGAGGTGCTAGTACACTTATATTGTATTTATCAGGTTCAGAGGAAAGGAACAAATCAAGCGTGTTTGCGGATTGCCCGTCAATGTCAGGAAACCGAGTTGGCTCGTTCACAAGCTGTGTTAAATGATTTAACACAGCAAAGATCTCAAGATACCTTCCTTCGGGTGTTGTCTGACCAGAATGTCGAAGCCAAGAAGAATTATGTACATTAAAATCACCCGTAATATCGATTTCAGTGCGAGGAAAATGGGTAATAATTTTAAGTATAGAGTTCGACAGCGCATCAACTTCATTAAAGGTTGATTTGCTGTTAATATTAGGGCTTCTGTAAGCAAAACAATAATGAATTATGTGCTTACGTCAATATTAGGGCTTCTGTAAGCAAAACAATAATGAATTATGTGCTTACGGACAGTACACTTGATCCACAAAAAGTTGAAGTTCGTATTAGAACAGTGGCCGTACTGAGGTTGAAGCTGGTAAGCGACATCATTCCTTATGTATACGGCGAGACCATGATGGAGAAAGAAAAGTGGCACCAAGTTGTAGCCCTGTAAGTTAAATTCTGAAGAATCAGTATTTTCACCTACTTGGGTTTCGCTTAATGCCAAAATAGCTGGCCTGTACCTTACAGTATGGGCGTAAGCAGACATAAAATTACTCCTTAAACCACGAATATTACTAAAATCCACACGAAATTTACCCATCACGATGAAACACAAATACCAAAAACACAATTTTAACGATAACGGCTTTCTAAGCTTTGCAATAAATGTAAAACTATAGTTGACCAGCACATACAAAGTAACGAAAGTGTTATGCCTATTCGTTACTCTGCATGAACGAATCAACTACGACTATTGCGGTATAATCACCGCAATATGGTTTCTTTTCAAAAAACTTCAATTTTATATTCGTTTCATTTATCGCAGCCCAAACATAGACAGAAATTCAGTTTTTAACGATGCTCTATCCGACTCCGATTGTTTTTCAATATCCTCAAACTGAAATCGTCATTTTGAGCAATTTTAATGTACATAATACTACTTGGCTCTGCTTTTCTGGTCCGAAAAAAACCGAAGGAAGGTATGTTGAGATTTTCCTTGAGTAAAACCACTTAACTCAATTTACGAGGTAGGTGAACTTACCATTGCTTAAGCCTTCATCAAGTGAAAGTGACAGTAATAGCCCCTTAAGAAAAATCTAAGGATACCAATAGCTTTATTGTGAACTTTATAAGGAAAAATATTATGCTCATAACAAAAAGTCAAATTCCGGAAGTTAACAAAAAAAAGAATAATAATGCTTTCTTAGCTTTTTAATCTGAGTGCGCAAAGAATTGGAAAAACAATAGACGTGCAGTAAGTGGCTAAGAAAATACCTAATATTAAAAACAGACTCTTTCTTTGAGTGACAAAAATAAAAAAAGGTAACAGAATAATGAAACTAAAATTATAGGAAAAAGTACAATGGGATTTGTTTAATAGAGATGGAGGCTCACAAAATCCAAATCCTGTATTTATTAGACTTTTAGGGTAGGTCAGAAAGTATAAGAGGGTCAAGTCATTTCTTAAGCCTAGATCAACAGCGCCAAGAATGTAGGTTGGTAGGCATTAAAGGGTTCTTCCAACACCATTTCTGTTTTAGCATCCTCTCAGATATCTATAAATATTTCAGAGTAGCTCATATAAATTGTTCACAGAAAAGTAAAGTTTAACTTGAACTGGAGACGCTACCACTGATTTAATCTTGAGAAATTCTTTCGTTGTCTGTCGTGTCTTTACAAATGCCTTGTTTGGAACACTCTTTCGGTGCAAGGTGCTGAATCATATTAGCCTATACTCGTTTAACTATATACAACTAGAGTACAAATTAATTAGTAGAAACGATAAAATAAGATAAAATAAAGTTGATTAGAATAAAAAAGACGACCACGAACGAGGCCTTACCACGAGTATTTATTTCTCAAAAGAAGCTAGTGCAAAAATCTGATAGCCTCTTATATAGGCTTTTAAAAGTCTAATGTTTATTAAAACTTCAAAACTTTTTAATTTTATTTACTCAATAATAAAATTGGTTGGTATAGACATTTTTTTACCGATCCATCTATTTAAATGTTTGTTCTAAAATAAGTTCTTCATAATTGTTTCATAGATCACATGGCATCCTTTTTTAGCTGAAAGTACTAAAAGACTGCAACTTTTAAAAAATGTATTTTATGCTTCAGAAAAATTTTCTCTTATAACATCCAAGCTTCCATACAACTATTTAAATTTCCAAGTCTTTAAAACATAAGACACCAAATTCGTGCGACCCAGTCGTGCATTATATTAATATAGTAGCACACAAGAATGTTGTGATTGTTATGTATAATTACTCCTATTAAGTTATGTTTTTGGAAGCTAAATGAAAACTAACAATATTTTTCAACATGGTATTATCTGTGGAGAGTTTAAAAGGTGTTCATAATTCTTCTCAACAAACCAGTAAACAAACGTGACCTATTATACAGAAAAAAATGTCCGATTGCACAAAAATTGATCATTTATGTTATTTCTTATTGTTATTGCAGAATCATAACGCAAGCAATGTACCATTACATTGTCGAATTCAGGGGAACCTTTGGTACGGTTGGTCGGAAATCTTTAATGTACAAACTATTTGCCAAAACTAGTATTCCCTGTTCTAATTATGGTTATTACGTTCGAATATCATTTGGTAAGGGGTACTACGAACGAATGAGTAACAAATCTTCCAAGGTACTGTCGTTCGAACTCGAACTTTTCGATTGCCAATTCTGAAGAACTCTACGATCCAGGAAGCCAATAATACAAGCAAACAGATGGAATTCGATTCTAAAGTTTTCGTAAAGTTGTGTTTGTGAAATTGATGATAAAAAGTTACTCGCAGACGTGTTTTTTTTTACTGACGACGGAAGCATAGCTTCAGAAATGCATTTATATAAGTAAATGAATAAAATGAGTGTGTTTTTAAATTATTCAAAATAAAATCTTTTATGTATGTTGCTTGTGTATATTTTAACATTTCTTAAACTCAATTATTTAAACTTTTTGCTTTTTTCAATAAATGTGTAATAATGTCCACTTGCACAGTTATCTCAAATTTCAAATTTAAACTATGTTTACATATAATGACGTTTCACTACTTTGAGCAATTCTGGTTTCGATTCTGAAATTAAATTCAAAACCATTCTCTCTTCTTATCAGGAGAGGAACTGTCATTCTGAAAAATTTTCAAAAGGCAGAGGTATTTTATCTACCTAGGCACATGAATTCATGTTTTCTGAAACATGTCCATTAAAGTCGAAAAGCTTATATTACTGGTATCAGCACACATTAAAAGTGGTTGAAATTTTTAAATCTACACATTCAGTTCAAAATCTAAATTTCTAGATTCATATATACATATATATGTACATTTATGTATTTTTTACTTGAAATCATTGTTTGAATCTTTTTTACCTTTCAGTTGTTCTATTCAATAAAATACAAGAAAACTAAACTGATCCAAACATTGATTGCACATTTTTTGATTGTTTGATGATAATAAGCAGACTAAATATTTAGGTTCCATTTTAGTTCTTCTCTCATACGTGATTAAAAATAAAATCTTAAATATGAGTGCATATTTAACTTCAGGGCCTTACATTCCAACTCACCTTATTCATACTAGGGCCGCCATCCGTGACGAAACGGACTATCACAGGTCGTTCACTGCCAGCAACAAAACCAAAGCCCATATTTTGGCTACGTTGGAGCACCACCACCCTTGGCTCTGGCGGATTTTCATCCCATCGTATACAGTCTGGTGCTTCATACGTAGATGTCTTATTCAGGTGGCTGTGGAATGAAATATTGTTAGACAATTTTTTCAAAAATATATGTTTTCCGTACATATGTGCCTATGTACACACATAGATAATCATTATTATGATGATGAAGTCGACGAGATAAGAATACATATAGAATACTCATACTTACTTTATGAAATAAGGACGACCCTTAGAGTCGATAGCCCTCTCCCACCCGTATGGCAAATCTACACACTGGTTCCAGTTGTCACAGGGCGGTAGCCACCCTGATGTTTTTGTTATGTGACTGGAATGAACAAGGAATAATAATCAAATTAATATATTTATGATATAGATTATGATACTGTTTTCTGTGACAGCGGATTTGAAGAGCTGACAAACTTCTGTTAAATCTGAATTATCAAACACCTTTAAATAAAATTTGAAAGTCTGCATCGATACCAATTTTTGCTATTAATCTCAGTCCATTAGACAAAGAAACAAAAAATAAGAAAGCTACGAGTACAAATATTGTTTTATTTTCGAAGATTTAATTCATTTCATTAAATCAACAAAGCAAAAATTTTAATTTAAATAAGAAAATCGATTTAAAATAGAATTTATCTGTTTTAAGTCAGGCGGGTTATGTTCGAAGTTAAAATAATTCGTAATTTTTTGATCGAACTTCTTTTTCATAATGTCCCAATTAACAATTAAAATTAAAACGTTCATTAAATGAAAAAAAGATACCAGATTCATTAAGTCACCACTAACTGCCCGTGTAGATGAAAATGAAAAATAAAAACCTACTTGCATTTTCAATCCTTATAAGTAAGAAAAAGAATACAAACAAATCTCCATAATTATAAATGAATGTAGGAGTGTATGATGTTCTGTTGAAACAAACAAATAAATATTAGTGAATAAAAAAAATAAGTGGATCACAATCACACGATGGAGTTTAAAAGAGTTTCTCCATCCTCGACACAAATTACGAGTATGTTCTACCGGAGTGAAGAAATATCCTCTGTTGCAAAGTTTTAATTTTAATACTAAAAAATTTTATGAAACAAGAATCCTTCTCCCATGTTACGAATTTTTGCTTAAGTTTGTTGAATCACGATAAACTATTATGATACATTTGAATAAGGTTCTCATAGTGCTAAATATAAAGGTAGAAGGACTAAAGAAGTTGGTCATACTGTCGGTTGTGTATAAGGAAAGGGACAGGCGCGGATACAGGGGGAGGGCAATGGGTGCAATTGCCCCCCCCTGGGCAGTTCTTCGTTTCACAATTATAAAAACCATAACACTTTTTTCTTTTTACTTGCGACTTATAGGTACTATAAGGCGGGTTATACATTCGGAAAAAAAATTGAACTCGAGATTTTCATCAAAGTTAACATTACGATAATAGCGAAGACCAAAAAAAGTGGGTCTCGCAATTCTGTCTGTCTGTCGGTTCGACTACAGCCCAAACGGCTAGGCCGATTTTCCTTAAACTTGGTAGATATGGGTTTTATTTGTTTTCTCCCGGATGTTTCTTGATTTGATTTTTTAAGACCAAAAATAACGGTACCTGCCATACAATTTTTCGAAATTTTATAAATATTTTTTTATCAAAAACTGTCCTACAGATTTAAAAAAAAAAATTCATAAGATTTCATTTAGTTAAACCTAGGTAATGAATGAAAAAAAATTATTATTTTTGGTACCCCCTTTGGAACCATTTTTTTGTTTTTGATTTTCTCAAAAACTGTACAACCGATTTTGATAATTTTTTAATGTTAAGGCTCCCCAGCAGTTTCAATATTATTGTGTAGATATTCAAATTTTCAAAAAAAAATTTTCAAATTTTTTTTTTTGAAAACTCAATATTTCGAAAACCCCATGCTCGATTTTCTTAAAACTTAGTAAATAAAAGTTTCTTAAAATAATCAAGAGATATGAGAAAAAAAAATTTTACTTAAAAATAACGGTACCCTCCATACAAATGTTAAAAAATGGTTTTCGAAAATCGTATTTTTCTCGAAAACGGTTCCGAGAATTTAGCTTAAATTTTTAGGCTTTCGATTAATTTTTAAGGTCTATAATTTAATACAAAAGATTTTGAAAACAAGACATTAGTCACTGTACCTACCATAGAAAGATTTTTGAAAATTTTGAATTTCACATTATCGACATAATGGATTTTAATCGAATTTTTTATAGAGATGCTTCTAAAAGCTTTAAGAAACATTGCATTTCAAAACTTAAAAAAAAATATTTTTTGAATTTTTGAAAAAAAAATCATTTTTTTTTTGGAAAATTCGATATCTCAAAAATGAGTCAATATTTTGTTTTGGAAATTTAATTCTCATTCGTACAGAATTAAAAACCTAATGTTGACGTACTAATTTTTTTTTTTTAATATTTTCAAAAATTTATATAGGTACATTACATTACATTACATTTTACACTACACCGTAGATAAATCTACGAAGTAGAGACACAGAAAAGCACTGGCAACTGAGGCCATCGGCTTTAGACAATACGACAGAGAGAGAGACACACAAAGAAAGAACAACAGAAGAAACACATGTCAACAGCACACGGTTGGTATTTGAACGGTCCCCCATCCAAGTACTAACCGCGGCGCAATGATGCTTGATTTCGCTGATCGATGGGAAGCGATGCTTTCATCAAAGCCACGGCCGTTGACGAAAAATTTATATATAAAACCTTATTTTATTGAGAAACCACTACAACGACTTACATATGAATAATTTTTGTTCTTGCATAAATTCATATTTGCATAGCATTCTGTTTTTGTCTCTTACTACTAAGAGAATTTAAAAAAAGATGATAATTTTATCCTTATGAACAGTTTTTTCTAATAACATTCGTTTTTAAAATTCCTAGTCTATTACATAGGAGCAAGTTCGTGCGGCAAGTTATGCATTGTAAAAAAAATCGAACTCGAGATTTTGATCAAAGTGGGTCTTGCGATTCCGTTTGTCTGTCGGTTCGACTACAGCCTAAACATTTATCATTTTTAATTTTTCGCCCCCACACGTTTTTTTCTTATTCTTTTTTAAGACCAAAAATAACGGTACCTGCCATACGAATTTTTTTCGAAATTTTGTAAATTTTTTTTTCTCAAAAACTGTTCTACAGATTTAAAAAAAAAGATACAAAAAAAAATCATTTAGTTAAAGCTAGGTACTAGTTGAAAAAAAATTTCCGAAAAATGGTTATAGAGGGTATAAATGGTTATAGAGGGTAGAACCATTTTTTTGTTTTTGATTTTCTCAAAAACGGTATGACCGATTTTGATCATTTTACTTGCGACTTATAGGTACTATAATGCAAGTTATGCATTCGTAAAAAAAATCGAACTCGAGATTTTGATCAAAGTTAACATTACGATGATAGCGAAGACCAAAAAAGTGGATCTCGCAATTCTGTCTGCCTGTCTGTCTGTCGGTTCGACTACAGCCTAAACGGCTAGGCCGATTTTCTTCAAACTCGGTAGATATGGGTTTTAATTTTTCCCCCCCGGAAGTTTTTTTCTGTTTTTTTTTAAGACCAAAAATAACGGTACCTGCCAAACGATTTTTTTCGCAATTTTATAAATATTTTTTTTCTCAAAAACTGTCCCACAGAATTAAAAAAAAATTGAAAAATTTCATTTGGTTAAAACTAGCTAATGGTTGAAAAAAATTTTACAAAAAATTGTTATTTTTGGTAGCCCCCCTGGGTCCATTTTTTTTGTTTTTGATTTTTTTGAAAACGGTACAGCCGATTTAAATAATAAATTATCCCATGCTTGCTTCGCCGTTGTAGTTGATTGTATGTGAACGTAATTCACAGGATCAACTAGCAAAATAATTTTTGCTCTAGCCTTGGCCACCTTCTTTAAGTCCTTTTCTCCTTCAGATTCAATGCATGACCACAAATCTTCCAGCTCCAAATAAGCTTGAACAGCAAACTTCCATGAGTCGTAATTCTCACGACCTTTAAGTTTTTCTATTGAAGGAAGTCCTGTGTGAGCCATTTTGAATTCAGTTGTGAAGACAAAACTGTTTTTATTTGAAAATAAAAATTTCTTCTAAAAATTTTTTTTTTTTAATATTCTTTTCTTTATTTCTTCGTTAAGGCCTTATTGCGTCTTTCTGGGCCCAGAACCTATTGAAATCTGTAAGTTTCCAGAAACAACCTTAAGAAGATACACGACCATTTCAATAAGAATAGAAAAACAGAATAATAATTTATTGAAAAACATTTGATAACAATTGATAAGAATATCAATATGAAACATTATAGCAAAGTATAAACAAAGTGTTTTATACTCTTACATTCAATTTCAACACAAAGCTCCTCCAAAGTTTGAATATTATTACTTATTACATATTCAAATTCAAAATTCTTTTCTAGAAACTCAATATTTCGAAAACCCCATGCACGATTTTTTTCAAACTTGACAAATAAAAGTTTCTTAACAATCTACAAGATTTCAGAAAAAAAAATTTGTTTTATCTAAAACTAACGGTAACTTCCATACAAATTTAAAAAATGGTTTTCGAAAATCGTATTTTTCTCGAAAACGGTTCCGATAATTTTGCTAAAATATTTTTTTTTCTTTTGATCAATCTTTACAATCTATAGTTTAATAAAAAAAAATTGAAATCTAGATATTACTGAGTGTATCTACCATAGAACGATTTTTTCGAATTACTCATTATCGGCATAACGGATTTTAACGAAATGTTTTATAAAGAAGCTCCTAAAAAGTTTAAAAAACATTGCATTTAAAAACTTAAGAAAAAATATTTTTTCAATTTTTAGAAAAAAAAATATTTTTTTTTTTGAAAAATTCGATATTTCAAGAACGGCTTAGTATTTTTGTTTGGAAATTAGACTTTTATTCGTACAATAATAAAAACTTAAGATTGACGTACCAAAATTTTTTCTTAGAAATGTCTTATAAAAATGACTTATAATTTTTGTTCTTTTATAAATTCAAATTTGCATAGCTTTCTGTTTTTATCTTTTACTACTAAAAGAATTTAAAAAATTCATTTTATCCTTATGAACAGTTTTCTTTAATAACATCCGTTTTTAAAATTCCTAGTCTATTACATAGGAGCAAGTTCGTACGACCCAGTCGTGCATTTTATTTTGTTTGCTTAAGCTCCCAAAAAGCTTAAATAGAATTGTGTATTCAAATTTAAAAAAAAAAATTTTGGATTTTTAAAAAAATTTCAATTTTTTTTTCAAAACTCAATATTTCGAGAACCTTATGCTAGATTTTTCTTAAGCTTAAAAAATAAAAGTTTCTCAACATAATCTACAAGATGTATGAAAAAAAGTTTTATTTATTTATTATTATTTTACCTAAAAATAAAGGTACCTACTATACAAATGTTAAAAAACCGTTTTCAAAAACCGGCCACACAAAAATATTAGAATTAAGTATTTAAGAACTATGTATATCCTAAACAACACTATAATTCATTTAAATTAATTAATTCATTTTTTTTAATACGTACGAGTTCCTATTTAATACTTTAAGACATGCATACAGAGCATTATTGAAAGAGGCTAAAGTAATGTAAACGAAGATGTTTGATTCACTATTTAATAGTTATTTACATACGACCTACATACGAGTATGTTATGTACCTGCACATGCTTTCCTTAATTTAATTTAATAATTTGTTATTTTTATATTCGATTATGTTTATACCTTTTTAATATTTTAAGACAGAAATGCAGAGAAATAGATAATTTTTTTTTAAGGTAAGCAAAATATCACGAAAATTGCCCCCCCCTGAACGAAATCCTGGATCCGCGCCTGGAAAGGGAAAGGAGAAAGGACGGAGATAGTAGGCATTTCGTTCATTTTTCCAGAGCTATGTATGTATGTATATTTGGTTTGTATTTCACATGAAATTGAATTGGAAAAGTTAACAGGAGTCAGTGTGTGCATATACCAAGTTGACATGCTGGTTTTGATAATTTAATTTAAGAATTTGGGAGTAGGTCGAAAAAAGTACCTTTTCAGAGAAATCTTAGTAGGACAAAAATGACAGGATACTTTTATTGTACACAAGTTGATTCCCCGTAAATTTTCCAAAAGGGTAAAAGTTTCAGAATGGGTTGAGTAAAAACAAAACTGGAACGCACGTACTTTCAATTCACTGAGACTTCAAGACAATTTCTATACGAATATTTAAATTTAAAATTTTATGTTATACATATGTACGTAATTAAAGAGATTATTAATATAATAAGATTCTTTCTTGAATCAATAAAAACACTTATTTTTCTTTTGTATACCCATGTACATATGTATGTAATGTACATATATATATTATATAGTTTAGAGAATAGTTAATAAAAAGAAATTTTGTATGCCACCTAAATTATTAGTTGATATAAGTACACCTAACAGACAGACAGAATTGCAAGACCCACCTCTTTTGTGTTCGCTATCATCATATTGTCAACTTTGATCGAAATCGCGAGTTCGATTTTTTTTACGAATGCATAACTTCCTTTTGAGTACCTACACTACATACAAGTCGCAAGTAAAAATAAGTTGTTATACTTACTCGTATATGTCCAATTTGAAGGTTTTACTACTGTGCAAATAAGAACAAAGTTAAAAAATAACTGAACAGTTTTTGAGATATCGAATTTTCAAAAAAAAAAAATATTTTAAGATTTGTAAGGCAATGTATGGGAGCGGGTCAAAATGCTGTATTTTAAAATAATGTGTGGTCAAAATTCTGTATGATACTGTTTGATACTGTATGGTTAATATTCTGTATTTCAAAATACTGTATTTCAAAATACTGTATGTATAAAATACTGTATGATCAAAATGCTGTATCTAATTATACTGTATCTCAAAATCATTCATCTCAAAATGCTGTATGAGCAAAACACTGTATCTCAAAATTCTGTATGTACAAAAAAATATATTTTTGCATAATTCCGTTCTTAAACTTCCATTATAAAAAAAAAAACAAAAAGCAGAACTCGATTTATGTATATGTACATATATCATTTATTGATAATCCAAGCAAATGTATAACAAGTTCTTAAACATCAACGAAATGCATGAACACGTGGAAGTTTTGTTTATGCAATTTTTGATTATGATCAAAACAATTCATGTAAAAATGCGGGAGAGATACAAACAATTAAGAAGAAGAAAATGAAAAAGAGAAAATAAGAACAAGATACCATTTATTTTGTTTTTGTTTTGATAAATTCAAAGACTTATGAATTATCATAGGTACTTGTTATTGTTGAAGGGAATTATATCAGAATATTATGCTAATGAGAAATTATTATGATATATTCTCAAAAAAAGTATTCTGTTTTCAAAATGCATTTACAGCATTTTCAAATACAGAACTTCGAGATACAGAATTTTGAAATGATGAATTTTGACCAACCAGAATTTTGAAATATAGAATTTTGACTTACATTATTTTGATCATACAGTATTTTGAACATATACAGTATTTTGAAATATAGTATTTTGAGATACAGTATTTTAAATACAGTATTATGACCCCAACCCCAATGTATCTTAAACTTTTTAGAAGCTTTTCTATAAAAAAAAAAAAAAATTAACACCGTAATGCCGATAGTGAGAAAGTCCAAAGTCGTAAAACTGGTTCTTTAATAAGAACTGCATATGATATTTTATTTTCAAAAAAAATTGTTATTGAATAACAGATCCTAAAATTTTGCGATACAAAATTCTAGTTGCCGTTTAAAAAAAAAAGAACGATTTAAGAAAACCATTATTTAACATTTGTAGGGTGGGTGGCTACCATACCATAAAATAAAATAAAAAATGGTTCCTACCTCTTGTAGAAAGTTTCATATCGACATCATTGGAAGATCTGTTTTTTAACAAAAAATGCCTTTTCGTCTGACTAGATTTAAATTTTTGTAAGTTTCTATGCTTTTGTGTATTAAAATTTTGATCTTATTTTACTTAGCAAGCTCAATAACATCGCCAATTTACCAACGACGTTTGCAAAGGTACTGGATTTATACAAACAAACATATTATATTCGTGTTCGTATATATAAAACTAATTATGAAACTCACTTGCAATAATATAGTCTTCCCTCTTTGCCCGTATGCACAGTCCAACCATCTTTGAGATTGTCTTGTAAAGCGTCAAGATGTCTCCCGATTTCATTCCAATTATTAGCTGATAACGTAGTCGCTATTCCAGTCTTTCTTACTATTGGCCCCTCTCCATTTGTTCCAGTAATTGCATCTTCTATAGATGCATTATATATTTGCTGCTGTGAATATTTCTTTACCGGTACATTGTTCAAGTCATTTTCGTTTTGTGACAAGGACGATGATGATGGTGGCGGTTGCTGGACATCGTTTGTCGTATGCCCCGAAGGCAAAAGCATTTCGTTTGAACACCAGTTTGGATCTGCAAAGATGCAATAAAACCAAAGACATTATTTTCTGTATCAATGATTCCAATTTAAATATATTAGCCCATAGAAATGAAAAATATGAAGAATAGAAATAAATAATATGTCCATAAGTGGGTTTCAGATCAATATTAAATATCGATTTTCAATAATTTCGAATGTGTTTACATCCTTCTTCAGGCCTATTTCTTAAAAATTATTAATTAATAATATAAAATAATAAAAAATAAAATAACATTTTAAAATTTTAAAAGATAAAAATCAATATTTAATATTGACCTAAAACCCACTTAAATATTATTAATTAAACAAAAGGTCACGAGGACAGGAAAAATTGATTAAAGAGCAATTTACTTGTTTAAATCTGAAAAAAGCTAGTAACAAAAAAGGTTCAGAAAAGCTTAGGTAATGGTTTGCCTTGCTGTTTCTTATCAACTAAAGCAATAATTTATTCACAAGTGTTTATCAAACTGTCTCAAGTAGGACGTAAAATGTATGTAACAAATTCTTATGAAGGTAATTGACTTATGCAATTGAGTGGAGGTGGCCGCTACTCTTAATACAAATTTAAAGGAACATGTAATTTAATAAGATTTTGAATAAGATTTTTTTTATAAAAACAAAAAAAAACAATTATATCTTGATTTTAAGGAACATTACATCCGCCCTACCGATATATGCATCTGTTTAGATAGCCAAGCTGCTCTACAATCTTTTTAATATGTCTATGCTAACTCTAGAACAAGCCTGAACTGGCGATAATCTATGATAAAAATTGCGCAGATCAAAGGGACATACCAAGCAATTATAAACGCGACGAATCAAAAATGGGACAATACCATCTATTTGTTTACCAGATTAAGTAAATATTCTCTAACCCACCAGCCACAAAACAAATCTGGCCGAAGTTAGATCTGAAGCACTCTAAGAGTTTGATATTTTTTAGTGGATTGTATTTAAGCTCTTTAATCTGACACTGCTCGCAGTATTTTCAAAAGATTTCTGTAGAAGCATTATGAATGAGGAAAAAGAACGATTCTACCTTCTCCCAAACACGTAGGTTTCATTTCGTAGATTTCTAATACAATGATGGATCTCCAAAGGTTTTATAAATCCATCTAATATCACCGCGGAACAACTTATTGTATAAGTGTATCGGTTTCTATGCTGGCAGCAACTTCTACCTTTCCTAACCTAAAAGACTAAACGAAAATACCCTAGAAACACACAAAAGCCACTAACCCCGAAAGCATTGGTTCATAATTTTCTATACGAATACTTACTGAAAATTATCTATTCTGGGTCTAATCAAACAATCTTAAAGCAACGTCCTAAACAACTCAAAACCCAAAATCAGAATTCTGACGGTGGGTGATTTCCTTACTCATTCGTATAAACTAAAACAATGATATTTTTAATCCATTTTAAAAATGTATATGATCCTGTTTTAGTCAATCCTGAACTTTTTCTTGCATTCGTACCGAGTTTGTTTCTCCATTGAAACAATATCGTATGTTATATTCCAATTGAATGAATACTTGGTAGAAAAAAGAAAATCGAAAGTACTGGACTAGGATCTGAAAACCCTCTAGAACTAAAATCCTAACTAAACATCCACAGAGTTCACGATTTTTTTTTTCGATTTTTTGTCTGTTTTAGTGGGATGACGTTAAATGAGACTTAATGGGAAATTGAAATAGGATAAATTGTGGTTCCCAAACAAAGAATCCCTTATGTTTCCGCTAGCATCTTCTGTTACGAGTATCCTGCCTGAAAAAAATTAGATTAAATGGTACAACAAAATTGGGATATACTTATATAGATACAATATACTCGTACATACTGAGTTGGAAGTGGACAACTATATATTTTGCAATTGAATATGGTCGGTATGCAATGTTTTTATTTTTCATATTTCAACAAAATTTCAGGTCTGTCTCTGTGTTGGACACAATTATTTTTCAGATTAAGCATGTAGGGGAAGTTGAAATTACATAAGCTTTTTTGTTGAACAAAATATATAGAGAAGATATTAAAATGTAATGTTTACTTTTTTTTATATTCATTGCAAATATTTCACAATACGTTTTAAATAAAAAAAATTAAAATACTAAATAGATTTTGAAGACAATGAATACAGTCAAACTAAAATAAACACGTATTTTGTAACGAACTGGATTTTACCATCTTCTATCTCTTTGGATACCTACTAAAAACAGTTGCACCTGAGGCAATAATTGTTCAAAATTGCAAGGTAAATATTTCTTGCATACACATACTTTAACCACCCGACTACATATTAGGAATTGTAATATATCGATTATAAAATAGAGGAGACAGAGTGGAGTGAATCCCTGTGAGGGGATTTTCGTGAGAATTAAGTTTTAGGGAAGTGTTTAGTACAAGCTAAAGTTGTGTCAAAATGCAGTTAAAAAGCTGATATAAATCATTAATATGATAATCATTAAGTTAGATTTAAGTTACACCAAAAAATGTCTTAGATGCTGTAAGCCTACGAATTTTGATTAACTTAAAAGTTTTAATGGCCATTTTCATCACTGACGTTCCATTCCACATATACGTATAATTACTTAGCATTCAATTTCAGATAGAGAATTATATCATTTCGGTCCATCCTTGTCGCTCAAATTGACAGATAACGCAAGCCTTTTGGCTTGGGTATAAGTGCGGTTCTTCAAAAATGATTTTGAGAAACCTTGACCGAGACGTAATACCCTCAACTGGATGTTGAGGTAATTACAATAAAGTTTTGATTGAAATAATATCATCAATAGGTAGGTAATTCCCATTGGTAACTTGCCATACCTCTTCATTCAAAAGCTATTTCCGTAAATTTTTCCGCTATCCTTGTTAATATATACACAAACATATTATGTACATGTGATATTCTTGGAAAATATTTACATGGCAAAATTGACAACCGAAATTGGCAGCGTTAGCCTCTGTGCTTGTTTGGGGTAGAGCTGTGTAAATCGTTCATTTAAAATCATCGAATCGTTCAACAATCGATTACGAAAATGATCCGATAATTTCAATCAATCGATCATTCGATCATTTTCATTTCACTGAAATGATTCAATACTGTTCCTATTCGATTTTAATTTCGATTTCGATGATAAGATTGACTTGTGTCTTTGATAGTTCTCAAAAAATACTCTGTTATTGTAAGCCATAAATTGCCAAATAACATCGAATGATGGCTACTTTGTACCTGGAATACAAAGTGTCAAAAAATTCAAGAAAATGAGATTTTATTTGTTGCTTCGAAAAAGAATTTTAGGGCTTTCCGCTAACATTTGGTACGAAATACTCTTTGTACATCAAAACTGAATTCGTCTTCTATTCTTTAAGTCATAAACTGTCAAATTACATCAAAGGATGGCTACGATTTCGATGGATTAAGAAACGTCAAAAATCCACATTAAACATACCAGATCCTGATACATCAAATAACATCAGTTCAACCCAACAATTGTTTGTGCGGCCTACAACATCAACAGCCGACCAGATCAATCATGTTCTTCAATGCCGAGTTCAACCCAAAAATTCTAGTCCACCGTCCGTTTGGCTTTCATAATCCACATTGATTGAATCGGAACAAATGGAATCGAGTAAATCATGATTAATCGAGTCAACTGATATCGAAAATCGAGACTCATTGAAATGATTGAAATAGAAAATCGAGAATCCCGAAACGAGAATCATCTAAATGTTTGAGATTGAGATCGATTAAAATGATTGATTTCGATCATCAATACTTTTCGATGATCGGATCAAGAAAATCGAATCGATCCTGATTGACACAGCTCTAGTTTGGGGGTTAGCGAATTGTGTTCCCACCAACTATAACCAAGTTACACTTAACTCACATAGTGTTGATAAAATGAAGACAATGGCAAGAAAATATTGCTGGTGTTCAAAACTAAACTCGAACCTTGAACAAATTGTTTCCTTTTTTCGTTAAGCAAGTAAAAATCCAAAATAGGAAAACGATTAAAGTACATTCATTCAGAGGGGATTAAGGTGACAAAAACTATGATTACTGGCATCGGGTAAAACGAAAGCCCTTTCTCTTGAGAATGAAGGCACGGACATTGACGTCTGGTCGGTAGGTTGAATACGAATTCGGGACCATCAGGATTCCTTTTAGAACCAAACAAAGATCGATAAACCAAATAAACTCTGGAAGAATCCATTCCAGAACGCGTAGTTGTAAAAGAGAAGGAAGACCATCCCCTTGCAAATGAGGAGGCATTAGTATCCACTTCCTAAATTTTAAAATGACACAGGACACAGGACCAGCATCAGGCAAGACTTCAACTATCTGCTCAGGACAAAGAATTGAATGGGAAATCAGCATCTTTCAAAATTTTAAGTCACCGGGTGAAGATGGTATTTTTCCATTCCAAAAAGGGAAAGATGAATAAATTCCTAAGATATAGGCATCCTTCGAAGTAGCTAAAGTCAGTTTTTTTTTTATAATTTTCACGCACTAAGGGTGACTATCCTTAAAATGTTTTAGCACAGTGCGAGCTTTTTAGGAAAGTAAAAGAGGATTTAAAAAGGGATACCGATGCATATTGGTTTTGAATGTCTAAATATTATGATGGGAAGCAAACATAGAGTCGGGTATATAACATTCCACATTCGTGTAGTGGACGCTAAAGAAAGAATTCCTGAATTTAACAGTACGTCCGAAGTTGGGCTCAAGGGTAAACTGATGGGAATTGATTGAAGCGCGAGCATTGTGGTTAAATTGGTTGGGGGGAGGAATGCAGCTGGCTATTTTAATAGAACAGTGTTTATAAGAATAACTGTAAAATAATGAAAGACAAGAAACATTACGACGGTGATCGAAAGATTCAAATGTTTCTGTTATGATTTAATCACCTATCATTTCTAAAGCTCTTTTTTGGATTCTATCGAAGAGACTCAAGTGAGTTATTGGAGCACCTGCTCAAATATGGGAATTTTACTTGAGCTTTGGACGAATATAGGCCTTATACATTACAGCCAGATCAGAAGGGGTAAAAAATTTCTTGCAACGTCGAAGGAAACCTTAGCATTTAGCAGCGTTTTTGGCGACGTCGAATATGTGGTCATTCAACACAAGGTGGTCTGTGATGCACATACCGAGAACTGAGAGTTGTTGGGTTTCCTCAATGCTTGACAACAGCAGGCAGCATTACGTTTTTTGAGTATTAAATTCTACGCTGCTTATAGTTCCCCATTTCACGCTGCCGTTCTAGATTCATATCCGAAGAACAAGGACATATATCTGGAAACGATTATGAGAAGTTGAGGGTAGGTACTGTCATCAGAAAAACAATTTAATGGATTAGAAGTTTCAGACAAAAGATCATTACTAATTATCAGAAAGAGAGTCGGAGAAAAAACGGAGCTCTGTGACACACCAGCATTTATTTTATGGACTTCAACCATGCAATACAATTTGTATTGAGCGGCCTGAAAGGTAATTTCTAATCCAACGAAAAAGAGATTTACGATATCAAAAGCACGCATTTTCGATAAGAGAGCTTGATGCCAAACTCTATTAAATGCTTTTGAAATATCAAGTGCAATAATGTTACTTTCTCCAAAACCATGTAAAAATTTGTGCCAATGTTCGGTGAGATATACCATCAGATAACCTGTGGACCTATTGCTACGATAGCCATACTGCCGGTCGTTAAGAAGCTTTCGTTCTTCAAGATATTTCTTGAGCTGATAGCTTATCAGCTTTTCCATGACCTTAGAAAGAAGGGATGTAAGTGCATTTGGACGATAGTTAGTGGGCGAAGAAGATTTGCCTTTTTTGGAGACGGGCTAGACAAATGCTGTTTTTCATCCACTCAGAAAGAGACCAGTATAGAATAGGACAGATGGAAAAGCTTACGCAATGGTTTTGCTAGCGTTGAAGAACGTCTCTTCAGAACAATTGGGGCGATACTATCCGGGCTAGCTGATTTGTGTATATCGAAATCATTTTTGCAACTGTACGAGTGCGAAACAAGATTTGTTTCATAGACGTCGAATTGGCAGCAAACTGTGCTGCAAGCAACTGGCTTTTTCTTGTGAGCTGACTTAAGGACTGTAATTGCAAACGAGCGTAGGAACGGAAGACGAAGTAGTATTTCGTACGTTTTTTTTACAAATGGCCGAAAAGTTTTAATACCTTTGGGACATTCTCGTATTTTTTGCGGTAATTTTTGATCATGCAATGAATTTGGTTCTTTGAATATGATTATTACAGGTCTTTCTAGCTTGTGGAACTTATTCCTGTTTTCCTCAATAGGGTTAGCTTTATAATATTGGAAACTTACTTGTCAAACCCTAATAACCGCTTAACTGCTCGAATCAAACTATTATCATTCCAAAAAGAATAAAAATTTTACTATAATTGGCAAAAAAGATCAACAACACATCCAAAGTCTTTAAGACCGGCAAGTTTAACATGGTTTTTATTGAAGATCGGAAATATTAATAAAAATCCCACTTTACCATAACCAGCATGCTTTTATGGCGGGTAGATCTACTGAGCTCGTCTTTTTGAACTTACAAGAACGAAAAAGATATTTTTAGATGCTTAAGAAATGTTTTTATGCGGCTTCTTAGATATCAAGAGTGATTTTAAGGAACTTGTAAGGAAATGCGTACCAGATGGATAAATGAATAGTAAGGCACAAGAACTGCAGAAGCATACGCAGGACAAATTGTTCAGAAAATCCTCACAACAAGAGGCTGTGTTCAGGAAGGAGTTCTATCAACCTAGCTGCGGAGTCTCGTAGTGCATGAATTACTAAAAAATCTAGCTTCGGTTTTACTGATGACATTATAATAACAGACTTGTGGAAGTTTGAAGAAAATCTCTGTGATATATTCCAAAGAGGACTGACAATTACTAGTAAATTTTACCTATCAGTAGGCTTAAACACATCATCCTGCAAGGACAACTATCATACTAAGTAAAATGCACGACTGGATCGCACGAACTTGCTCTTATGTAAAAGTACTTTGGAATTTAATATACATTTTATAAATATAAAACATGGATTTATTGAGATAAAAATGTTCAAATGCATGGAATTGCCATCTGATTTCCGGAAAAGTATGAATTTATGCAACCAAAGCTCAAAAATCGTTTTATTATTAAAGTCATTTTTTATATAACAAATTTCTTTAAAATTTTTCGAGAACAAAATTTCGATGCCAATTTTAAGTAAAGGGTGGTTAAATTTTAAGGGCCGGTGTTGAATGTGAACCACACCTAAGCGTCAAGTTTTTTTCTGCATTTCATTTGACATTTATCAATTTCAGACTAACTCAATTTGAACCATGGAAAGATACACAATCGAGCAACGCGTTAAAGTTATTCAGGCCTATTATGAAAATGGGCGTTCAAATCAAATTGCATATTATGCACTTCGTGATTTTTTCGGTCAATTTAATCGTCCAAATATGCGTACAATCGGAAAAATCGTGCAAAAATTTGAGCAAACCGGGTCTGTAGAAGATGTGAAAACTCCAGTGCATGCTCGTACAGCTCGTACTGCAGAAAATATTGCTGCTGTTCGCGATAGTGTGGCTGAAGAGCCGTCCACATCAACTCCTCGTCGTGCCAAACAATTACACCTCTCACGCCCGTCGTTGATGAACATTATGCATGAAGACTTGCATTTACACGCTTACAAGGTGCAATTTGCAATTGACTCAAGAACTAAAGCCGCTTGATCATTTCAAGCGTCGTCAATGGTCAGAATGGTGGCCAGAAATGGCAACAATGGATGGTCAATTTTCGAAGAGAAATCATCTTCAGTGATGAGGCACATTTTCACCTCAGTGGATTCGTCAGTAAGCCGAATTGCCGCATTTGGGCGAATGATAATCCAAGAGTGATTGTCGAAAAACAAATACACCCACAAAGAGTGACTGTTTGGTGTGGTTTATGGGCTGGCGGCATCATCGGGCCGTGTTTTTTCCAAAATGAGGCCGGTCAGGCAGTTACTGTGAATAGTGTTCGCTATCGTGAGATGATAACGAACTTTTTATGGCCCGAATTGGAAGATATAGATGTGAACGATATGTATGGTTTCAACAGGACGGTGCCACTTGCCGACAAATTCAATGGCCGTGTTATCTCACGTGGTGGCGATGTCAATTGGCCGCCAAGATCATGTGATTTGACACCGTTGGACTTTTATCTTTGGGGTTATTTGAAAGAAAAGGTGTACGTCGATAAGCCAGCAACAATTCAAGAGCTAAGGGATGAGATAATTCGGCACATTAACGGCATATAACCTAAATTATGCCTCAGCGTCATCGAAAATTTGGACCATCGGATGGAGGTGTGCCGCCGAGGTGGCGGCGGCCATTTGGCCGATATTTTGTTCCATACATAATTGAACCATACCAATATTATCATAATAAAAAGAAATAATAATTTCCGAGATAATTTGTGTTTTATTCAAAATCAACATCGGCCCTTAAAATTTAACCACCCTTTATTTAGTAGTATAGATTTTAGGAAATAATTTCAAAAAATTATCGTTCACACGTTTTAAAAATATTGATTTTTCAAAAATTTTTAAATTCCAAAATATATTTTTTCGAATATTTTAATATACAATATTATTTTAAACATAAGAGGGCTCCTGCTAAAAACTTTTGGTTAAAATTGTTAGAGCCGTTGATGAGAAAAGCGAAAATCAAAATCACACCTATTTTTTCGAGATAAATAAGAGTTAAATAAGTACAATTAGTTTTAGATCCAAAAAAAATTCAATTTTCCCTCTAGAGAATCACCGAAAACTCTTAAGTACCGAGTTTGAAGAAAATAGCTCCAGTGGCTTAGGCTGTAGCGAGAGGTACACCCATACAGACAGACAGACGGAGTTGTCGGACCCACACTGAAAATAAATTCTTAGGTAAAATTGATAAAAACGTTTTTGTTGACCTTCAACAAAACAATTTTATCGTTTTGATTAAATTTTGTCATTACGAAAGAATTATTTTGTTGATTTCACAAAATGTTTATAATTCTGCATGTTTTTTGTCAGTTTAACAAAATATGCACTATAAGTCAGTTTAACAAACCAATAAAATAAGACAAAATAAAACAGAGATTTTTGTCACATCCACAAATTTTTTAATGATGTAAACAAAATGTTTGTTGTTTCTACAAAAAATCTGTTTTGTAAATGTTTGTCAATATTACAAAGTTTTTGTTATTTTTTTTTGTCAATTTAACAAAAAATGAAAAAAAAATGTATTAAACATATCTACAAATATTTTTATTTTGAGATTGAGTTATTTTGTAATATTGATAAAATAAAATTATCAGATAAATAAAACTATTTTGTTCGGAAAACAAAAAAAATCTGTGAATATTTTTTTGTGATGATATACCTAGTTCACATTTGGGTTTTCTCAAAAAATCGGTGTAAGATTAAATGAATTTAACAAAAATTGCGTATTGTTAATACGCCTTCGTAGATTATTCCATGTGAGATTGCAGGGACGAAACGCCAATTTTTGTGGACTTAAAGGTCTTAAAAAAATGTATTTTGAAACAAGAAACATTTTTAAATTGAAAGTAACCATTGTTATTAAGCTGACAGATAAATTTTGTGGATTCAGCAAAATAAATTTGTTAAATTGACAAAATCTTTTGCTGATTTGTAACATTAACAAAAACATTTGTTGATACAACAAGAGAATTGTTAACATGACAAATTAATTTTGTAAATTCTACGAAAATTTGTCATATTGACAAAATATTTTTGTTACTGCAACAAATCAATCTGTTAGCTTAACAAAATAATTTTGTAGATACCTACAACAAAATATTTTTTGTTACCTCAACAAATTTCTGTAATTTTTATCAATTTGATAAAACGTTTTGTTGGACGTATATTGACAGAATTTTTATTAGCTCAACCTACATTTTTATCATATACTCGTAAGTATACCTAGATTTCATTTTCAGTGCCTTTATTCGTCTTCGCTATCATCGTAATGTCAACTTTGATCAAAGTCTCGAGTTCGATTTTTTTTTCAAATGCAGAACTTGCTCTATAGTACCTATATCGTAAGTAAAAACGACAAGTGCAACACATAAAACCTATAAGGTTAACTTGTGAAGTAAGTAATCGACATCTAAAACATCCTTAGATAAATGTACACCATGATACTCGTAGTTAGATAAATCATAATATATGGGACGGCTGCGTGGTATAAAAGAACCGAACTAGCAACTAGCTTGCACTTCAAATGGGAACAAGACCCGGAACGTCAAAGGATAACGACCTGGGAGTATGAATACCTAGAACTTGAGAACTCTTTAATGATTGAATACGTATGTCCTCGCGTATTATGAAGAGATATCCAAAAGTTATGATGTATGAAAAGAAAAAAATTTCGATATTTAGTACACCAATTATTACAAAACAAAAGCCTGATAGATATGCGCACATGCCCCTACTAATGAAGCTTGTCAAGAAAGAGTTTTCTGTCCTGTCCAAGGTGCAATGTTATAGTTGTACTCGGGGACCTCAATACTTAAGTATCTGGCAACAAGATCTGCAAACAAGAATACATTCAAGCAAAGAGTAAAGAATAAAATTATATTACCACATATAAGTACATATGTATTGCATCTTACTTCAATGTTATCATCTTACTTCAATTTATTATAGGTACATCTAAGTTTCTAAGAACATAGGTTCACATATACATATGTACATATGTTATGTACATACATGTTGAGTTAAACCGGGCATAAATTATTTTCTATGTGCTCATCACAAATCGTTTCCGGGTTGCAAGGTTGCATGTGTGCCAAACTTATATCTCTTGAAACTTTGTTGTCTTCATCGCATTCTTTCAAAATGACACACATTTAAACATATAGACATCATAGCAGGGAAGGAAGCAAGCAAACAAAACAAAACGTTCTCTTCACTTCATTTTACTAGGAACTTAACAAGGATCATCCCCCAGGTGCAAAATCGCTTTGTATGTCATTGTTGCAAATACACTGTCTTCATATCCACAAGAAAATACATGGCTCAAAACAATGACCGAACAACCATGACAACCACGTTAGAAACATTCATTATGCACACGTGCTTCCATGACGTGTATAATGAAATCAGAGGTTAATTCGAAAACAGAGGCCTCAATCATTCTAGACTCTCGTTCTCGTCCCTTTACATATTTAATGGGTATAGCGAACATAATACACGTTCATACATATCTACTGTGCTTTTCACAGCTTCTTATTAGCAACATAGCGTGAAGAAATCATCCTGAAAAGGACATGTTGCTGGTTAGCAAATGGATACTGATTTTCCATTTAAATTGCATCGTATGCTTTAAGAATACTACAAAGGTGTGGAATCGTTTTAAATTTGATTTTAATTAAATCTTAGACAAAGCTGATTATTGCAGGAATATTTTCTTTTAATTTTTGGCGAGAACCTTTCAAAAAAATTTGTTTTCTAGTATAATTTGAGATGGCTGAACATGGAAATGGCAACACTTTTTCTTTTTAAAGAATATTTTCCAGATAATTGCAGAAATCCTGTTTTTACTATTTCGTAAAATGTAATGAGACTTACTTATGGTTTATTTTCAAAACGTAAATTATTGTTTTTTGAAAGGTGCCGTCAAATAAAGTCCAACGAAATAAGGTGGAATCGACTTTATTTTCTATTCAGATCAAAAATAATGTCAAATTCCACGCTTTTTTCATGGTCGACTTTATTTTCATAGGAAAAGACCGAAAGAAGGTAATTTATGTCGAAAATTAAAAAAATGTAAAAATAAAATCAGCTTGCCATTGATCGCAACAGCTCAACATTTTACGTAGTAGCCTCAGGAGAATTCGGCACAAAGATCACGATTTGACGTCAGCTGAAGCAGCCACTTAAACGACCTTGTTTTCCACAATCAAAAGGAATGTTTCCTCTTACTAATAAAGCCATAATAAATGGAAAAAAATTTAATTTTGTACATTTCATTGCATTTTTAAAACGAAACTTGTATTTTACCTTTCAAAATGCGTACAATTAACTTAATATAATTTAATTTGATTACAATTTCTTTCGCCGACTATGGAGGCAAGCTGTCTCCCCTTCTTATCTGGCTTTAATATATAAAAGCTTTATTCATCCGAAACTTGATTACAACTTTCATACTTGCAAAGGGGCTCCTTTAATTCACTTGTGTGTTGTGTATTTTAGATAGAATTCAAAGATAGCATTTGCATCTGTCCAAAAACGGCGCATTGTATCATATCTATCATTATTTTATCGCTTTTTTTTAAACGGTGTTCTAGTGAAATAGGCAGTTGGTTTCATCCCCTTTAAACAATTTAATACTCAACGCTTTTAGGAATTGCCATCAGTTTACCCAGAAGTCCAACTTCCGACTTACTGTTTAGTATACAGAAATTCTATTTTCAGCTGCGGAACACGAATGTGGAATGCTCTACCTAGCTCTATTTTTCTTCCCATTGTAATATTCGGAACTTCAAAACTAAAACGCAACACTCGGTTTGTGAAATATTAAAAAACAGGCATAGAACATTACCTCGCATTTATCAAACCAGGATATTTTTGCACTGAAAGGTTTTACTATATGTCGAAAACGTATTGTGGTGCAATGAACATTCCCTTTTTATATGAAACTCTATTGAATATACATATTTAGGTAACTTAATTGAAATTGTATATTCAGAGTGTCCAGTAAATAATGTATAATCTTGAAACTATAACAATCATTCATTCTTGGTCGTAGGGTTAAGATATTTGCGGAAGGTCGAAAATAAAAAAATATAAATGAAAATATGTTATAACTTTTAGACCCTATGGAAAAATTTTTTTAAATATTTTTTTTTTTTAAGGTTACCCATTGCCATTAGTGACTGGACATTCTGTATATGTACCATTTTCAATTCAATTCAAATGATTTATTTATTGCAATTTGTCATTACATTTATAGTATTTTTTTATGAATTTTGTAAGCATTGGCTTAGGCGTCAGCTCGACTGGTAACTTTATTGAACAAGTTAAAAGAAAATTAATGATTAAGTGTCTATGTATTGGTGTTATGCAAGTTATCAGTTATGAATATTGGACATACACTTCTAGCTCTTAGGTTAAACAAATTATATGGGTTCCCATTTCAATGGAGAAGCTCGGTTCTTGATTCAAAAACCTGTAAATTATCCTTGTACGAGTAACAGAGGGAATTTTAGAATATGGCACACAAGTTTCAATCAAGTTGTCTATAAAGAATTCTGATTTTTGATTGACATGCCTTTGTCGTTTAGAGTCTTCAAGTTTGTGGTTGATTTCGCAAAATTTTACTTTCTTGTAGGCCGAACACTTTAATTAAATAATGAGTTTATATCTTGTAGGGTTAAAGAAAAAAGTTTTGGCAATAATGTTGAATTAGGTAAAGAGAATATTGAATATATTTTCTTTATAAAGTTCCTCTGAAACTTTACAATTTCCTCGTTTTATGGGATCGTTTGAGAAAATATTTTTTCAAGTAAAATTAATTAAAATTTTTGAAATTTTGGCCTTTTCTGCGCAATGTGCTATATTGAGCAACACTACCAAATACCTGGGGCCAAATTACCGCATCAGTTATCGAGTAATACGTGACTGAATTATGTGAGTTTGGCATTACCGCTTACGTTATCGAGCAATAAATTACTCCAATTTGACATTTTCATTCGATTACTGATGGGACTCACTCACTCGTCACTGAAGCGGTAATTCGGCCCCTGTATTCTTCGCAATTACATTCATGAAGAATATACGCATTGTTGAAATTTTATAATATTAGGTTAGATATATCTGTTAGGGTTGTTACTTGGTTAAAGCTTATCCTACCATGGAGATCACCGATGTACATTATCCTTTTTTTGATATATGAAACATTAAAAGTAATAACAAACATATTAGGATTCTCTAAAAGCCTTACGACGTTATCTTAAATTTCTACGAAATTTATAGAGATTCAGAATCGATGTTTTCTATGTTTTGACCAGGAATCCAAAAAAGATTAAAATTCAAAAGTTTTCAAAAAATCTATGGACATGAACTTATTATTTAGCACTGATGCATTACATGAAAATATCTTACAATGATTAGTTAAAGAGCTTACGGCGACTATATGTCAATTTATCAATGTACGAATACTACTACTATCGTGCGCAAGTGGCATCCTTGATTGAAGATCAGTTGCTGTTGATTTAGTACGTTGGAAGTGATTCTGAAGTTGATTTGGCAGGTTAGTTTATTTAACAGAATCAAATTTAATGTCGCATAGCATTTGTTGTAGCTCGTGCTCTTCATCAATTTCATTATTAATAAGATTTGCGCAAAATTTTAAACAGCTTAATATTTAGGCATTAGTATGATACATACTACTTAACAATTTGCTAACATTTAAGTAGATTACTAACTCTTTCTTAATGTTAAGCATATTCGAACTAAGTATCGTGCTAAGGCTATTTTTTCAAAATTGCTTCTGAACACACGTAAAACAATGACAGTTTATGCAAAAAACTAAGTAAATAGACCTTTCTTGGGGTTTGTAAATGTCAAATGGTCATATGAATTTAGCACGATACTGAACAAATAAAATAGGTATTCGATTATTTTAACTTTAATAAAAGGGTAGAGAAGGATTGATGCTATATTCGAATAAAACAGCTTTAACATCGTACTAATTCCACTAAAATTGTGTGCCATTATTATTATGAGTGAAGTAAAATGATTTATTTTCAATTGAAATTGTGTTATTTTTTATACGAACTATAGTATTTAGTTTGTAGTTTCTTATTATTTTTCTGCGATTAATGAGTATTCGTTGCTTTAATTGTATATTCTTTGAAAGATCGAGCTGAACAAACACAGATAGTGTATTTAATTTGTATGCATTTTAAAGTAATTTCACTTGACACCGTGTGTACTTTCGTTTTAGTTGTAATGTCATTTTCATTTATTTTTACGGAATCTACAAAATTTTGGGGACATTCATTGGGAATTGAAATGTTAATTTTTTTGTTTCATAGTTAACGTCTTTTTGATTCCAGTTCTCATTCCCAAGAGCTACATCTCTTTTGCTTCCAAGAGAGGCCAGGGGGGTCATTCCGTAATTTTCTAAACGATAATTGTCTGCCAATTCAATAGAAAACAATACAAAATGTCAATTTACAGTGGAAACTCAATCACTCAACTACAGTCACCTACAAAATTCAAAATTAATGTAAGACGATACCTATTTAGCTATCGTCC
The DNA here is from genome assembly GCA_911387755.1 of Chrysotoxum bicinctum. Lineage (NCBI taxonomy): Eukaryota > Metazoa > Arthropoda > Insecta > Diptera > Syrphidae > Chrysotoxum > Chrysotoxum bicinctum. Next base: position 125,155,344 of record OU426988.1, on the reverse strand, counting down.
AAACGCTATCGTTTTGACGATAGCGTTTTAACGATTATCGACTTACGTGAATCAAAAAGAGGCAACGCTATCGTTCAAACGATATCGTCTGACGATAATCGAGTTACGGAATGACCCCCCAGGTCTTATTTGGTTTCTAGGTTTGTACTTGCCAATGGAAACTCAGTTTGGAGCGAAGAATCCTGAATTGATTTAAATAATGTTTTGCAAATTCGAATTATGCACAAGCATGGTGGCGCGTTTAAAAATGTTATAACTAACTTGTTACTTGGTGTGTTATCTGATGAAAATTTTCTTCAGATTTTGCGTTTGTCAGTCATGTGACTTCAGATTGCAAATTAAAAATTTAAATTTTTGAAGAATTTTGCTACTTTTATCTAGTTTGTGTCCGATTTATGGAATATAGTTTATTTAAAAGAACTTTCAAAAACTGCGACTTAAATTTTCATTTTAAATAAATTTATAAGAGTTATATCTATGTATGTTCAAATTTTAATTTTCACAGCAACATTACCAGAATATATGTATAAATGCTAATATTTGGCTATTTATACTTATGAATTTCATTAAGTTGGGGCTCTGGTAGTTGTAAAAGTTTTAGTCCATACTCGATAAGACATGATTTTTAGTGTGGTCAAAAATCATTTTGAAAAACTAAATTAGATCGTAATCGAAACATAAAACTAGGCTGGTTTTGAAAACCATAGATATTGAATTGACAGAAAAAAACATAGTAAAAAATAGAAAAAAGTTAAATTTTAATTATGTTTTTTTTATTCAGTGTGTAATTGAAAATTTCCTATAGGTACTTTTGAAATTTTCAAATTCATTTTATCTAACACCAATAAAGTGACAAAAAAAATCTTTTTATAAAATTATTGATTCAGTGAAATTTATTCGTTATTTTACTATATGTACTAAATTCCGCCAAATTCCTAAATTGTATTGAAAGTTTGAGTTTTATCAGTCGTCAATATTCACATCAGCGACATTTCTGATTTTTTGGAACAAAAAACAATTTTATACATGTTTGTAGAAACATGTATTGTATAACATCAAGCAAAATTTTAAATCTTAAGATAAGAAGTATGATATTTGTTAAACAAATTAACAAACCTCTCATATTTCCACCTTCATACAAAATTCTTTTTAATCAAATTTGAAATTCTAATTTCTTAACCAAACTTGAAAATAGAACAAAATAATTTACCATAAGCACTTCTTTAATATCATTTTACAAATGAAAACTTACCAAATTCTGCTACCGATTATTTTCATCTTGACAATCAATGACGTCCAATGCGTGATTAAACATTAGGAACTGTCAAAATATGCCGATAACATGAACATTTTTAGAGTAAATTTTCCACCTATTGGTATATGTAATAAGGGTGGTCCACCGAGAGAATTATCAGAGAATTATCTTAATATTTTTTATTATGATATGATAGGATTTATGACAATTATGTGTGAAATAAAATATCGACCAGAAGCTCGCCACGGCTTCGGTGTAATACCTCTATCCGATGGTCCATATTTTCAATGAATATGAAACATAATTGAGGTTCAATGTCGTTAATGTACCGAATTATCTCATTATTAAGCTCTTGAATTGTTCTTGGCTTATTGACGTACACTTTTTCTTTTAAATATCCCCAAAGAAATAAATCCAACGGTGTCAAATCACATGAACGTAGTGGCCAATTAACATCGCCAACGATGTGAGATAACACGGGCTTTGAATTTCTCGCGCAAAAGAGCCATTCTTTCGTGCGCTGTATGACAAGTGGCACCATCCTGTCGGAAGCACATATCGTCCAGGTCAAAATCCTCAATTTCTGGCCACAAGAATTCTGTTATCATCTCGCGATAGCGAACACCATTCACGGCCATTAAACTTTCATTTTACTGAGAAACTGAAACTGTTACTTAACAACTTTTGCATGCTATTTTTTTTTTAATTTTTAATTTCTTTTCCGTATCTATTACATTGTCTTGATTATAAAAATGTTACAATTCTACAATCTGCGAAAAATTATAATAAAAGATGTGTTCAGGGGCCTATTGCACCAACTTACAAAATTGTGAATACAAGCATTTTTTTAACAAATTTGTAAAAAATCGAGATTTTTTCATTTGTAATTTATTTGTTAAACACAAATTTGTACTTGTGAATTACAAGTCACATATTTGTTGACAAATATAATTTGTCGTTGCACAAAAAAAAGTTGTAATTCTTAATTACAAGCAAAAATTTGTGAAAATCGTTCTTTTTTTGTGGGTTTCTGTTGCACCATAATAAAGCGATCACAAATTTGTTTCAGTTTGTGAAAAAATTCTACAGGTGAAAGACCCTGTGTAAATATTTCTACAAATTTGTTAACACAGTTATTTGAACATGGTGCAACAAAAAATCGTATACAGGATTTGTTTTTGTAGATTACAATAACAAATTTGTGGTTATAAATTGTAAACTGGTGCAATAGGCCACAGATGTTACATAGTCTTATAAAGAACACCGAAAATAATATTTGAAGATGATCAGGGGCCTATTGCACCAGTTTACAATTTATATTATTATTTAGAGTTACAAACATATGTACAAGTATGTATAATTTTCTTATTGTAGTTATATATCTATCAAGAAATCACAATATGTATGCAGGGTATTCCAACAATCAACACATTTGAAAGAATTGATAAAATATTCTAATAGTGCGGAGATAAAATTACATGTACCTATAGCTTTTATGATTTCAAATTGAAAATCCTAAATAAATTCAAATTTTTAAAATGCGAACAATACCAAGTAAACACTTTGATGTCTTCAAAAAAATATTTATTAAAGTAAAATACACTGAGACTGGGTCGCACGAACTTGCTCTTATGTAAGAGACTAAGAATTTTAAGAATGAATGTTATTAGAGAAAAACTATTCATAAACTTCATAAGATTCATTTTTAAAATGATAAAAACAGCTTCTTTAGTAGTTGGCTGTAAAATAGGAGGCCATGTGATTCAAACAAATATTGGTTTATGCAAAACAAAAATTATAAGTCCTTGCAGTGGTTTATAAAAAAATAAGCTTTTATATACAAAATTTTAAAAACATTTAAAAAAAAAAATTTGTAACGTCAACTCAAAATTTGTATTACTGCACGAATAAAATATAAAGTTACAAAAAATATTAAATCGTTTTTGAGATATCGAATTTTTCAAAAAAAAAAATATTTGTTTTTAAATTGAAATGCAATGTTTTCTTAAACTTTTTAGAAGCTTCTCTATAAGATATTTCATTAAAATCCGTCATAATGAGAAATTCAAAATTCGAAAAAATGGTTCTATAGTAGCTACAGTCAGTAATATATTACTTTCAATTTTTTTTATTTAATTATAGATCGTAAGAATTAAACAAAACCAAAATTACCGAAATTCTCGGACCCTTTTTGGAGAAAAATACGATTTTCGAAAACCATTTTTTAACATTTGAATGATAAGTACCGTTATTTTTATGTAAAACAAAATTTTTTTTCACACATCTTGTAGCTTGTATTAAGAAACAAAAAAATCATAACTTACCTTATATGTAGTACCTATAAGTCACAACTAAAAAGGGAAAGACATTGACAGCCTTATTTATTATTTTTCACTAATACTAAAACGGCTCTAAACCTCCTATCCACCAGTATTAGCTTATTCCACCGCTATTTTTACTCGTGCATTTTCATTGTAAATAAGCTTTTCAGGATTAGAGTCGTTGTAAATTCGAAGTAACTTTACTCCGGCGCTAAAACGAAATAATAAATAAGGCTGTGAGTGTACAAGCAGTTTCATGTTAAACATGCCAAAGCAAACAATTAATAATAATCGCAGAAAGTTGAATTGAACTAACTATTAACTTAGCAATAAAAATAATAACTAGAAATAACTACTTAAAGGATGACTTGAGAACTATGCTCCTGGGAACTTTTGAACTTTTAATAAGGCTGGTCGATGAAAAATGTATGTTTATCTTCGTTTAAGTAAGGGAACCTTCCAAAGACACATGAAACTGGGAATTAAGCGAGGAGAAATAACTTCATTATAACTTCCCATAAAGAATTGTGCAAAAACAAAAATATCCCATCTCTTCATTGTCAAACAAATTTTAAGAAATTTTTTAGATTTTTGAATAAAACTATGGGACTTTGTGTGCTTCTTTGCGTTGTTTTTATGCAAAAAAACAAATTTCGTAATCCCGACCCATTCTCTGGTCATATTGCAGACTTACATATAAAGGCTTGCCCCCTTATGAGAAAACCTTAAGATTCAAGGAAAATTTTCTTGTTACTCGTATCATTGAGTACTTGGTTTTTCTTGTTAGCAGTAGACTTGATGGTTATACATGTGTATATTCCCCAAAAATTATAACGGTATTTTGTGTTAACGTTGCATATTTGGAAAGCATTCGTTCTCACGCTATTGTTTGGCACAACTTCCTTCACTTCTCAAGGGGAGCCATTTTTGTTCAACAGCTTTAAGAACAAACTGTACGACATTCCTTAATGCTTTTGTGCAAGATTTTTAAACACATCACATTCTATGCGATGTTGTCGCATCTGCCTTTTAGGTCTTTGGCATGCTGCGGCTCAAGAATTGAGAAAAAAGTTTATAGTAAAATTGCGTAGCAAGAAGTAAGGGAAGGAAAGGGCTGAAGAAAACTTGGGAGATGGATGCGACTGACAGGATTGCCAAATTGCAAGGTTTACAGAAAAACGTGTTTTTTTTTTTTTTTAATTTGTAGGGCAATATATTCTTCGATGTCTTGATATTAACGCAAGTTTTATCATCAAATTGTGATTGTTAAAATTTGCAACGTGAATTTCATTCATTTTTGACTAGTGTGTTTGTAACTATTTCTTATTTTTCGTCATTAAATGTAAGACTACAAGTTGAAAGAGGAAGCTTTCCAAAACTTCTTTGAATAGTATATATTGTTATTACGTGTTAGCGATATATCTGTCTATCTCTATGGTGTATCATTTGACAGCAAGCTTGAATTCATGCAACTCACTAATAAAGCCAATTTAATTCTTGGTTGGATAAAGGCTTACAACGCAGTTTGTTACCAAACAGTTTTACATAAAATTTGTTCGACCGAATCTGGAATTGACTTTTCAAATTCCGCCCAATATAAGGAACAGATACAAAAAAGATACCTAAGGTTCCGTTTGATCTATGAATCACTTATTACAACAGACTTAAACTTATTTTTGTTTTGTCTTCATTGTTAAATTAATAAATTGGAAATATAGACTGCGCCTTTGGTCACATATATATTTTAATATTACACAATGAAACATGAAGAATTTGCCCGAATGGATACATTTTTCAAACTACTGGACTAATTACGAACTATTTAAGTAAGCAAAATGTTTAAATAATTTAATTTCCTCAATGCTAAATACATTTGTTTATCATACTTTAAATTTGACAAGTAAATTGAAATCAAATTTTTTTGCCAACTTTAAACTGTTGGTGGGTGACAAACAGCAGTTTAATAACTATAATTATTTCAGTTAAGGAAAATAATAGATTTTACCAAGATAATTCAGAAATTTAGAAAAGATTATAATAAAAAATAACCAAAAAAACATAGCATAAAGACTCTTATTTATATACAACTTAATACTTAAGAATCTTCAAATGCATAGATATATGTATGTACATTGTACATATGTATACGTTATAAACAAAAAGACTGTCCTAAGAAATATGTTAGCTGTTGTACATGAAACGTGTTAAGCTTTATGCGCGAAACAGATTAAATCGCACGCTGGCCAGCAAATACTTTTCAAACACATTAAACCAGCATCGTGTTTTAATTTTTTGACATTTATACGTCTTATTGTTGTTTCATTTTGTGTTATTGTAACCAGCAACAGCAAATTTTGGATTTTGACCAAACGACGCTGTAGACGTTGCTGGTGCTGGTCTATTTTGTGTTGAACGATTAAAATACATTGGCGCAAAATTTTAAACAGCCTATTGTTGAGGTATTAGTATGATACTACTTAACAATTTGCTAACTTTATAGTAGTTTACTAACTAATTCTTAATTTTAAACATTTTCTAACTAGTATCGTACTAAAAGAATTTTCTTAATAAATTGCTTCTGAACACAATGACATTTCCTGTAAAAAAGTAAGTACACGAACCTTTTTTGATGTTTGCAAATGTCAAAGAGTCATATGAAGCTAGCACGATACTAAAAAAAAATAAAGTATTCGATGATTTTAACATTAATAAAAGGGTAGAGAAAGTATGATGTTATATTCGATTAAAACTTGCCAATTCGTTGCTTTAACCTAGTATCATACTAAAACAGTTTTAGCATCGTACTAATTCAATTAAAATTTTGCGCCATTGGTTCTAAAACAATGGCTTCCGCTGTTGCTGGTGACGTTGCTGGGGCTGGTTCAATCTGCTTCGGCGCTTGAAGCTTTACCACGTTATACCCACACACTTTCATTTTTGATAGATGATCGTTTAAATTTCGATCTCATTTATACAGTTTCAAACAGACAGACTTAATTTTTTTTTCATTTCAATGTTTTGCCGGCACAATCAAGTCAAGTTCATATATGCACCTTTGTTTATACATATAATGCTTTATATTGTGGTGTTTGAATATGGTTCAAGATTGTGAAATGAATAAAAGAAATAGATAATAGTCTTAAGGTTCGTTTGCACTGACATAAAATTTATATTTCTTTTACTGTCTAGTTTAGTTTTTAAACAATATAGCCACCTACTCTAAAAATATAAATTTATTATAAAAAATATGCATTTATAGTAAAATATGCACAAAAAAATGTAAAATATGCATTTTTAGTAAAATATGCAAAAATATGCACTAACGGTTAAATGCCATTTTAAAGGAAATTTCCTGATTCGTATACATAATTAGTTGCGTTGCTTCCAAGGTGTTCCTAAAAAATATGCATTTGCATGGAAATCCGAACCCTAGTTATCATCAATCCATAGCGCTCGCCGTTGACGGTGATGGCCTGGCCGACTTCGTCGTTCTCAAAGCGGTATGGACCGATGATGATGTCACCTGCCTAAAAAGTGACTAAAAAGTGACTTTCTATATGATAATCCCAATTTGTTAACGAACCGACTTGACCAGAAATGGTCCTCTCGGAAAGACGATTATGGTGACCGCAAAATAGAAAAAGCGCGCCAAATGTTGCTAGAGCAGATGACTTTAACAAAACAATTTACTCATTTGCACATGTTGTTGTATGCTATAAATCTACATGTTGATTTGGAAAGACAGGCTAAATAAACAACAGCTAATTTGACAGATTTGGCTTTAACCTCTCATTTAAAAAATAGATTTTCAACCATTGTCTTTTTCTTTCTATATTATAGAATTATTGTTATGTCTGTATAGCTTTCCATATATCCTGCGCAAAGGCATATATGTAGGTATATCATTTATAAAAGTTAAAATTCGGTTTTAACTTAAGTATAACCTTTTGTTATATTTAATACGTAAATTAATTTTAAACGTTCATAAGCCTACAAAAATCGACCTTAGATCAAAATAATTTTATTTTGTATCTTGACAATTTGGTAAGCTTGGCGACTTGCATTAATTCCTTATATTTTTATAAAGGAAACTTTTCTTTGCTGATGGGTATATTGTCGAGAGTTCCCAAAAACAGTTTTTTTTTGTCGTTGGTAATGCGGTTGCGAAATTGCAATAGTTTGTGTTAGTTTCTGTTATAGAAGAACAAAAAAAGTTTTTCTGGGTTAAGTGAGACTCTTCAGTAATATGGAGATACTGATGCATGAGAAATTTAGAGGTGTAACATTTTGGGTGGCACTGATACAAGTATACTCTTATGCAGCTGATGGGAGGAAAACATAGGTAGTAATTCTGAATAGAATTAAGTGGAAGACAGCCTTGCAGGGTTGCATCATGTGATCAGGTTAAAAGAAAAAAGTAAATTCTTTTGTGTAAAAGTTGAATACCGTAGGTATTAATGCAGAAACGCAATTTATCTTATGATGTAAAAAAATTCTTAGATTTTCTTAAGAGGTAATCTGTATGCAAATAGTCTTAATTCGAACAAAATAAAAATAAAATGCACGACTTGGTCGCACGAACTTGCTGTTATGCAGTAGAGTTAGAATTTTAAAAATGAATGGCGAAAATTTTAGTTGAATTAATACGATGTTAAAACTGCTTAAGTATGATACTTAATTAAAACTACTGTTTTGCAAATCGGAACTGAGTTTAGTATCATTCTTTTTTTAACATTTTATTAAAGTTAAAATCAAAAAAATGTAATTAAATTTGGTGGTACAACAGCTCGAAGAGAACCAGACCTAGTAACTTACAAGTCCACAATCATTCCTGTGTGCGTGGTACCAGGAATGGTGGAGACCTACAATTTTCTACCGGTTCCGAACAGCTAATGAGCAGCACTTTTCACAACAAGAGATACTCTTAGTGGATTTGTCAATTCCTGGCAAGAGCAAGAACCCAAGACCTTCTGCATAACAGTCCAACGCATTAACCATTATGCCAAGGGATACTACCAAAAGAATCATAAAATAGCTATTTTATTTTTGTAGTATCGTTCTAACTTCATATTACAATTTGAAATTACAAACATTAAAAATGGTCTGTTAACGTTGTTTTTTGCATGAACTGTCATTGTTTTAGGTGTGTTCAGAAGCAAAAAAATAACCTTAGCATGATAGTAGTTACAAAATGTTCAACATTAAGAACGAGTTAGGAAACAACTTTAAAGTAAACTAATTGTTGAGTAGTATCATACAAATACCTTAATACTAGGATGTTCAAAATTTATGCGCCAATGTTATTAGCAAAAAATATTCAGAAGCGCATAAAATTCATTTTTAAATGCTAAAAAAACTGTTATGGTATTAACAAAATACCATGTGATTTCTTAAGCAAATACTAATTTATGCAAGAATTCAAATTTATAAATCGTTGTAATGGTTTTATAAAGAAATAAGTTCTTATATCTAAAATTTTTAAAACATCGGTTAAGTTGTGGAAGAAAGAACAAAAAATCCCCCCGGGCCACGAAAAAAAACAGTCAAAGTGTGTATTAGTGAGGGCGCAATCAACAAGGACAAAAAAGTGCATCCACGGAAAAACAAAAAAAAAAATTACTAACAGAGTGAGCGATAAACTTTCTTTCTTTCTCCTTCCACTCTCCACAGTATGTTTCGGTTTTGTTGTATCATACATGATTGAATCAAAGTTATATCAGATAAATTGTTTTTATTTGATTTGGAATCCAGGAGCGGATAAATGTACTATTATATGACGAAAGTCAACGAAAAAAGCCCGATGATGGATGCAAATCCGAAACGCGTCGCTTAATAAGTAAAGGAAATAATATATATGTATGTTGTGATAAAAAAGTTTAAATTGAAATAAATAAAATAAAAAAAAATTCCTTTTTAAATTTTTATATTAATTCTTTAAAATCAAAGTTATATTGTGAAGCTCTTTTGGGTCCCGAAACCGATATCATCATAGTTTATTGCCTGTTTTTATTTTTAATGTAGGTTTTCTGTAATATTGAGAGTATTAAGAGTCGATTGTGGCAACATTCGGGAGCTAAGGAAAATTGTACGTGCTGTATATGTCCATTTGTCCATACTGTGAAAGTGAGTCAAAATTTTGATCACACGGAATTCAGCCTGCCTGGTTAAAGGCTTAGTGCCTCTATTCTTCCCTCACCATAGTGTTACCATACATGTAGGTACGTAATGATGTTGCTTATCACCTTCAACCACAATATGGCATTTGTTTGAATTTATTATTGAATCCAGAATAGAGCGTTAAAACTGATAGGAAACAGAGCTATCATGGATTCATTCCCATCGCTTCTTTCACAAGCAATGCTCATTTGAAGAAGCCAGTTGCATTACTTCCCTTCATCAGTTCACCCGTGATACCTGCTTCGCTAGGAATGTTCATCTGTTTACCCTGTAGTCTAATTTTGGTCATACCTTCAGTTTTAACTGTTAAAATGTCGACTAAGGTTTGATCGACAAAAAAAAAAAGTCGACAATTTAAAATCTCGACTATTAAAATGTCGACTGAAAACTTGTCGGTGAAAATGTTGACTTTTATCCAAAACAGAGTTAAATAAAACAAGAATGCTCCCTTTTAATATGTTAACTAAATTTTATTATTAATTCAATTTTATAAATTAAAAAAAAAGGGGAGCGTATCGATTCTTAAAAAGCTAAAGAAACTTTGCATACATTCAACCTCGCACCTACCCCAAATCCTATAGTGTGCTCAAGTAGGGGGGTTGCAGGGGGGCAGCATGCCCCCCCCCCCTTACATAGCACACTGCTTACACGTCGTAATAAGAAAGGGGATTATAAAAAACGGGATTATAAGAGACGGGATTTTAAAAAGCGGTATTATAAAAAACGGGATATCGTACCCAACCCAAAAAAAAAAGGTTTCTTTCATAAGTTGTTATTTATACAAATAATAAACAGAACTATGATCGAAAGTGGCGGCGCCGCATGCATGTGATCATGCTTCACTTTCCCACTGTCGACATTTTTCGAGTAGACATTTTTAAAATCGACTTTTTGAAAGTCGACATTTTGATCGGACGACATTTTTATCAATCGACTTTTTGAACATCGACATTTTGACGATCGACATTTTAAAAATCGGTAAATCGTTCCCAATCCGGGGTCTCTTATCATAATCTTGAGCGCGTGTGAATTATAAAAAAAAAACTATAATTTCCTGTGGTTTAAATTCACAGTCCATAAGCGCATCATTTATACATGCTTTATTTATCACAGCCCAAGCCTTTGTAGAACAAAGATTGTTTTCTCGAAATTACTATAAGAGATCTACTTTTTATTCCTGAAATGTGCATTGACTTTTAATTATATTAAAAATAATGAACATCTTTTACACGCCTTAAATACATATTCCTTATGTATATTCAATATTAAATGTAAATAATATTAACGTTACAATATAATATTGAAAGTATGGAATGGACCGATTCAATTGTTCCAATTGCATCTGCCCACATATTGACGCTGAGTTTGTATTGAAATGATGACTGTCTTCTTTAGCATGGATTTTATGCAGCCCATGTATGAAGATTGTGAACATTTGTGATCCCATCTTTTGTAAATTGAAATTTGTCAGTTATTAAAATGATCATGGGATCGTTCATGCACACTAGTTGAATTTTCTTTGCATAGCTTATAAATGTATGAAACTTTAACCTTGGCGTACAAAATTGAACTAATGAATTAAACAACAATAAGTCATTTGTTTTTAGAAATGTAGGTACAAATCTTAAATTCCTCTTTTACCTCCTACAGGTTTTCTCAAGTATCATAAGATCGAAAAATAGATATCGATTTTTATATTTATTATTGTTATACGTTCGTTAAAAAAATACTAAAACGTTATGTTCATTACACATTTTCTGGAGAAAATTATGCACAAAATCAAAAATTAGCGTAGGTAAGATCAAACAAAAGGGTTTAGAAATTGGATACCTGAAGACAAGAACAAGATATTAACTTTATGTAAGCGCAGTTATAAAGGCTTGTAAACCTTTAAAAAAAAAAATACACAAGAAGTTTCTAATAATCGTATTAATAGAGCAATTTTCGATTTCATTAGTGAGGGTAGTCCAAAGTAGGACTTTTCTTAAATCAACGAAAAATTATTTCAACATTGGAGATATACCCATACTGTACAAGAATCTTGTTTTACATAAGAAGAATATCTTAACATATCCTTGAAGAATTAGGGCACACTCTGTATAATGCCCGACTTTATGTTAAACAAACATTTTCGTTAATTGCCAACAGCATTGCGGAGTTGAAGAAAACTTAAAGGAAGTATGAAAGAATTAATTTCGAAGTAGAGCCGTCAACTTCCTTCAAACTCTGTAAAATTTACACCATCGTCACCTTCGAGTGCTACAATTGCAACGAGAGAGGGCACATGTCCATCAACTGCCCGAAACCGCGACGAGAAAGAGGTTCTTGCTTCGCTTGTGGACAAAAATAATGTATGGCAAAAGTTTTTCCACAATCCGTTTCTATTATGGGCCTCCACAGTACAGTACTAGGAAACGAGAGTCGCAGATGCAATTTCCTTGGAATATTCGAATATATCTTCCAGTCTAATAACAGTGGATCTGTCAACTTCGAGAAGAATGCAATGACGATGATCGCTACTGAAAGTCCTATCAACTTTATCCAGCAGCGTTGTATTCCACTATTTCTGACGACACCTCTAGAACATTCGTCGACTTTATAGGTATGGATAATATGTGTTGATGGGTATGAATAACAGTAAATTAATTACATATATTTTATAACATTTTGTGAAAGATTAAACAGTCATCCATTTCCTTTGCAAATGCCTTGCTGTGGCCAAATTTTAAGCACAATCATTAGGAGGATCATTTTTTGACGACATTGACGAACTTTCAAAAATGAAGATCAAAGACTTAATTTTTGTCAACGCGACGAAATGGCTCTAGGACGAACTTCGGCTACTTCAGTGCCGTGCCCTCCGTTTGATTCCTTTGATTCCTGAGCTGGCGGACTGAGGGCTTTGACGGAGATTTACGGTGCGGCGGTCCAGATGATCACTCAATCGGATTGACTACTGTTTCAGCACCAGTCAACAAACACACAATAACAGACATCAGAACTTACTAGGTCTTTCATATTTTTGAACTTAATAAAAACTGGATGACTCCGCGTGAGTGTCCACAATTTTCCATATCAAATTCATTAATTAAATTAAATTCATTATTTATGTTTAAATATACTACATGCATCTCTCAACTCTAGATATATCTTTATTGATAAAAGCAAATCGAGGTCGAATTGTAAGATAATCATCACTGTTTGTTTCTTAAATGTGCCTAAAAATTCATTTAATATTCAGACTCATTATGTGCATTCAATATCAAATGTAAATAACAAGAACACGTTACACTTTAATACTTTAAGTGTATAATCGTATGACTTCACCGTCTCCGTTAGTTATGTTATTATGTACTCTGTTCTTTTAAGTATTCTTATTATTTAAATTGTTGGTACAGTCTGAATAAAGCGATCGTTGAAAAAAGATGTCTTTTAATTTTTTCCTGTCAAAAAGTCTTGAACCTTACATTATATACTTATTTACATATTATAAAACGTAGAAAGTGGAACTTTTTTAATAAGAGCTATTTTATACGAGTAGTGTTTAAAGTTTTTACTTTTAGCTTTAGTTGTAGTCATTAAGTTACAGATGTTGAAATAGAGAAAAACAATGAATGTATTAAATAACTTGTATATGCCTCATAGATTTAACTTATCTGGACATAAGTCATTTCATTTTAATTGCTGACTAGTATTGGGTTCGTGTGAAAAAAATTAACCTTTTAGTCAAATATTTTCACTACCAAAATCGAGGAGGCGCCAATGTGGACATTTTTTTCGACTTCATTAGATTTTTGACACTTAACTTTTAGAAATATCTGATAAATTAGGCCAAAGTTATCTCTCCAAATTTGTTCAGATATCAGGATCTAAACTGACCGAACAACATCGCTTAGGCGATAAATATAAGGGTTTTACCTCTTTACTAGAGTGATGTTTAATACAAAATCTAAGGATTTTGTGGCGCTTTTATAAGTCTCATTACCTACATTCACCAAGAAATGAATAAGTACAAATAATTAAGAGCGATCAAAAGACTAACACTCTTTAATTATGATACTTTTGAATTTGAACTCAAAACCTTTGATTTTGAAAGGAGATTGAAAATAAATTAGTGCTTTCAGAAACCGTGCATTGAGTACGTATTATAAGCACTACCGATTTTTTAATTTTAAGATAAGAGTGTCGTCGTTTAAGGGAAATATCATTAAGATGGACGAACCTTTATGTATGGAGATACGAAAAACGAAACATTTTTTATTCATTTCTTATTCAGATTTTTACTTTGGGGCGTACTTAATAATTTTAGTCAACTTAGATTTAAATAATTCGGCCGATTTTAATTTTCTTTTATTAAAATAAGCATAAACAAGGCTCAAGAGCAAACATTACGAATTTCAGGTTCAAAATTAAAAAACTCACGTTTTTTACTCGATAGAATTTGTATCAAGATTGGTCAAGATTGTTAATTTTGTCTCCAAAAGAGAAACAAAAAGAGTGTAGTCAATTAACAAGAGAACAAAATATAAAAAAACAACCAATTGTTGCTTTCATAACTTCAATGTATTAAAAACGTTTATGTATGTATAGATATAAAATTATAGAAATTCCCATCATTATTATTTTTGATATCATAACAATCAACAAAATCAAATATGTATCTAACCAAAGAATATTTGTTTGTTCGAAAGACCCTTTTATCAATTTTCCCTGGATCGCAAGTTCGGCAAATGACATACTAGAGCTTCGGACGATGAACGATATCATAATGCGGCCTTTGAGGTTGACGAAAATATGATTTGAAATTCGTTAGATGATTTGATGCATGCACCCTACCAAAATATTGCCTGCACGCTAGACGACCTATCTGACCAAAAACCACGCATTTATTATCATTATTGTTAAGTTTTATATTTGAAGAGATGGCGATTAAATTCGGACTTGTCGAAATTGACTTTTTTCGTACCTGTAACATTTACCTGACCCTCGAGTTCTAATTTAAATAGAATTGATAAAATTTCGATTGAAACTGGTTCTTAGCTATACAAAATAACAATACAAAAAATTACTTTTAAAATAAAAATAATGTTATATCGTTATACATAATTATATTCATATCGTAGACTTACAAAAGTATCCGAAAAAGAAAAATTAATTTTTCGCTTTTGTTCGCCAGCTCCTCATTTATATTTCCGATATATGTATACATTTTTTTTTGAGTTCTAAAGAAAATCAAACTTGAGATTACTATGATAGAGAACACAAAAATTTGGGTCGCGAATATTTATTAAAGCTTACTGGTACCTCCCTTTTGATGACGCTTTGTCAAATTTAAAGTAGCTTTTTCAGTAGCATCAAAAAATTCTTTACTTTTTGCATTCAAATAAAATGCATGAATGCACGAACTTGCTCCTATATAATAGACTAGGAATTTTAAAAACGAATGTTATTAGAGAAAACTGTTCATAAGGATAAAATTAATTTTTAAATTCTTTTAGTACTCGTAGTAAGAGACAAAAACAGAATGGTATGTCGTTGTAGTGGTTTCTTAAAAAAAAGTTTTTATATACAAAATTTTTAAAAGATTTTTAGGAAAAAATGTTGGTATGCCAAATGAAAAATTTTATTATTTTTCGAATAAAAATTAAATTTAAAAGAAAAAACATTGAGCCGTTTCTGAGATACCGAATTTTCAAAAAAAGAAAAAATAGATTTTTTTTTTTCAAAAATTCTAAAAATATTTGTTTTAAAGTTTTGAAATGCAATGTGTGTTAGACTTTTTAGAAGCTTCTCTATAAAAAATTTCATTAAGATCCGTTATGTCGATGATGAGAAAATCAAAATTCGAAAAAAATGGTTCTATGGTAGCTACAAGCTGTAATATCTTAATTTTAATTTTTTTTAATAAATTACGGATCATAAAAATTAATTGAATGAAAAAAAATTGTATCAAAAGTCTAGGCGCAGTTTTCGAGAAAAATACGATTTTTGAAAACCATTTTTTCAAATTTTTTAACATTTGCATGGGTGGAACCTTTATTTTTAGGTACAATGAAATTTTTTTTTTCAAATCTTGTTTTTATTTTTTAAATCTGTTTAACAATTTTTGAGAAAAAAAAATATTTATACAATTTTGAAAAAAATTCGTATGGCAGGTACCGTTATTTTTAGTCTTTATTGCATTTAATAAATCCTTTCGCGAAAGCGCATAAGGTCACTCGATCACCTCCATCTGTATCGAGCGTTTCCGGTAGAAAGAGTCCACCGGTTGTGCCAAAAGGCACCAAAAGCGACTCAGCGAAAGCAAACAGCTCTGAGCACGAAAATTGTGAATTGAAAAAGAAGCTTGATGAAATGATAAGACTCTACCAAGAGCTTAAAAAAGAAGTCGAAAGTCTTCGCGAAGAAAATACCATATTAAAAAGTTCGCAAAACTTCAAAATAAATGCTACTAGTCCAAAACGGCACGAATACGAAACCGATGAAGATGAACCAGCTCGGGAAACCGAAAAAAGACCCGGTAAAAAACGGAAAGCTCAACATTCGCCTGAGCTTCAAATTCAGCGAAAACAGGAAAATAGTACAAGGAAAGATAAGTTCTCCGCGAATGAGAAACTCCCACCACCGATAAACATCGTTGGTCAAGCGGATTACAACAAAATTCTTCCAATACTAAGAGAAACAGCGCAGGCAAATTTTAAAGCTACATCGACTCATAATAACACGTGGAAAATTAACGTGAATGATTCTGATTCATATAGAAAGCTATCAAAAAAACTCAGCGACGAAAAAATTGAATGGTACAGTTATTCAATTAAAGAAGAAAGACCTTTACGCGTTGTTGCTAGAGGACTTCATCCCTCTTGTTCGAAAGAAGACATCATTTCGGACCTAAAAACCAAAGGATTTATGATTCTTGAAGCGACAAATCTTTTAAAACGCGAAAAAACACAGTCGAAAGAAGTAGAAACCGCTTATACTAAACGCGCTCTTCCGCTTTTTATGCTAAGTTTCGACAAAAATGAAAATGTAGACAATGTTTATAATATTAAAACCATAATGAATATTGTTGTAAAAATTGAACCTCTTCGGAAGAACAAACGACTTGTTCCTCAATGCAAGCGCTGTCAAGGTTTTAACCACACTGCAGCGTATTGTCAGAAAGACCCTGTTTGCGTAAAATGCGCGCAAAAACATATGACCGATGAATGCCGTCTTAAAAGAGAAGCTCCGGCTATATGCGCGAATTGTAAAGGTAATCATCCAGCAAATTACCGTGGCTGTGAGGTCGCTAAAGAAATTCTAAAGAGGCGCCAAGAATTTAACAAGAAAACTAAAAAAAATGCCTCAAAGATAAACGAAGATCCAAAAATAAAAACGAATACTAATACTCAAGCGACGAGTAAAACTGACAGGAAAGATAGTAAAGTTACTATACCCTCAGAAAACATAAAAATAACAAAGACGAACATAAAACCGAAAAAGACGTACGCTCAAGTCACAGCGCCTGAGAAACTTAAAATTAATAAACCTGACTCCGTTCAAAATGTGTTGTCCCTTATAATTGAACGGTTAGAAGAACAAGGGAGAATTAATACAATTATTTTTGAGAAACTGGACAAATTTGAGTCGGCGGCTCTTTAAACACCAAATTTATTGTAAACATGGATCAGTCGTCAGAAAAACTCAAAATAATAACATGGAACGCGAACGGACTTACTCCAAAAATTGAAGAACTAGAAACAGTTCTTCTTAATGAAAAAATAGATATTTGTTTGATCTCTGAAACTCATTTGAAAAAAGACTCGAATTTAAGTATCAAAGGTTATTCGGCTTACCACGCATGTCATCCATCCGATAGAGCAAGAGGTGGTTCTTCCGTATTTATCAGAGAAAATATCAATCATTCGTTTGAGATGAATATCGAGCTCGATGCAATGCAAGTAACTTCTATTATTTTAAAAGTTAGACACGTTCTTTTTAACATTGCGTCTATTTACTGTCCTCCTCGGTCCAAGATAGACAAACAGGAGTTTAAAGAACTCTTCAATGCATTAGGTAAAACATTTATTATTGGCGGCGACTTCAATTCAAAACATACATTTTGGGGATCACGATGCATCTCGACGAAGGGTAGACAACTCTACAAAGCGGGTACTGAATGTAACGTCGAATTTTTCTCTTCAGGAAAACCAACGTATTGGCCAACCGATTCAGCAAAAACTCCCGACCTTGTCGACTTTTTCATTGCAAGAGGAATTAACAGAAAATATGTGAAAGTAGATGATAACGTCGATTTTTCTACGGATCACTCGGCCGTAATCCTAACAATAAGCAGTAACGTAATCGAAAAAGAAAAGCCCCTGTCTTTAACAAATAATAACACAAATTGGGACAAATTCAAAGAAGATTGCGAAAACAGTATTATACTGAACGTCTCCCTGCAAACTCCGTTTGAGTTAGAAGATGAAACCGACAAATTTATAAATATTATCCAAAAAGCAGCTTGGGATAATACACCGGTCTGTAGTAAAAAGTCAAGGCAATACGAAGAAAAAATTCCAGCAGATATAAAAGAATTGATTCGCGAAAAACGAAAAGCTCGAAAAACATGGCAGCACTCACGTGCTCCTCAGCATAAATGTGTAGTCAAC
Organism: Chrysotoxum bicinctum; assembly: GCA_911387755.1. NCBI lineage: Eukaryota > Metazoa > Arthropoda > Insecta > Diptera > Syrphidae > Chrysotoxum > Chrysotoxum bicinctum. The sequence goes on along the minus strand of OU426988.1, from coordinate 125,136,937 downwards.
TTTTTAACAAACAAAATCAAAAACTTGTTACGAGATTTTAAAAACAGAAAGAATTCTTCCTATCTTGAAAGCCTCACAGCAGACAAAAAAACGAATTATTCTCTTTGGAAGACGTTAAAAGGTATTAAAAAGCCTCAAAAAATGTCGGCACCGATTCGAAAAAATAATTCTGAATGGGCAAAAACTGATCAGGAAAAGGCGGATTTATTTGCTGAGTACCTCGAGGAAACGTTCAAACCATTCGATGATCAAGAGTTTCCGACAAATGAAGGAGAGTTTCAACCAAGGCCGGACAGTTTACCTATAAGAAACATCACTTTGACTGAACTTGTCCAGGAAATAAAATGGCAGAAAAATAATAAAGCTCCTGGATACGACCTTATTAACAGTCGTGTCCTCAAAGAGTTGCCTAAAAAAGCAATGGTTAAGCTTTTACAGCTCATTAACGCTGCTTTAAGACTTGCGTACGTACCTTCGCAGTGGAAAGTCGCCGAAGTTATAATGATCCCCAAACCGGGTAAGCCACCGAATGAGAAAAAATCGTACAGACCAATTTCACTCTTGCCTACAACATCTAAAATATTTGAAAAATTGCTTCTTAAACGACTGTTACCATTCATTGCAGATAAACGTTTAATCCCCGAACACCAATTCGGTTTCCGGAAAAAACACTCGACAATCGATCAGGTTTTTCGTATAACTTGTGAAATTGAAAAAGCATTTGAAGAAAAGAAGATTTGCTCAACTGCATTTCTTGATGTTTCCCAAGCTTTCGACAAAGTCTGGCATGACGGGCTTAGATATAAATTAAAAGTCTTTCCAGAGCAAATATATAACCTTCTTGAATCGTACCTAGAAAATAGAATCTTTCGAGTTAAGCAAGGAACGGAGTATTCTGAGTTTAAGGAAATTAACGCTGGCGTGCCCCAGGGTAGCGTCCTTGGACCGATTCTATTTGTTCTCTATACTCGCGATATACCCCAAACAGAAGGTACAACTTTAGCCACTTTTGCAGATGATACAGCCGTACTCGCAATATCAGATTCAATAGAAACGGCGACCTCTAAGCTTCAAATGGCATTAAATAGCATTTCAGATTGGACAAGGAAATGGCGAATTGAACTTAACGAAGCGAAATCCACGCACATAAATTTTACGTATAAAAACGTAAACACCTTACCCATCTATATTAATTCCATGCAAATTCCATATACAAATGAAGCAAAGTATCTAGGTATGACTCTAGACGCGAAACTTAAATGGAAGGCTCATGTTAAAAAGAAACGCGATGAACTCGAAAATAAACTCCGCGAATTGACATGGCTTATTGGAAGATATTCCAATCTAAGCGTGTATAACAAGCTGCTTATTTATAAGCAAGTACTGAAACCAGTTTGGACGTACGGTATACAACTTTGGGGTTGTACCAACGAAAGAAATATACAAATTTTACAAACATACCAAAACAAAGTACTTAAGACAATAGTTAATGCTCCATGGTATGTAAGAAATAGCAACTTACATAGAGACTTAAATATAGAAAGTGTAGAAAACGAAATTAAAAAATTTGCCACAGAACTAAGATCACGACTTAGAGATCATAGAAACAACGAAATCCGACAATCGCTTAGCGAGACGAACGTTTTTCGGCGATTGCACCGAACAAGACCTCTTGATCTAGCGCAACAAAATTAATTTCTCCACTCGAATCTTGTGGAACTTTCAGGTCCTCCCGTTGGGGAGCTTCCTGACAAAATGCGAACGAAACTGCTGCCAAAACTACTTGTTAAGCTCGACTTAGTTGTAGTATCTCTATAGAAGATAAGGGAGGTGTTTTTTTAGTCAGTAAAAATCTGACACTACTATAAGCATCGGGCTTATAGTGTCTTCCTGAAGATTTCTCACCTTCCTACGCAAAAAAAAAAAAAAAAAAAAAAAAAAAAAAAAAAAATGTTTAGTCTCAAAAAAAAAAGAAAAAAACGTGTGGGGGGAAAAATCAAAACCCATATCTACCAAGTTTGAAGAAAATCGGCCGAGCCGTTTAGGCTGTAGTCGAACCGAAAGACAGACAGAATTGCGAGACCCACTTTTTTAGTCTTCACTATCATCGTAATGTCAACTTTGATCAAAATCTCAAGTTGGATTTTTTTTACGAATGCATAACTTGTCTTATAGTACCTATAAGTCGCAAGTAAAAATCCAATATATGTAGTAAGGTCGAGAAATTCTTAAGGGTTAGTAAACTTGTCTATTTCTTCATATCCAATAATCATTGCATTTTTAATCTGGTCAAATCTTAGCCTCACGACCATCTGCAGCACCATCCTGTTGGTAACATGATGAAGCTAGCTAAGTCAGTGGAATTTTCTCCAATAGTTCTGGTAAATTGTGAGTACTAAACCAACAGCAACCAGAAAAGACCAGATGAATTGCAAATAAGGACATAGAATAATGTATGAGGATTCTTTTAAATTCAATCAGACCAAAAACATAAATGTTAAAAAATAAGCCAAATTCTTCTGTGCAAAAACCTTTGTGTAACAAGTCAGCCGTGAAAAGTACTGAGATCTAAAAGTACGCCAAGTTCTTACTTTATGAAGGTTTAATACCGAATATTTAAAGTAGAATAATATTGAAATTGAAACAGCTACAATGTAATAGAGAAATTTTATTATTTAATGATTGCTGACTAAAATTTTAAGTTTCTGACTTCATTGGTACTGTAGATAGGGAGGGGTCAAAAATCGCCTGATTTTGTTCCTGTAAAAAGGGTGTAGCGCCACAACTTGGCTGGGCACTACCGTGCTCTTTGATTATAATATCTATTTTTCGCATTTGGCGTATTAATGAATTCCATAAACACTTCAGTCGGCATTCTCAAAGAGGTGTTACTCTGATTTAAAGCTTTAAAATCGGGCAACTATCATTTGGTTTCAACGTCTAGATAATGAAGAAGCGTGAGTTACACAAATGCAAGTCAGCAAACTTGGCGACAGTACATTTGTGTTGCTTCGCAACCCATAAGTTGTTGATGCATCATTTTCTAATGGGAACTTTTTAATATCCGAAGGCCATGGAAAATTTAATGCATTGACCTTTATTTTCTATGCATTTTTGTGTAATCTATAAGGCCTATATTCGTCCAAAGCTTGAGTACAATTCCCATATCTGGGCAGGTGCTTCAAAAACCTACTTGAGTCTTTTGGACAAAATTCAAAAGAGAGCTATAATAATGATTGTTGATCCTTGTCTAACTCAAACATTTGAATCTCTCGAGCACCGCCGCAATGTTTCATATTTTATCGGTATTTTCATAAACAGTGCTCTAGTGAAATAGCCAGTTGCATTCCTCCCCTTAAACAATTCAACCGTAATACCCGTACTTCTAGGAATGCCCATCAGTTTACCCTTGAGCCCAACTTCGGACGTACTGTCAAATACAGAGATTCTTTTTTTAGTCGCACTACACGAATGTGGAATGCTTTACCTGGCTCAGTATTTCCCACTCATTTCAATGTGCAGACATTCAAGACCAACGTGCATCGGTATCTCCTTTCTAATCATATCCTAATTTCCTAATTGCTCGCACTGTGTATTTAACATTATAAGGGTATTCATAACCCCTTTAGTGCGCGTATAATATAAAAAAAACAAAAAATATAGGTATCCAGCAAACGAACTTAATGAATGAAAAGCAAATGAAATCTCATTCATTAGGTAATTGGCAGTTCGACAATAAAGTTATATTTAAAGAAAAACAAGTTGTTTTCTCATTTTATAATTTTATAAATATAAATATATATCGCATACAAATATATAACTTTTACGAACAATATTATGAAGCTAAATACGGAGTATTAGAGGAAGGTGATAATGTAGTCACAGCGGCTTACACCAAAAAAGTAGCATGCATGGTTAGTTAAAACATTGAGATTTCTTTGCCGAACCTGCAAGAGATTTCATAAACATACTCGTACCTCAAGAGTTTTCGCGAACATTTTCCTAGTGTCTAATGCGGTAGAATTCCTAGTAAACTAAAGTAATCGAAGAGTCCCATATGTTTTCCCAAAATCATGCACCCAAGTTTTTGACTGTAATCTATTAATTCTACTTGTGAGCCACTTAGTTCGATTATAGGAAAGCAACTCACTATTATAAATACTATTATATAAATGATACTGATACGTATACGTATATAATGACAAATATGAAAATGTTCTTAATTTTAAACATTTCCCAACTAGTATCGTATTAAAGCAATTTTCTTAATAAATTACTTCTGGACATGCCTACAATAATGATAGTTCGTGCAGAAAACCAAGTAAACAGAGTCAAAGAATTAAAATAGTGCTACTTAATTATTTTATTTAATAAAATCACAAAGTAAATATGTGATAAGTTTTGATATTCCAAAATGAAACAAGCAAAGATTTATTATACCTAGATAATCTAAATACTTCATTAATATTGATTAATGGACTATAAAAAGAGATTATAATTTGGGAGCGATGACTTCATTTATGTTGAAGCGGGAATCGAAAGTGAAAAAAGCGGGAAGTGGTTGGTAATATTATATTAAATTAGGCTTTTCCAAAACAGAGCTTCAATTTCTAACAGAAGTGTTGCCAGAATATATCAGTACGATACTAGCGTGTCGTTTTAATCAAGTGTCATAATAAAACAATTTAAACATCGTACTAATTCAACTAAAATTTTGCACCAATATCATTAAGGTCAAATTTATATGGTTTGTTGACGATTTTCTCACTAATAAACCAAGTGTAATCAACGTGTTTTACAGATATAAGCTTTTAATGGAACGAGGAAGTCAAACGAAACATACAAATTACTTTGCAGGTACTCAACTTGATCATCCGGAAGTTGCAAAGAATAGATAATATCCCAACTTATACTTCGTATATCGGGTATATATTTTTAAAATAACGAAATTGAAATGTCTTGTCAGACCTTCTGAGTGAAAAGTTAAAGGAAAGATGTATAAGATCATGCATAAAGGAACCAGGAGTATCAAATTGATCAAAAAGGATTGCTTTTCTGGAATCACTAACAAAAAATAACTCAAGAAGTGTGCTAGAGTTCTAAGAAAAATGCGTGGTCAAAATTGTGTTTACTGGTTGCATATCGAAGGTATTCATGTTCATGATAAGAGTCTGGTCATTGAAAATATCGCTATTAAAGTTTCCATAAAGAATTACACTTATGATAAAACGGGGTTTCTTCTAGTACAATTTCAAGTGTTGACCAATCAATGTAACTGTTAGGTCTGTAAGCTACCCCAAGTAACAAACGAGACACAAAATTGTGTTCTGAAGGCCTTTCCTTATGTAAATTACTAAACAACCTCCTATCTGACGTATTTTAACATTACTCAAGACCTTAAGACCATTAATACCTTAAGATAAATTGACTTATCAGTAATGTTACTGTGAAACCACTTTTCGCTTAACATATTGCATCATACCTTCAACTTTCAAATATGTCCCCGAATTTGTCTAAACTCTGGGCATTTATGTGAAAAGTTTGAAATTTATCATTTCGAAACGTTATAGGTCAAGTAATGGGAGTATCATTTACATAATAAAGATTATTAGAACTGTGATACAACTGAAATTTGTTGTTGTTTTTTCATATTAATAGCGGCATGCAAATTTTTTTGATTAGATCTTGTCAAAAATCTCGAAAGTAAGTAGGGACATCGACTTTCTTATCGACTTTATTACATGAGGCAAATATGCTCGAATTGCTTTTACACTTTCCGACCACATCATATCATTATTTACTTATCGACTTTAAGTAGGGACATCACATTGAGTTTATGCATCACGTAAAAAATACTGCCTGTTTTCAGCTTTAAGAATTAAATTTTAATAATAATCGCTTATGAGCTTGAGTTGTTTTTACTTGCGAATTATAGGTATGTACTATAAGACAAGTTATGCATTCGTAAATAATCGAACTCGAGATTTTTATCGAATTTGACATAACGGTCTCGAAATTCCGCCTGTCTGTCGGTCTGTTCGACTACAGCCTAAACGGCTCGGCAAATTTTCGTTTAATTCGTTAGATATCGTGTTTAAATTTTTCGCCCCACACATTTTTTTCTTTTTTTTTAAGACAAAAAAAAACGATACCTGACATAGGTACGATTTTTTTCGAAATTTTATAAATGTTTTTTTTCCTCATAAACTGTCCCAAAGATTAAAAAAAAATCAGAAAATTTCATTTAGTTAAAGCTATAAGAAATGGTTGAAAAAAGTCAAAAAAATGATTATTTTTGGTATACCCCCTTGGAACCATTTTTTTTTAGGCTCCCCAAAATTTTGAATATTTATTTATAGTATTTTTCCGAAAACATTTAATAATACTCAATAACGTGTTTTTTTTGAATAAAATGATATCAAAGTGAAAAAACTACTTAAAAAACGAAAAAATTGGGTTAGATGCGAAATTGCGGAGAAACGGTTGTCCGCAGAAAAAAAAGTCTTTAGACAAACTAAAACTGTAATAAAGTCTTGATTGGTTATAAAAAAAATCTTACGAATCGGGCGTAGTTTGGCAAAGATAAAGCTAGTTAAGGGAAAAATCATAAGAACCGTTATAACTCGAAAACGGGACGAAAACGAGAAAAAGACCCTGTATACACCCTGTATACATACATTATACATACATAAATATTATTTAATAAAAAAATAAAATGACGACATAAATTTTTATTTTATTTATTTATTTTATTTTTATTTTTATTATAATATGCAACTAACAGTTTAAAATAAACCAATTACAAGAATGCATTTGAAATTCAATAATTAAGCACAGTAGATTTAGAGACAAAAAAAAAAATATAATTAAAAAGAATGTTATTATAAAAATGAAAAAAAAAAAAAAGTTAACTAAACAATAATCCTATAAATTTGTACCGAAAACTGTTTTAATCAAATATTTAATTTATATTATATTGAATTTTATAAAATAATCTGTTTTTAAAAAACAAGAAACAAAATTTAGAAATAAAAAGTTAAAAATGAAAAAGAAAAAGCAAAGGCAAAGGCAAACTAGAAGTGGAGAAACTAAAAGTGGAGAAATGACGTAGAGGAAGAGTGACGTGGTACAATTCTCAATAACTGGGATTTAACATTAATATCACTTACACCAGGGTTAAAAACATCAAACGAGAGAAAGTAGCGATTGTGATAGACCTGCATTCTTACGATTGGTGATTTTAAGTATATATTAGTACGAGCGCGAGGTGGTAAGAATGATTGCAGTGGCTGTCTATTAGGTCGAGATGACCAGCGTATGCTTATTTCATTTGCCAGTAGGGACGATCGCACTTTTCCTACTATTATTTGTCTTAAATATGTTTCCATTAATATTAATCGGCGTTGGGATAAAGAATGAATTTTAAAAAGATCCAGTCTATCCTCATAACTGCTATGATTGCGATATTTTTTGTATTGTAAATATCTCGTAAATTTTCGTTGCACCGATTCTATAGCTAGTGAGTGGATACTGTATATAGGAGACCAAACAACTGCCCCGTATTCCAGTATACTTCTGCACAACAAGTTGAAAAGTTGGATGAAGGTTTCCGATTTTTTAAAATTTTTACCCACTCTAAAAATGAAACCCATGACTTTCGAAGATTTTTTAACGATAAAATCATAGTGGGGCTTAAAAAGGAATTTTGAATCAAATACTATGCCTAAGTCTTTGTGTTCAGATACTCTTGTCAGATGGCTTGTATTGATGGCGTAATCGAATCTAATTGTATTTAATTTTCTAGAGTAGGTCATTATTGAACATTTTCTTATGTTGATTTGTAAATTATTTTTGAGACACCATTCAAATAAAGTATTTAGATCTCTTTGAAGCACAACGCAATCTCTTACATTATTTATTGTTTGAAAAATTTTAAAATCATCGGCGTAAGCTAGGGACTTAGATACCATATTAGAGGTTATGTCATTGATATAAATATTAAATAAAATTGGGCCCAAAATTGACCCTTGTGGAACTCCTGAAGTTGGAAAGAACGGTCTTGATGAACATTTATTTAAAACAACAGTATTTTGTCTATATGTTAGATAAGTTTCGAACCACATAACAAGATTCTTGTGAAATCCAAACTTACGTAACTTTATCATCATTGTGGTGTGATTTATTTTATCGAAAGCTTTGGAAAAGTCGGTGTAAATTACGTCAACTTGTTTACATTTGTCTAATGCGTCAGCTACGATATGCGAAAACGAGGCAAGATTTGACACCGTCGATCGACCATTTACGAATCCATGCTGACAGTCACTTAAATATGGAAGAATGTTGGGAATCAAAGAATTATAGACACATTTTTCGAAAATTAGGGATAAAGCATTTAAGATGGACACTGGACGATAATTTTGAATGTCGCATGGATTACCATGTTTGTGAATAGGAGTGATATATGCTGGTTTCAGACATGAAGGGAAAAGTCTGTTTTTCAAAGACATGTTGAAGAGAAAACACAAAGGTTTTGCTAAAGAAGGTTCACAGTGTTTATAAAAAGCGTTAGGAATGCCATCTGGTCCAGAGTTTTTGGATGCATCTAAGCTCTTAAGAACGTTAATGACATTTTCTTCGGTTATAACAGGGACATGAATTATTGTTTGTTCATTTGATTCATAATTGAAATTGTGTATCATTTGTGAGTTAGTTGAAGAGCTATAGCTTCGTTTAAAGAAAGAGGCAAAGGCTTCAGCAGCATTTTCATTTGTACTATAAACTTCATCATCGAGCGATAGTACGTTCGGAATTTTATTTGATTTTCTTAATTCTTTTGAATACGACCAGAAAAATTTAACATTAGTTTTTAGATTGGATTCAATATCATTTAGGTATCTCTCATAACATGAACTTATTTGTTTTTTGACCAATTTGCGCAAATACTTAAAAGTGGTTATATCTTCTTGCCTTTTATATTTCCTAGTTTTACGTAAGATTTTCTTTTTTTCTTTTATTGAATTAATTAGATTCACAGAATACCATTTTGGATATAATGTGTTGCGAGGTTTGCGAAGAGGAACGTTTAAATCTATTCCGCTCATAACTTTATCAATAAAATAATCGAATGCAGAATTGGTGTCCAATGTATGCAGATCAGACCAATTGACATTAACTAAAAATGAATTTAAGCCCTCAAAATTAGCACGAAGAAAATTTCGTTGTGCAATAACTGATTCTCTCATAAATCTAGGTATTTTAAAATCGCATGTAATAAGGAGTGGTGGATGGTATACATCAATTTTTGAGAGAACTTCACTGCACAACGAAACCTTTATGTTAGAAGAAGGCATTGATGAAAAAACAAGGTCTAACAGTCTATCATCACAGTTTTTAATAGCATTGAATTGTGAAAAATTACAAAAAGATGTCGAGGCTATGAGAGATTCGGCTTGGTGAGTCGAAAAGTTAATCGGTATTAAGCTGTTAGACCTTATTTCGGGAGACCATGTTATATTTGGAACATTAAAATCGCCTAGGTATATCACTTCGGAGTTGTTCGGAAATGATTGAAAACCAGAACAGAGACTTTCACATATTTGGTCATAAGCATCAGATGTTGTTTGTGGTCTTATATAATTACAGCAAAGAAAACATTTCCTCATATTATTCGGATTGGATATACACACCCATAAATCTTCAAAGCGCGTTTCTAATTTGTCCAGTCTTATTGCTGGGATATGTTTTTTCACTGCAATCAAGCAACCACCTCCCCCGCGAGTGTTAAAAATCTCGTTATTCCTATCTTTCCGAAAAACATTGTAATTTGAAGGAATAATTTCATTTGAATAAATATTATCGTTGAGATTAGTCTCTGTGAAGCAAATGATATCAAAATCGGAACTTGAAATAGCAAGTTTGATGTTCTGGGTTTTGGTGATAGCTCTGTTAATGTTTTGATAATAAATATAAAGTTTATTCATTGAAAATTGTTATTGATTTAATGGATTTGTACTTGCCGGTTTTTAAATTAATAAAGAAAACGGCATGGAGACAATATTAGTTAGTAAAATCGATGTATTTGTTCATCAAATTAAGTCTGAAGTTCTTAAAGTTCAACATCACTAAATTAGCCGTAGACAACAAAACATTTTACACTATACTACAAAACGGAAAATGCTCAGTAAATGACATTACCAGTGATGTCTCATCATCTATAACAAAATTAACATCTTATGCCACGACGATCTTGTTCTGAAAATGGTGAAAATTAAAACTGCACTTTAAAACCTTAAACATGACAAAACAGCATCCGATGCGGTGCTTTACAAAAGCGAAAATTAAGCTTCTGTTTTCAATAACTTATGTCTTATTTAAAATTTAAAGCCGCAGACATTCAACAATATTTTTCGCACGGGCAGTAAAATTAAATGTAAGACTGGGTCGCACGAACTTGTTCTAATGTAAAAGTCTAAGAATAACAAAAATGAAAGTTATTAGAGAAAAACTGTCCATAAGCATTTGATTCATTTTTTAAATGACTTAGGGCCATTTGCTGGAACGAAACTTGAGTAGCTTAAGTTCAACATAAGCTCTTATGTGACAGTTTACGTAGAGGAAAAAGTAGAGCATAAGCGTTTAGGTTGAATATAAATATTTAAGTTTCGTTTCAGCAAATGGCCCTAAAACAACTCCTTTAGTAGTTGGAGCTAAAAACAGGATGGCACGTGATTCAAGCTAATATTAGTTTATGCAAGAAATTGAGATATTACTGACTGTACCTACCAGGTAACCATTTTTTCGAATTTGGAATTTCTCACTATCAGCAGAACGGATTTTAATTAAAATTTTTATAGAGAAGCTTCCTAAAAGTTTAAAAAATATTGCATTTCAAAACTTTAAAAATTATATTTTTTGAGTATTTGAAAAAAAAATCCATTTTTTTGGAAAATTCAATATCTCAAAAACGGTTCAATATTTTTTTGTAAATTTATTTTTTATTCGTACAATAATAAAAACTTTAAGTTGGCGTACCAAATTTTTTTCTTAAAAATGCTTTAATTTTTTTTTATATAAAACCTTATTTTTTTTAGGAACCACTACAACGAGCTTTAATTTTTGTTCTTGCATAAACTAATATTAGCTTGAATCACATGCCATCCTGTTTTTAGCTCCAACTACTAAAGGAGTTGTTTTAGGGCCATTTGCTGAAACGAAACTTAAATATTTATATTCAACCTAAACGCTTATGTTCTACTTTTTCCTCTACGTAAACTGTCACATAAGAGCTTATGTTGAACTTAAGCTACTCAAGTTTCGTTCCAGCAAATGGCCCTAAGTCATTTAAAAAATGAATCATATGCTTATGAACAGTTTTTCTCTAATAACTTTCATTTTTGTTATTCTTAGACTTTTACATTAGAACAAGTTCGTGCGACCCAGTCGTACATTTAATTTTACTGCCCGTGCGAAAAATATTGTTGAATGTCTGCGGCTTTAAATTTTAAATGAGACAAACATAAGTTATTAAAAACAGAAGCTAAATTATCGCTTTTGGTCGGGAATTTTGTAAAGCACCGCATCGGATGCTGCTCTGTCATGTTTATGGTTTTAAAGTGCAGTTTTAATTTTCACCATTTCCAGAACAAGATCGTCGTGGCATGAGATGGTAATTTTGTTTTAGATAATGAGACATCACTGGTAATGTCATTTACTGAGCATTTTACGTTTTGTAGTATAGTGTAAAATGTTTTGTTGTCTACGGCTAATTTAGTGTTGTTGGTTTTGATATGAATATTACGCGAATTGACATTAAGAACTTCAGACTTAATTTGATGAACAAATACATCGATTTATGTCATTTTATTTTTTTATTAAATAATATTTATGTATGTATATATATATATACTATATATGTAGGTAAGTGAGCTAATATTTATCACTGTTTTATTGTTATTTAAAGCCGAAAAAGTGACTTTTATATTAAATTCGACAAAAATCTAATTGGAATTTGTTCGCATAGGTAATTTAAATAGAGTGCACGACTGAATTGCAAAAACTTGCTCTTATGTAAAAGACTAAAAATTTAAAACTGAATGTAACTACAGAAAAATGTGCATAGCCATAAAACTTATTTTTTAAATGACCTAAACAAGACCTTTAGTAGTTTGATAACGCTAAATATATACCATATATTAGTTTATGCAAGAACAAAAATTATAAATCTTACTAGTTTAAAAAAATATTATACAACACTTTCAAGAACGACATTTGGAACGCCAACTTTAAATTTTTACTATTGTACGAGTTGAAATTAAATTAAAAAAAAAAACCGTTTTTTGAGATATAGAATTTTCCAAAAAAAAATAGTTTTTATTTTAAATTCGAGAAATATTTTTTTCTTAAGTTTTGGGATGCAATGTTTTTCAAACTTTTTTCATTAAAAATCGAAAAAATTGTTCTACGGTAGGCACAGTTTATAATATTTAAATTTTTATATTTTTTATTGAAGACAAAAAATTATCAAAATTCTAGGTGACGTTTTCGGAAAAATACTATTTTCGAAAAACTGTTTTTTAGCATTTTTATGCATACATTTTTTCCCACATCTTGTAGATTATTAAAAAACTTTTGATTGTCAAGTCTTAAAAAAATCGAACATGGTTTTTTCGATATATAATTTTTTGAAAATTTGAATATGCAATACTGTCCAAACTCTTAGGGAGCTTAGCATACAAAAAACAATGAAAATCATTTGTACAGTTTTTGAGAATATCAAATTAACTGTACCATTAGTAACCTTTTTTCAGAATCAATTTTACACGCTGTCATCCAAGCTCAATTCCAGCAATCAATCAAGGTCTAATCGTTTCCAAACATTTCGTGCAGAGGAGAGATTTTTCTTTATTCCTCTTTCTGCCGTTCTATTCTATGTATTTGTCGTTTAATATCTCAGGTGTCAGTTGCTGATGAGTAGCCCCCGCGATAGGTTATATTTTTTGAGTGAGAGGGCAAAAGGTATGCATTAGGGTTGTATATCACCCCATGTTGTGTTTCATGTATGTGAAAAGCTGAAAGAATAAAGGGGGTTGTAGGACACCCAATGGAGTCCAATGAAGGTGAGCCCCCTCCGAAACAGCAGAAGCAATCGCGATGTGCAATTTGTCCAAGGAAACAAGACCGGAAAAGCAAGATTATGTGTCTTAAATGCAAATGTCCTGTATGCCCTGAACACAGAAAAGAGATATGCCTTAATTGCACTTAACTTATTATTTCTTTGTAAATATATACATACATGTTTATTTATTAATGAATTAAGTTTTTTTCTGCTTTTGATAAAGTATATGAATTGTTGTGTTTGAATAGAAATTTTATGTTGTCCTAGAAAGTATTTTTTTTAAAATTTATTCCTGGCTGGGGTGTTCTGCCACCCCTGTTGTGGTGTATGTATATTTTAAATGTGTTGTGATCGGAAGGTTAATAGGATCAGTTCTAAAAGCTTTCATTATTTTGCATACGAAATTGTTCTTGTGAAGCTTCAGGTCGCGTATTTGAAATTGATCCTGTTTTTTTGATCGTTCGAGTATTTCTAACTTTCATATTTAAGAAAGAAATAAGACGGACATTCGACAAATAAAAGGACAGAAGTAAGAATTGTGTAATTTCAAACAAATAAGCAAACAACCTCAACACAAATTTTCTTTGTCGCTTTTCGTATTGCTCAAACTAAATTTCAATATCCAGAATAAAACATTGATGCTGTTTGATCTATTTATATCTATGTTAGTATATCCCCAGTAGAAAAACATAGCTACTACCTTTTGTAAAGGAAGGTAATTCCTATTCGGGTTATCACCAAGCTCACAGATTTGTAACTCAATACATTTCCATTATGTTTCCTTTGGTTGCGTCTTCCCTTTTCTATTAAAATTGTTGACATAAAGATCAAGCCGAACAAGTACCTATACATATCGAGGATGAACATTGAACATTTGTTAAAAAAACTTATATCCGAATGATTTAAACTATAAAATAAAGAAACAAATTTATAATGATTAATCATTTAAACATGTTTGTGTGGTTTATTCCTTCAACAAGATGAAATTTATAGATATTTTAAAGGATCTTAGGATTTATAAAAAGGCAGGAAAAGTAGCTAAGAATAGGTTAATTAAAACTTGAGTCATGCATAATATGTTTATTGAAATTTGTAAGCGTTAACACCTGAAATGAATGTGTGTAGGTACAAAGAGAATATTAATAACCACGAACCCACCCCCCTTTCCCCTCCCTATCAGTTTCTTTTATATGTCATATTTGAAAATCAACGTCGTAATAAAACAAAAGTATACCTAATTCGTATATTTCATAAGCAAATTTTAAATTCAAACATCCAATTAATGTCTTTCTTCAGCTTAGCAAATGAATACGTATTTAACTAAGTCAACAAATTTTGTTATAGACGAAACAATGTCAATCTGTCTTTTTTCTTCACAATGTAAATGATAAAATGACTGCATGTAAAAAAATCATATAGCTATGTACAAATGTTCTTCCATAATAAACCGGCAAAATCATATTACTTTCCTGTGCCTACCGTCAACACCACACACAGTTATGCTACTTAAGCCCAGAGTTTGAATACAATTTTGTGAAAGAATAACAGAACCAGTATGAGAAGGGATAGGACTTCGCGAACATACGGGGTGCTATCATCATGCCCGGGATATTCAACATAGTGCTTATCATAATACATTATGTAGGTATTTATTTATTTTATTGGATTGAAGATGAGTGTGCTGAAAAATTATCAACTAGCGAACATGCGAACTCGCTTGGATAACTGAGAGAGGAATGAAAAACAAAGAACAGAAGCAGAAAATATCATCAGCCTTGAGGGATTTCTGTCAGTTGTCTGACCTTTCGCTGTTGTTTATATCCCTAGAGTAATAGTTTTTATATATGAGTAGAAGAGAGCTTATACAAAACTCAATTCCAAATGAAAGATTTACAAATCGAATTGGGCCGGAAAACTAGGTCACAGTTAATAGGAAAGGTAAAAGAATTAAAGTACACGACTGCAGCGCACAAACTTACTCTTAAAGTTATTAAAATATGTTAGCATTATAAAATGGGACAAATTAAAATGTTTTATGTTAAGTTCCTAAAATACGTAAATAATTCTGAGCTCGTTATTTAAACTTTTTTTTAATTCAAGCTAAAAACATGTTAATGCAAACATTTGATAAGAAAAGTTAGAATGCCAAAGAAAATTTATCGACCAGAGTATTCAAATTACAAAAAATGTTTTCTGAGAGTTTGGTATGCAATATTATTTTTAGTAGATGATAAAAAAGCATATATTCCTTCGACCAAAATAGTATGAAAATGCTATTCTAATATAATTGTTCATACTAACTTGAAGCTTTTCTTGTTTAAAATCGTTTTAATGGAATTCGGTTTGGATACTCGATGATCATCTCCTACACCATTTGTTTCTTTTAAAATGAATGGACGAGTAAGGCATGAGACTGGAATAGTATGCTCCACGATTTTAGTATTACATATTCGGTTTATACAGAATTGTTGCCATGGTGCATTTCCATTCTTTTAAGTGATGAATATCCATATTTTTCTAATAAATAAAAGATTAATGAGAAGAAATTAGTATAAAAAAATATGCAACTTTTGCAGCGGCAAAAATGGGACAGATACAGATGATAAACTATTTGTTCGTCTTGATTTTATTTATTTTTAAAACTCTACAAACTCGTAAGCAAAGTAAAAAGTGCAACCCATTGATTGTTATCTGTGCATACATATGTAACTAGGTACTTTGTGTATAAACTTCATAATCTCCTGCATTTTGGTCTTCTATTGAAGAAATTGAAATTTTATACTGCCAGAAATCTAAAGAAGATACAAATTATTTCCACCTTCCTTTCTGTTAGGATTACACAGAAAAAACGTTCGGTGTGATTCCGTGTGAACGAGGCCTAAGTTATTAAAAGAGTTCGCAAATGTTTCTAATTTCCTTAAGGTGTGTTAACGAGGCGTCTCATTAAATTCCATATTATGTGCAATACTAATGCTTTGTTACTTATGAATACCTTCAAAGTGAAGTCATGTTACGTGTCCTTGGTTTCTATCCTGTGGCTGTACCTATTTTTGCTTTCTATATCACGTTATTACTTGGTTGTTGCAGAATATAAATAGGTAATAAATAGAAAGTGGAAGTTCAGAAATTAAGGAAAAAATAATTACGGTTACGATAGATAACATAATTTTGCTTGTAGGTACGCAATATACATACATATAATGCATGGATATGTATATAGAACTTAATTTCAAATTATTATTTTAAGAATGATATTGTTATTACGTAGTAAAGAAACAGGCTAAGCGAGTGATGGATCCACTGGAGGGGGGGGGGGGGGGGTTGGTTCGGGTCTGTACGCCCACCACCCCCCTTCACTCCAGGAAGAATTGGATTTGAACCCTAAAATTTTCATATCAGTTTACTGTAGGGAGGCGTAAGTCGCTTGACTTACTTAACCCTACTTTTGATAAAATTTTGATTAAAGATTTCTTTAAGTTTAATATATAAGTACATATACCTGAAAAACTTCAAATGCGCCCTTAAGGGCAGAAGAAGTATACTTAATTCAGATTTCACAATAGCTTTATGAAGGAAATTTAGTTCAAGATTTGTGCCATTTATCTTACTCTTACAAAGCAAAACATATTAAAATATTGCAGCAAGAAATCCGCCAGTTTTATTTTTATTTAAGTTTTTTGTTTTTATTTTAAAGAATTTTCCAAGAATTTCTTCATTCTTCCTGACCCATAGAATTTCGAAGATAGCCTTTTATTCCTCTTAAGGTAGAAAATGATCCATTCAGAGTTGCAGTTGTCACGGGTGATACTGCCAATACTCGTAAATCGTGTTAACTCCTTAGAATGTTTTATCATTGGTTATTTGCATGATTAGACTTTCAAAATAATTTAATTTTTGCTTTTTAAAATTGTAATCCAAAGTTAATTACTAATAAAGCATCGAGTGCATTTTGGATGTTCATATTGCATATTCGTTGTCTCTGCATTCGACTCCTGATATAAAATTAGCTTCAGTGCAATCCAGTATAAGATCATAAAACTTGTAGAGATTTCTTTTTATCAAATTCCTCATTAGTAGATTACTGTCTAAAACAACTATTAAAAATCAATTTGTGTTTCTCGAACCTACTTTGAAGATGAGATATATAGTAGTATCTATGTATCGTGAAATGGAATGTTAACGAAATCCTTTAATAGGCTTCAACATCTTTTTTTTTGTTATAATTTGTTTCATTTGCCTCTTGCTTACATGTATCGACAAACAGAATTCCAAAGAAAACCTTTCTCTTTAATCTATTGGTTAAATTTACAAAATCCGGTCCCTAAAAAAAGCGAATCTTCTTCCCCTTCCAATTACGGACCTGCTCTTCGGTTCTGGAACTAAAACGGCAGCGTATGCCAAGCTTTTTATATTCTGATCTCGAAAGCATTTAACAATGAAAAATTGAAAACCGTGTGCAAATTAATGCTTCGAAAACCCAATGCTGTCTTCCGTCGGCCAAGCGAAATATACCACCCTTGCCTTTATCCATAAATGGCTCTTGTATTAAAGAAACCGAAAAGCTTTCTATTGTCGGTATGCATATTACTGACCATCTCTTATGAAGTGTTCATATATTCGACGTAGCCAAAAACGCAGCGAAATGATAAGGTTTCCTTTAAAGAAAAAACAATTCAAACAATTCCACTTTCCACCGTAATACTCGTCTAGCTATGAATAAACATCAGTTTACCCTTGAGTCATACTTCGGACGTACTATCAAATATAGAGGTTCCGTCTTTAGGCACACTACTATACTCTGTTCAATTATTTATATTTGCAGTACAGGCCTTATGGGAGAGCTTTCTCAGAAACACTGGTGCTTGCTGATGTTTGCACGGCACCTTAACTTAAGAAATTACCACTGAAATAAGAAAAAGAATCACTTAGTTACATTAAAATTGTTTGTGTAATCTTCTTTGAGCTCACGTACAAGCCTCCATGACCTATCTGCTCCATGGATGAAAGGAGTAGGAGACTGATCATGATCACCAATTTGCAACCAACCCTTATTGTGTTTATTAAAAAAAAAAAAACAATGAATCAGAGTTACCATTGCCCAGTTGATAGAAATTCATATGGCATTTTCTTTGGTTTGTGCTCTGTAACTTTCAGGATTTAAGATTTTTCGAGCTTTTAGTAGCAAATATTTTTCTGAGATTTGTGAGCAATTTGTATTGCTCCTACAGTCCTACGGCAATCCTGTAAGAGCTTTAAATTAAATTGAAATCCATAATGGTCAGACTGAAAGGCAAATATCCTATCTTCCCTGTACTGCAAATATAAATTGAACAGAGTATAGAATGTGGAATACTTTGCTCTTCTCGATTTTTCACTTCATTGTGATGTACAAGCTTTCAAAAACCAATATGTATCCACATCTCCTATTAAATCCTCTCCACATTTCCTAAACGCTTGTATTTCATTATAACATTATAAAGGTAGTCATAACCCCTTAAGTGTGTGCAAATTATAAAAAAAATCGGACGAGTTTATTTCAACTGTATCTAAATGCCATTTGTATAATAAAATGACTTTAAAAAACCAAAACATAAAACCTATGCTTTACATTTTTCTTCTAACATACTCGTACATATATGGCTATTGCTATTACGAATAGCAACAGTGGCCTGAGAGCCTCAAAATTCTTACCTTATATTAAAAGGACATGTAATTTTCATTATAGGATTAAAGATTATTAATAATAGAGCAACTTCGGTTTTTTCATTTTAAATCAGCCTTTATGTAAGTAGTAAAAAAAGCTTCAGATAATAAACAGAAAGAACTCAGACCAAATGATCCTTTCTTACAAGAATTAAATACTATCGCAGATAGATTTGTGAAATGAAAAAAATATGAGGAGAAACTTGATATCTATAGCGGAGATACTGGTGGTTAGAGTGTGTAACGAAATTTAAAATATTAAATAATTTTCCTTGTATTTTTTTATTGGTGACTATTTTTACTTGCGATATACGAATAGGTTCTATAGGAGAAGTTTTGCACCGCTGAAGCGAATTTTTTCAAACTCATTATTTAAGGTTTTCGATGATTCGGTGATTCCCTAGAGGAATACTGTTAAAAACGCTGTTGTTAAAAAATAAATTGTTTCTTTTTTATGTGTTTGTTTTTACTTTCTGATAATGTTCTGAGCATGTTCAGAGCGCGCTCTATGAGCTCAGAATAAAATAACTGAGCAGACAGAGTTTAAAGCTTAACACTAGCTTAACATCTATAAAATATACATAGATGAAAATTAAAAAAAAAAATGGGACAGACAGCTTAGTGTTCAGGTGTGTTTCAAAAACAACTCAGAACGCTCAGAGTACGCTTGGTTCAGAGGATGTTCATGCTCGGACTCTGTTCAGACTCAGAGCTCTATTCTGAAAAAAACACACCTAATGTGAAGTTTTGTAAAATACAATGAAATAATATAAGTTTAATTGGATTCTCACTTGGAAGTTTTCTAAAAAGAGAATTAAATATGGATTTTAACGAGGAATTTTCTGGAAGGAAAATTAATAAAGGTTTGGAGTGTCGAAAACGTATGTTTTTCTTCTGTACAAGTTTAATTATTTAATATTTTGCAAGGATATGTCCATACATATATTATATTTGTTTTTTTTTTTTTTTTTTTTTTTTTTTTGTGGAAAGGGATCTTACAACGTAATTTCGATTGGAACAAATATGGGAATAGTTACTTGTAATTTCAGAAATTAAATATTTTTATTTTTCTATAAAATGGAATGGAAAAAATTGGGGTTTTTTATTTTTTCATTTCAGATATTACAGGAATATTTATTGCGAAAATTCTGTAGGATTGAATATAGGAATATTTTTCTGAATAATTGTGTGAGAAATCTTTCCAGGAAAGAAAATGGATTGTTTCGTAGGATCACATAGGTACAATGACTACAAAAAAAAAAAACATTCTTTTGAGGATTTGATTTAAATCTTCGAAGTAGAGACACTGAAAGCACTGGCAATTGAGGCCATCGTCTTAAACAATACAACAGAGAGAGACAAACAAAAAGAAAGAACAACACACGGTTGGTATTTGAACGGTCCCCCATCCAAGTACTTACCACGCATAATGATGCTTGATTTCGCTGATCGATGGGAAGCGATGCTTTCATCAAAGCCAAGGCCGTTAACTATAAATATTTTAGCTCGAATGGAACGATCAACATGAAGTTAAAAATGTATATGGGGAGGTTGAGGAATCCTCAAATGAATTGTGTTTCGCACCCGATTCACTTGAGCGATACATACTAACGAGGAAATTTCTTCGGAATTCAAGTACTCGTACTTAACGCGAACGTGACACACGAGCCGAACCGACATTTTACATTTTTGGAAATTTCGGCAGGATACTAGAATATGGTCTTAGTGTTATGACTGTGCGATCGACTGGATCAGCAGACAATGAAAGAGTGGGAACTAGAAAGTTCATCGGAAGCGCCAAAAATAAGATATATGCTGCTGGGAAAATCCTGAGGTTCGTTGGAGAATCTTCCTTCAACTACAGGAATAACTAGATGGAAGATCGTTCACAAGAATGAACCATTATCGTCAACTCATGAAGGAGCAAATCAAAAAACCAGATAATTAGGAGGCGCACTGAAGTATGCGGCAAGGATTCCCATGCTCTGTACGGTTGCTCGAATTCATAGCATTTAATTTCGAAACACGGAAGGAAAAGGAAAAAATTGTTGTTGTAGCCTAGGGAAAAGACACAATATTTAGATTGCATATGCATCAAGTGAAGAAACCCAATATAACAGAGAACTCGTCACATAATAGCATCATTTACATATGATATGACATTGCGAGTAGAATCCGCGAGGAAGGAGATTTTTGATAAGAAAAAGCGACTGTGAGTAGAGGAACTAGCTGCCAAAACTCAAAAGGCGAAAGCTCAGCTAGGAGGTAAAAATAAAAATTTCTGGAAACTAAACATGTACACAATATATTATTCAGTTCAGAGTATGGAAATGTGTTTGATTTTTATATTTTTAGGGAATTAAGTTTTAGGGTAACAATCGATCAGCGGGCTTAACTCTACATTTTGGCAAATATTTTATCACAATTTTTTAGACTTTGGAAAGAACTGAATATCTGATGCACTCTTATGAACTAGAGCATGCAAGACGTTCACATTTGTAAATATCTACTAAAGGCCTATCTAATTATGCTAATTATTTTTTGTTATCAATCACACCCAAAAATTGCTGTGGGCTCTTAGTCTAAAATGGCCTGGAAGCAATACATAGCTAGGATTACACCAAAAAAGACTAAAATGAAGAAAGACAAGTGTAACATTAATGTGGTATACAAGTATACTGGAACAAATAGTTAAAATTCTTAGATATAGTTAGAGGTAAAGAAAAGAACTTAAACAGACACTTTAGGAATATAACAAACATTTAACAGCAGTATTATAATATGGATATTTCAAAGGTTTGGGAACGTGACAAATGCTGAAAATTTTTTACAGGACTGGAGTATAATAGGAGGATTGATTTGGATGCACAAGAATTGTTTCGGGTTGGTGTAAAATTAGAAAGATCGGATAACGATTATAATATACAATACAATTCCGTATTAATTAAAAACGGGTCACGGTTACGATAATCGGTAATAATTTATAAAATATAACATGGAGGCATCCAAGTTATGATGTTATTTGTTAAGCAAGGATATACTGGATATCAACATTAAGCATTGGATTACGGAATCACATTCATAAATGTGTAGTTTGGGTGTGTTTTAATACACGGATGGAGAGTCAACTGATGGCAGAATTACAATCAGGAAAGGTTCAATCTCCATTTTATCCAGCAGCATCACTCAAAGGAAGAGTTCAGAACGTACTCCTCAATTCAAGACATCATTCTTTGGGTGACGATCTTATGGATATTCAGACGACAATGCTGGGGCATTTCTAGTAGGTGAACCACTTAATTTTTTTCTCTTTCTTTCAGGTATGGCAGGAGCCAGTGTTACCTCTGAAAATTTTCATAAAGTGTCAAAAAAGGTTTTATAAGCCGTGTTTTATTGGTTAATAAATATGCTACATCGCAAAATTTAACATGGAAAACAACAACAAACGATTAGTGAATAAAAATAAGCTAGTAATTGAAAAGAACATTTTAGTGAAGATGGAGTTTCGGATGTTGAAATGCAGGAGGTGCTTAGGTGGTGTCCGAAAAAATATATGTTGGCATTCTTGAGGGTGTGTTCGTTGGTATTTATTTTGTTATACTTTGCCTTTACTAGTCCAAAGTGTGATCGCTCCGCAATTTACAGAATAAATATTTTTTCAAATGCAAAACTTTGATGTATACCATAATTCCGGTTTAACACTACTGCCATGTCCCAAAATATTGAATCAATTTACACGAAGGCGAATAGTTTCGATTGGTATGTTTTATCATTACACTGGTATTTGTTCAGAAATGTTGTGTAACTTCAGCATTACGCTGAATTTATATGACAACTGACAAAATTTGCACAGAAATTTAGTTGAATTAATACGTTATTAAAGCTGTTTAAATTTAAAACTAGGTTAAAACAACGATTTTGCATAATTTTAATCGAATACAGCATCATACTTTCTCTACCCTTTTATATAAGTTAAACTCATCGAATACCTATTTTATTTTTTTAGTATCGTGCTTACTTCATATGACTCTTAGACTAGGTGCGCACATTCAATTTTTAGTTTCGCTACTGGTTGGTTCGAGCAACTAAGAAGTTTGTGTTTTGACACAAACTAAACGATTGCCTAAAATAAGTTCGCTATTTGGTGTTACATATGATTATGTGCACCTGCGCGGACATTCAACTAAATAGTTCAGCAGTTTTTTATAAGCTCAAGAGAGAAAAGTGTTAGCGTGAGTGAAGAATTGCCAGTGCGCGGTGCTCTATCAACTGGTGATTAAACTATTTGATTTCGATCACAGTTGCAAGTGTGCGCCTAACCTTAAACTATTAAAACAAATTATCTTACATAGTACGATATTAGTTAAAGAATTAGTTAAGAATAAGTTAGAAAACTACTTTAAAGTAAGAAAATATATCAGAAGTATTATACTACCTTAGCTTAATAATGGGTTGTTTAAAATCTCCAACAATGAAAAGAATTCAGTATAGAGCAAATAAAGTAGTTTTTTTTACATTTGTAAAAATTAAGAAATACAATAATAACAATAGGGGTACTAGAACATTTTTAGTAGATTGTAGAAAAAAGATATATTTTCGCACTTTTGTAAGTGTTAATGGAAAATTTAATAGTAAGAAAAACTCTAAACCAATTCAATCTACATTTTTATGGAATATTTCAACTCAATCTGCATTTTCATGAATATTTCAACTCCAGCTTAAAACGAGATACAAATCCTTCGAACACATCCGTGTAAGTTAATTTAACAAGTAGGAAGGTTTTGGCACATAATACACTGATACCAACTTTGGGAGATTACTAAGAGTGAGTTAAAGAGTGAATTAAGTGTTTTTTTGGTGCTTGTATTACTGCGCTAGATATAGATCACCAATAAAACACGCCTATTATAACAATTAAGAACAAAAAAATATTGCATAAATTCAGGTAACATAAGCGATTAACAACTAAAAAAATTGTTTAGAAAACAGTTTTAAAAAGGCTACGTATTTCATATCACATTATTTCTTTGATATTTGTTTCTCTATACTTTTGTATAAGAACATTACTAGGAACCCATTCTTCTACCTCTAACTCCGAATCTTTCCCTCTTGAAACATTTAAAGCTGAAAGCATTGAATGGCACGTTTCAGTTTTTAATGAAAGATGGAGATGGAAATAGATAGTTTGGTGTGTGTATTTTTTATTTTGGTTGTTTGCCACGGGTTGCGTTCTATTTTTCGAACAAATTGTTTTTTTTTACTTAAAAAAGTGTCCAAAGAGTTGCTAGATTTATAATCCAAATCGACTTATTTTTGAAAAGAGGTGTCCTGGTGTCCGAACGCTGAAAAGGTGTCAAAATGACACTAAAGTGTAAAGTGGAGCTAACCTACGGAAAGAAAATAGAAAAACATTTCTATTCCTGATGGCAGTCAGAATATCTTAAACTCTGCAGTAGCTAAAAAGAGAAAGGGCAAGAAAAATTTGAATAATGGAATACAAGCACGGTTGCCAGTTTGGTCATTTATGAACAAATCTGGTCATTATTTTTTCACTTGGTCATATAGTAAATTTTTATTCCATTTGGTCATTTTTTCTACGAGATGAAAAAAATAAAAACTTTTTTTTTTGCTTTTTATGTTCTCAAAAATAAAATGTTACCAAAATCATTTTTATTAGCGTATGATGTAAGCAGCGCATTAATGTGTTTCATTGAACGAACTACAATATAACAGCCCGATCACTGAATGCAAAAAAACTGAATGCGTTCATTTCCATCATTTGCGAATTTAATGACAGAAGGCTGGAAAACTTAAAATTGTGCATTAATTTTGCTTCAGGGTAAAAACAAAATATACCAATTGAAAATTTAATTGTTCTTTCAACTAACGTTGTTATGACTGGTGAGGTAATGGTCTTAAAGCCAAATTGGAAAGCAATATCAATCTGTTTCTTTTTTAAATGCACTTGCCATCTATGCTTTGCATATTATTCCTAGTGAAGTTGAAAAAGTGTGTCGCTGTGAAAACTACATCAACCGCTTTAAAGACTTTTAAGAATATTGCGCAGTCTCACCGCACAAAGCTTTGGGTATTTTTCCGCTAAAAATTTTACGAATTAAGTTTAATAAGAACTAAATCAATAATTAGACTCAATTTTGAAACCATTAATAATATAATGCTAGCCAAAGAGCTCCAAGATAAAAAAATAGTAATAAGTAGGGTTCGGATTTCCATGCAAATGCATATTTTTTTAGAAACACTTTGGAAGCAAGGCAACTAATTATGTGTACGAATCAAGAAATTTCCTTTAAAATGGCATTTAACCGTTAGTGCATATTTTTGCATATTTTACTATAAATGCATATTTTGCATATTTTTTATAATAAATTTATATTTTTAGAGTACCTACCTATATTGTTCAAAAACTAAACTAAACAGTAAAAAAAATATAAATTTTATGTCAGTGCAAATGAACCTTAAGACTCTTATCTATTTCGTTTATTCATTTCACAATCTTTAACCATATTCAAACACCACAATATAAAGCATTATATAAACAAAAGATGCATATTATATGAACTTGACTAGATTGTGCCGGCAAATCATTGAAGTGAAAAAAAAATTAAGTCTGTGTGTTTGAAACTGTATAAATGAGATCGAAATTTAAACGATCATCTATCAAAAATGAAATGAATGCGGAAGCTATTTTTTTAGAACCAATGTATTTTAATCGTTCAACACAAAATAGACCAACAACGTCAACAGCGTCGTTTGGTAAAAATCCAAAATTTGCTGTTGCTGGTTACAATTACACGAAATGCAACAACAATAAGACGTATAAATGTCAAAAAATTATAACACGATACTGGTTTAATGTGTTTGAAAAGTATTTGCTGGCCAGCGTGCTGTTTGCTGTTGACGGCGCTAGTGCTGTAGCTGGTTTAATCTGTTTCGCGCATAAAGCTTAACACGTTTCATGTACAACAGCCAACTGTTTTCGGTTGCGACTGCACATAAACCACTACATATAAACTGAAAAATGTTGACTGATGCACTCATGCTTAGTTTTTGAGTCTACCACACCAGATACGAATAATAGGTAGGTACTTCGTTGTGCCGTGGTTTCTTGTAGCCATGAATTGACGTTTCTCGCAGCGGTGCCACGTTTCTGCAATTGCAGTAGATCAACTGCACTTTTCCCAAAATATAAATATTCTACCACAAAATAAATTACTTGAAAAACTTTAATACTTTGTTTTCAATTTTAATTTTGTTTTATTAGTTAAATATTTTTAATAAAAATAAAAATTGAATTACATAAAAAAATTAACTGCGAAATGGTTCAATCTACTGCATTTTGTCTATGGATCTACTGTGCACCTTTTTTCTAGAAGTGGCAACGCTGTTTCGATTTCAATGAAGAATACTAGCATAGTGCCGAATTAGGACCGGATGACTTTTAGAAACAAGGAAATAGATGACATTTTTTTAAATCTAAGATGATTATTTTTTATTTAACAATGTTTTTTTTTATTAACTGTTAATTTCGTTTTAAGATATTATTTTGTTTTAATAAAAATAAAAAAATTGAACTTATTTTTAGAGATGAAGAAAATGTGTTCTTTTATTGAATAGAAATTAAGTTGAATTGATTTTAAATGCATATTTTAAATGCATATTTTGCATTTTTAAGTGCATATTTTAAGCGCATATTTTCAGATTTTAAGTGCATAAGAATCCGAAGCCTAGTAATAAGTTTGGTTCGCAAAAAAATTGTTTGTGAAAACATCTATTTATATTAATAGGCGCAAAATTTTAAACAGCCAATTTTTAAAGTATAAGTATGATACTACTCAACACTTATTTATTCTTAAAGTAGTTTACTAACTCGTTTTTAATTTTTTGAGTACTAAAGTTACTTTCTTAATAAATTGCTTCTGAAAACACCTAAAACAGTGAAAGTTCGTGCAAAATAGCACGATACTAAACAAACGAAATAGGTACTCTACGATTTTAACTTTAATCAAAGGGTAGAGAAAGTATGATGCTAAATTCGATTGAAATTTGCAAAATCGTTAGTTTTACCTAGTTTCATACTAAAACGGCTTTAGTATAGTACCTACTAATTCAACTAAATTTTTGCGTAGTTGTGATCTTATTTTAAATAGCTGTGAGAAGTTAATATTTATGTTTTGTTATTTTTATTTATTTTTTTTATTTTTATGTATATAAGGTGGTAATTTGTGAATTTTTGTACTTGATTTTTTATGTTTTTGTTTTTTAGAAATAATTTCAAAAAAAAACATGTGATGATGTATGATCTGATTGGAGCATATATTCTATATGTATATTCTATAGAATATATGCTCCAATAGATGTGATGAATTAATTGTTCTATTTTTTTTTTTATTTTGGTAATTTTTAAATTTGGTCCTTTTTATTTTCAACTTTGGACAACATTTTTTTTCAAGTGGCAACCGTGAATTCAAGTGGTTTTCAGAAGTGAGAACTTTATTCTAGCAAATTATTGCCGAGCAAGGATGGAAAAAATGTTAAAGCCATGTTCTTAGCCGGGACCTTTACGTATACCTACATAATTGTAAAATGAAATTTATATATTCAGTCTCGATCGGTTTTTAACGGTTTTCCTATAATTTTTGCGACAGTAGAAATAGAATTCGACTTGTATTATTATGAATCGGAGTTTGGCTAAAGCATACATAAACACACTTTGGCAGCAATATAGTTTTTTTTAAATCAAAATTAAGGTTTTTTCAGATACATACATATTTATGTATGTAGGTATATTATAAGATTGCTTCATTAGAATTATTTAATATCTGTGATAAAATAATAAAAAAAAAATTTAAATAAAGCTGCTCAAAATAAACACACGCTCCAAGTCTTGCACCGCAAATGTGCATTTGTTGATCGACTTGGTGATTAAATTTTGTTTATGCGTTTTTATTCACCTGCCTTTAAAATCTATACGTATACTTTTCTCAAAACAAAGCTACTGATGAGGCAAAGCAACAAATCCAATGGTGTAGACAAAAAAAGTTATTGCATTATTCCAAGCATTTAGTAGTTGTACTTTAAACATCAAATCAAATTTATTGTCATAAAATTGAGGTTGATTGATTTGACATTCGAAATCTGTAGACAAATTTCACATCCTCCCAATAGTTGAAGTGTTTTTCATGACCATTAATGCTTCAGTCCATATTTCAAACACAGAAATCAAAATTATCTTATATTACTTTTCCCTTAAAGTAAAAGTATATAAATTGTTTTCATTTTTATTTTCAATCTAAGTACGTATGCGACTATAAAACATTTTTCATCCATAAGACATTGACTCCCTCATTCCAATGGCTGAGTATGGTGGAATTGCAATAAAAGTTTAAACATACACATTTGGATAGCAATTACATAAGATCGGAGATGACTTCCTCACTCAAACTTCAGAAGTCACTAGTCTGGAACCAACTGTTTCAGCTTACAGATGATATGAGCGTCGTAGTAATTACATCCAGCACCATCGCCGGATTATTTATCAGTTTGTACACAAAAAAATGGTTTAGCAGATAATATTCATACGTATTTGAAGGAAAATTACTCGATCGAGGATTCAAATATGAAAATGAAAATGTTTTACTAATTAGTAAATTAGCATCTGAACACGTCTTAACAATGACAGTTCGTGAAAATAACAAGGCGAACAAAACTAAATCTGGAGAAGAGACCTAATAATTTGAAATGTCGAAACTAAAAAGTCAAAGTGACAACCTACAATTTATTTTGTTAATTGTTTATTTGTATAACAACCTTTTTCGAAATGTTTTTTTTTATTATTTTCCCCACTTTCGACTGACCCATTCCATTCTTCGATAAGACTAATTGCTGTACATAAGTATATGCTTTGTGTTCCATAAGTAAGTTAACTTTACCAACATCAGCCTGATGGATATTTCTTTCAAAGAAGTGTAATGTACGAGTAACTAGTACTTGTAATTCTGATGAAATCGGAAGCCCACGGCTTGTAATTCGGAATTGGATACTTAAGTTTTCAACTAAGAACCGAACTGTTGTCTTGTCAAACCTATACCTGGATTAAAATTCTACATCATCCAGCTCTTCAAAACGAATTGCTCGGCTCTTAAAACATCGCACTAATCTGCACAAAGCTGAGTCTTCGAACATATCGAAATCTTCGAAACTATTAGCTCGCGAATCATGAGAAAAAACACAATTTAACTCTTCCAAATAAAGTTGCTAAGAAAAATACCAGATGTCATTTTGATTTACCAAATTACTAAAAGTGAAAGTAGCCATTTTGTGTTTTTAACTTTAGTAAAATGTTAAGGGATAGTAAGATGCTAAGATCGTTTAAAATAAGCAAAATCTTCTTTTTAACTTAGTAACTTACTAAAATGGCTTTAGCATTTTGCAGAATCGTTTAAAATTTTGCACTTTTGATTTTAATAAATTGTTTCATTTTGGCCTCTCCAATCTTAAAATGGACGAATGGATCACGTGTACGTACACTTATTTATTTATTTTTTAAGCTGGTTCTATGGTAGGTATTAGTACCAGTGCCATTTCTGAAGACCATCATTTTCGATTTATTTGTTTTAACCTTTAGTTTCCATGTTCTGGAATATTGCTGTAATTTGTTAACCATAAGCTGTATCATATTTGGCGTATCCGCTTGTAGGATGTAGGACGATGTCGTCTGCTTACATTAGACATTTGATGTTTATTCCGTAAAAAAAGAATTCCTCCTGGGAGAAAGGAAGTAATATCAAGGAATAATGAAAAAAGTAAAGGGCTTAGTAAAAATCCTTGCTTGACACTCATTTTTGTTTCAAACCAGGATTTTTGGTTTAGGATGATACCAGATTAAAAATACGGTTTTGGAAAATTTAATCAAATATGGATCATGCTATCCTAAACAATTTATTCTAGTTAAGATCGTCGAATCGTAAGTTTTTTTAATTTCAATGTTTAAAATTTATATTATGTTTAATAGTATCATACTGATACCCAAACACTATGACGCAAAAACAACTTAGTATTAAGGTATTAATATGATAGGTCCTACTTAACAATTTGATAACATTTGAGTAGATTACTAACTCTTTCTTAATTTTTAACATTTTCTAACTAGTATCGTGCTAAGGCTATTTTTTAATAAACACACAAGTAATGGCAGTTCATACAAAAAACTAATTAAGCAGACCTGTTTTGATGTTTCTAAATGTCAAAGTTAGCACGATACTAAAGAATCAAAATAGGTATTCGATGATTTTAATAAAAGGCTAGAGAAAGTGTCGTCTTTTTAACCAAGTTTCATACTAAAACATTTTCAACATCGTTATAATTCAACTAAAACTTTGCGCCATTTATGTATGTTTTCATACATAACATTTTGAGAATTCTAGGTCTTAACATAACAGCAAAATCGCAAAATGTCTAATTTCAATTATTTCTAAATTGAACTTGGCCTATTACAAATCATAATCTGCTAGCTAATACATTTGTTATACGTGAAAAAATGCTTAATAAAAAGCTGAAATTATCTTAATAAATTGCTGAAATCATCCATTGCGCCATTTATGTATGTTTTGATATAGAATATTTTTAGAATTCTAGGTCTTTTGAACATAACAGCAAACTCGCATTACCCAGTGGCTAATTCTAATTATTTCTAAATTTATTTTGGCCTATTACAAATCATAATATATAAATTATATATAAAATATATAAATAGCTGAAATTTTCTTAGTAAATTACTGAAATCATTCATGTTCATAAAAATATCAGTTTATTGAGGGCCACCTGTTTTGAAAAAAAAAATTGTGTGATCCTGCTATTATTATGTTTAATCAAAAATATTAGCATAAGTATTTACTTTTTCTCTAAAATGGTTGTTCTTGTAACAGGGTCATTTGCGGCAAAGCCATTATTTGACGTAGTTGGTAGGGGATTATTATTGCCCCAAGGTAGGTTGGTAGCTAGGTCGAATAACTACTTGTTCCAGATGCACATTACATACATAAAATCATCTAATTCACGAAGGTTTTCGGAAGACTGTTAATTAATGAACCATAATCGATCTTAGAACAAAAACTGTTTACGCAAGTTGCAACTGTCAACTCATAAAAGTTCCTTAGCAAAACAAAGGAATATGAGGGGTACTTCTTTAGATATTTTAATATAAGCATGGTGATAAGGGGAATTACTTACAGCTAGCATTTTATTTATATTGGTTAAAAGCTATTAAGCATTATTTCATTAAGTTTAAAGATATAACTTCTTATATTTTAAACCTTTTGGGATCAATATAGACGGACATCATGATTTACATAAATGTAGATTCACATTTTGTATTAAGTTAATTTTTTTTTTATAATTTAAATAAAGAAAGAAATATTGATGAAATAAGTTTGTCGCATGAGTTAACGTGATTTAATCTTTAACTAGCAAAATTCAAGGAACGCACCTTTTAACAATAAAAACAAAAAGCTGTTTCCGCTTAATAGATAATATGCAGATTTCATTTAGATGCTGTACATCTTTGGCAAGCAACTCCAATTCTGACGATCCACAGTGTATACTTTTGCAAGTCACTCCAATTCTGACAATCCACAGTGTATTATTACATTCTCGATAAAAACGAATCCTCTATATTTTGGACTCGAAATTAACAGGATGAATAATAACAAATAATTAAATTGAATAAAATCTTGCTTTTGAATATTGGTTATATTATAACATATAGTTGGAAGTCAATAAGAAGTTTTCACCAACGTGTCCACGTTTATTTCATTTTATTACTCGTAATATTTTTGTTTCATTTTATATTTGCCTTCATTCTGCATCGGGTAAACTGCGCTCAGGGCCGGACAAGCTATACGTGCAAGCTGTGCAAATGCGCAGGGCGCTGAACTCAAAAGGCGCCTTGGGCAAGCGTTAAAAAAGCCACTACTTCATAACCACTACCTACCATCTTTTTTACGTTTCATTTCTTTTTACAGCTCACTCCAATATTGGTATTGATTATATAACTAACAGCTTATTCTGAATTTAAAGACAGATATACATATATATAAAGATACATATCAAGTTTTCCAAAAATAAGTCGATGTTTAATTTCCTATACACACCCCCATTCCCACAGTAAAAAAAACTACATCACAAAATCTTTACAAAGTGCACAATTTTGTTCGCTTAACAACAGATACCTACATAGGTATTTGCTATTTTTCTCTTTATCAATCCACTGTTACGTTATTCTTCACACTCAATATCGCGTGTATGAGTGAAGGGATTTATTTTATTTTGTTATCCCTCCCCTATGCAGTGTAACATAAAACAGAATTTCAACAGCAAATACAGACAGTTAACAGTTTGCAAGTTGATAACATGAGTACGATGCCAATTCTTCTATATGAAATCGAAGTCAGCAATGTTACTCAAACAGAAATTCTGAGGTACAAAATTCATACTCAGTATGCAGAATTAAAAGTTGCGTCTAGGAATTTAAACTCTTCCGGTTGAGTGTTTCTTGTACTATGTTTTAGTTTGGCACTGGCCTCTGTTTATGAGTGAAATTTTATCACTGTCGTGTGTCGAGAATGAGACAAAGGGTTGAAATATGGAAATACTTGAGTGATGATGATGCGATGATTAGTGTTGAGGTTTGTCGTTAATGAGTGAATCTGTTTTATTTAATTTCTCCTTTTCTCTATTTTTTTGTTCTTGCCAGTTATTGTTTACATTTAAAAAGGGATTTTTTGACTGGTCTAATTACTTTATTAACTTCCCATAGGGAGTTATTTGTCTATGTATTATGGTAAAAAAAAAACAAAAGAAAGGATAGGGAATCTATATTTACAATAAAACTTGCAACGCTACTATTCCAGTAGTGTATACGAGTATGTATAAGGTTATGATAATGGTTCAAACATGAAAGGAAAAGAGGCTGGTGTTCAAAACAAAATTAAGTGTCTTGAACCAAGAGCTTATTTTGTTCAGGCTACTTGCATTCCCTTTAGTTGTTGTTGGTTTTTAATGATTCAGCTTGCTGTTCATTGGAAGCTGTTAAGTTTTTTGACATTGCTCAATGCATATAAAACTTTGTATCAGGTTCAACAATGCGTTGGGACACACATATATACAAAAAATTTCGCTGATTTTACCTTAAAACCCCTTTCTGAAACCAGATGGGAGTAGACTAAATGCTTTAAAACCATTCAAAAAAATCTGAGAAGCTATAGTATGAAGCTCTTATTGAAATATCTGAGGCTGGAAACGTTGAGAATAGAAACATGCTGTACTTAGGAAGTAAAATTTTAGTTTAAAGTTTATATGTTGCATATTAATCTAGTTTGATATTTAAGAAAAAAATAATGGCGCAAAATTTTAATTGAATTAGTACGATGCTAAAGCTGTTTTAGTATGATACTAGGTAAAAACAATAATTTTAATCGAATATAGCATCAAACTTCTCTACCCTTTTATTAAAGTTAAAATCATCAAATACCTACTTTATTTTTTTAGTATCGCGCTAGCTTCATATGACACTTTGACATTTGCAGACATCAAAAAAGGTTCGTGTACTTATTTTTTTAAACGAAATGTCGTTGTTTTAGGTGTGTTCATAGCAATTTATTAAGGAAATTCTTTTAGTACGATACTAGTGAGAAAATGTTTAAAATTAAGAATGAGTTAGTAAACTACTACAAAGTTAGCAAATTGTTAAGTAGTATCATACTAATATCTTAATAATAGGCTGTTTATTTAATTTTGCGCCAATATAACTAGTAAGTATTTACAAACTCCGTCTGCTAATTTATCTACTAAATATGCTACTAAAAACTCTTTAGTGGAAATGCGATCAGAAGAACAATTCACTAACGTGCAATCAGCTGAAGCCATAGCTCTAAATCTATAAATACCATCACAGTTTCCTCAAATAACAGTTTTTTGAAACTAAAATTAATAAAAAAAACTACTTCAGGACCCCAAAGACTCAGGAAAGATAAGTTGACTAGTCAATCATGGCTATAGAGAAAGAGCTTGTCAAGTCATTATATTATGATGATCTGGTAGCTTGCTAAAACAGAAGCCAGAAAAGTTAATATAGCCGGTTCTATTTATTTTTATTAAAATAATAATCTTATTATTATTTCCTACATGAGCAACAATTAATGAGTTCATTATTTATTTGTATGTTGTTATGTTTTTGAATTAGTTTTTAAATATTTTTTACTTCAAAAAATACTTTTTTCAGTTCCTAAATTTTTGTGATATATTTTTGATTTCTTAGTTTTTAATAAAAATCATATTTATTTTAATAAAATATAAGTATTATCTAGGAATAGGCCTCTTGGGAATCCCTTGTTAAAAAAACGCATTGCAAAGGGTACTCCTTGGGTAATGAGGAAATGACTTTTTCCGGCAATCCAATCCAAATGAGAGGCGCCACTGATAAAGCTTGCGCAGGGCTCTAATTTAGCTCGGGCCGGTCTTGACTGCGCTACGACTGGATATACATTTTTCAGGCACACAAACTCTTTGTATATACATACATATGTATGTACATTAATGAGTCGCTTTATGAAATTAGTGGAATTTAATAGAGGGCAGTAACTATCTGGCCACCGGCTACCATTAATGACAATGACGGTTCAGTGGATAAACAGCAAAAGTTAACGCGTAGCGTACTAATGCTATTTGAGTTGGTATTGGTAGTCATTTCAGCGGAATAATTAATTAATTTCTGTGCTGGAAGCTACATATTGTTAACGTTGACAATAAAACAAAACTGCGCGGTTGCTGTTATGAGTGAGTTGGGAGTAATGGTGCTTTCAATACTGAAAAATACTTTGAATGGATGATTTTATTAGTCTTTTGTTTATTTTGGTTTTGTTTTCAGCTATGTGATAAAACACTCAAAATTAATAATTCATCAATTTTTTGAACAAATTGCTTAATTTTATATTAAATTTAAGTTTAAATAGAACTAAGCGCACCTGGCTTCCAAAGATTTTTAAAAACTGAAGAACATTTTTTTTTTTTTTTTTCGAAAACAGCACCTATCCAAAAATTTAAAAATTAAAACATGTATTAACATAAGTTCTACACTTCACAGTTCAACTTAGATAGTCAGAATTCGGTTTTATGTTTGTTTTTGTTTGTTTTGGCACAAGCACTGGTTGGTGGGAATACTGATCTTTCAAAATTTCGCTTACCTGAACATTACTCTTTGGCCATCACGATCTTTGAGTCTATTTTATGGATGATGCTGCTTGCCAAAGCCTTCCTCATTTTTTTTTTATAATCTACCCGCGCTAAAGCGATTATGATTACCCTTTAAATGTTTCAACACAGCGCGGGCGTGAAGTTAATGAAGAGAAATAAGGATAGGAAAGATGTTCTAGTATGAAATTTTACTTCAAGAGGCTTAAATTTACTGTCCGCAAACACATCATCCCTCACACCCAAGACGTTATCGCGGAGGACTTTAATGTAAAAATTCTAATTGGCTCCACTATTAAAGGCAGACTATATCAGACTTTATTCCGTCGTTGAGATCTTTGCTGGATCTGGAGCTTGTGCATAAGCCCGCTCAAATACGAGGTATTGCTAGGCAAACGACAACATTTTCGACTTGTTTCTTATCTCAACCCGATAAGTATACCATAATAGTAACCCGTCCATTCGGTACTTTAGACCATTATGTTAAAGCAGCCGATTTCCCTTGTCCCAATATATTAAAAGGAAACATCCCACTAGGACCGTTTGGCTTAATTTTCTTAGAATCTTCAATTGGTCACATTTTTCCTCGATAGAGACATTGATATGATTAGAGAAGTGATTTTTCTTGGGGTGTGTGCTTGGATTCCTGACAGTATTAAGAGTATAAAACTTAAAGCAAAATGTGTAAACTGTAAAAAAGCTATCAGTTTGAGAGAATTAAGTTTCCGCTCTTATTAACTGAGGGAAATAGGAAAATACACAAAAAAAAAGTTAGAAAGAAATGAAATGCCCCTATACAATCTTACATAATCAGAAGTTAAAGCAAAAAATCCTGACAATATATATTTTTGGTTATTTGTCAAGAACGTAAGAAATTCATTATCATCTTCGGTTCCAACGCTCATCTACAACAACGATAAGACAAATGTAGTAGCAGCTCACTTTGCAGCTAGCTCCACATTGAAAGACAGCAATATTGTCCCACCTACCTGAGAACGTAAATTATTCAATGGGATTCGTACAGTTGCTCTTCGAGATCTTGATATATAAACAAATCAACTGGCCCTGATAGTATACCCCCTTTCTTCTGAAAATGTATTCATTCTCGCTGTCAAAGCGTATGCTTTTCCATTGCTTCTTCTGTTCTGGAACCTCTGAAATCTGGTGACCCTTCCTCCCCTTCCTCCTCCTATCTACCAACTGCACTAACATCCCTTCTTTCTAAGATCCAAAGACCAATCATTAGCTCAACAAATATCTTCTTAATGACTTGGTAGACTGCTTTTACAGTAATGGTTCCACTGATGATATTTTATGAGGACATGTCTCACCAAAGAGTAGAAGAGATCTTTACATTGTTTTGGAGGAAGCAAGATTAATGCACTTGATATTTCTAAGATCTAAGGCATTTGATAGATTTTTGCATCAAACTCCCTTATCGAAAATTATTCCGTTTGGTACAACGAAGCCCTTATTCTTTGGATTAGAAATTACCTTCTAGATCGTTCAATACATGATTTATTGGAAAGTTTCAAGTCTGATCTTTTCAAAAACGGGTTGATATTTTATTTTTTTAAATTTAATTGTTATTTATACAATTTTAAGAACTTGGCGAATTAAATTTTTTTACTCAAAAATGTTTTGTAAATTTTCAGCCTTATTTATTATTTTTCACTAATACTGGGTCCAACCTCGGAATAGATAAACTGAGCCGAAGCACTTACTTCGGGTTTACGCCACGTCAAACAAATCCTTATTTAAATTTATTTTCTTAGCCGTTTTAGCTACGCCTTCCTTATGTCAAATATACTGGGAAAAAAAGTCACCAATTTGAAACTCTGGTTATTATAAACGTAAACAAACCCCAGCTGATTTCCATTATTTAGTTTATCATAATCTTTCGCGAATTTTTTGTTTTGTAATTGAATTACCGTTTTTATTTGGTTGTAAGCTTTGTTTGATAGATTTAAGGTATCTATATAGTAGACTTTTTTTTTATTATTGAAATCCGGTGTTCATATACATAGATTAAGAATTTTAGATTTAAGTTTTTAATAATAATAAATAAAAAAATAAAGAAAAAAAAGCGAAAGGCTATGCATGCACCCTTCGCGTGCGAGGCAAATTTACGAACATCAGCCTCATTAACGTTCACGGACCTACGGAGGAGTCCTCAGACGAAGAAAAAGAGACTTACTACGGACAAGTCGAGAGGGACTTCAATGCCTGCCCAAGGTATGATGTTAAAATCATCCTTGGGGATTTGAACGCAAAAATAGGTCCGGAGCCGGTGTTTAGGCATTACGCAGGCACCCATAGTTTGCATGAGAACACTAATGACAATGGACTTCGAGTCTTAGAATTGGCAGCATCAAAAAACATGGTCGTTGCGAGTACCAGGTTCCCGCGTAAAGATATCTACAAAGCCACCTGGGTATCACCTGATGGAGTCACTCGTAACCAAATAGAGCACATGTTGATAGACCGTCGCCACTACTCGAACTTGATGACGGTACGAACGTACCGAGGTGCCAAAATCGACTCGGATCACTATCTTGTTGGTATGGTTTTCCGAGGGCGGATTGCCTTGCGAAGACGCATTGCATCCACCGATCAGGTTCAAATCAACACGGCTGCCCTGCGCAATGAAAACACCAGTAACTAAAGCTGTGTCAATCGTTCATTTTGAAAGATGGAATCAATCATTGATTGATTGGTTCAAGGATTCGGTCTTTTCAATCAATCGTTCATTCAATCATTTTTTATCTATCCGTTTCGTTCCGAACGAGATATAGACCGACACAAAATGTTTTCAATCATTCATTCAACTAAAATATTTTTTTCCAATCGTTCAGACCGAAACAATGTGAAAATGAAAGAAAGATTTGCTTTTTTCTACTTCGTTGCTTCATTCACGGCCACGCCATCTTCCATTGCATATAAAATGAGGAATATACATTCTGTTTCACGTCCATTCCTATTTGGTATTGTGAAATGATTGAGAACAAGCTGAATGAACGAAACATAACTTTTTTCGTTCGTTTCGTTCATCGGTTTCAGTGGCAAGAGATTGACATTAGGATTGATTGATTTGGTCTACTTTGATTGCAATCAATCAATATTTTTGGTGAACGGGTCACAAAGACCGAATCAATCGCGATTGACACATCTCTACCAGTAAAACCTTTGGTAATGCGTTAGGACTCGCCCTACAATCACCTGATTTAGGGAGAGTATGTCCTGGAGCCAGTATGCTGGGCGTAAATGAGAAGTGGACACGTCTTAAAAATAGTACCATTAGTACTGCCAACTCCATCTTAGGCAGAAGTCGAAAAAATCGGAACGAATGGTTTGATGATGAATGCAGGCTAGCGACTGAACGTAAGAATATTGCGTACCGAGCAATGCAACAATCTCATAGAACGCGGGCACGCGAAGAGGAATATAAAGAACTCAGAAGAACAGACAAACGGCTTCACAGACAAAAAAAATCAGTCTGGGAGAAGAACCTAATCTGTGAAATAGAAAACAGCCGAGAGCGAGGTCCGCACCAGGTTCTACCAATCCGTCCGAAACATGACGCAGTACACACCACGCTGCACATACTGCAAGTATACTGGAGCGATGGGAAGTGTACTTTAATGAATTGATAAATGGTCAGCTCACTGCAGAAGTGAAGGCTCCACTACTTCAAGAAGAATACCCTATGTTGCCACCACCAAGCATAGAAGAGGTTGAGAAGGCTATAGGCCGGCTTAAACAGAACAAAGCACCGGGAGCCGATGGCATACCAGCCGAATTATTCCATCACGGCGGGCCAGCCTTACATCAAGCAATTCATGATATTATAGTACTCGTATGGGAGCAGGAAGAAATGCCCGAAGACTGGCGAAAAGGCATAATATGCCCCATACATAAGAAGGGAGATGTCACAACGTGCAGCAATTATAGAGGTATCACGTTGTTGAGTACCGCCTATAAGATACTCTCCTCTATCCTACAAGACCGGATAACCCCATACGCTAAAACCGTCATCGGCCAATATCAGTGTGGTTTCATTCTAGGCAAATCAACAACTGATCAGATCTTTACCCTTAGGCAGGCGATGGAAAAATGTCTAGAATTTAACATCCCAACATACCATCTGTATATAGAACAAGCTGTACACGATTCCTTCATCCAGATCGAGCAGGCGGCACAAAATCTGGGGCTGCACATTAGTGACGGTAAAACAAAGTACATGGTGGCGTCGAATGCGAGAGGAACAGTTGGTCAAACAAGCAAGGTAGCGGAGCACGAAT
The DNA here is from genome assembly GCA_911387755.1 of Chrysotoxum bicinctum. NCBI lineage: Eukaryota > Metazoa > Arthropoda > Insecta > Diptera > Syrphidae > Chrysotoxum > Chrysotoxum bicinctum. The sequence continues at coordinate 125,097,553 of OU426988.1, read as the reverse complement.
TTTTTGGGTCAATAGTAGCAGCCGATAACAATACAGAAGAAGAAATACGCGGGCGGCTTCTCAAATCCAACAGAGCCTACTATAGTCTGTCAAAGCTCTTCAAATCCAGAAATCTCACCATAACTTCAAAACTGCTGCTGTAAAGGACCATGGTCTTGCCAGTACTCACATATTGATCCGAGACTTGGGTGCTTAGCCAAAGGCACTCCGACCTTTTAGCTGCGTTCGAGAGAAAAGTCTTAAGGAAAATTGTTGGCCCAATATGTGAGTAAGGACGATTCCGGAGACGGTACAATCATGAACTGTACGCAATCTACCTAGAAGCAGATATCGTGACAAAAATTATGCTCGGTAGACTCCGGTGGGCAGGGCACCTAGCTCGTGTCAGCGAAGAGGAACCTACTCGGATAGTTCTTTGTGGTACATTCTATAGTAGACGATAGCGTGGTAGACCATGCTTGCGCTGGAGAGATGGCGTAGACCGGGACGCCCGAAGCCTTGGGGTGCGCAACTGGATGGCGTCATTTTCTAACTAGTATCGTACTAAAAGAATTTTCGAAGGGGTTTTTGTATGGTTACATACATGCAGTGTGCCTGCGAAGCTTCATATATTTATGAATTTTTGAATATTACAACAACAATTTGAATGAACTACCACCAAGGGGCCAAATAAGAACCCCCTTGGTGATAGTTCATTCAAATTTATGTTGTAATATTCAAAAATTCATAAAAGAATTTTCTTAATAAATTGCTTCTGAACACACCTAAAACAATGACATTTCGTGTAAAAAAGTAAGTAAACGAACCTTTTTTGATGTTTGCACATGTCAAAGAGTCATATGAAGCTAGCACGATACTAAAAAAATAAAGTAGGTATTCGATGATTTTAACTTTAATAAAAGGGTAGAGAAAGTATGATATATTCGATTAAAATTTACAATCTCGTTGTATTAACCTAGTATCATACTAAAACAGCTTTAGCATTGTACTAATTCAATTAAAATTTTGCGCCAATGTTATTAGAGAAAAACTGTTCATAAGCATAAAATACATTTTTGAAATGAATAAATTAATGAAATATTAGCTTATGCAAGAACAAAATTATAATTCGTTGTAGTGGTTGCATAAAAAAATAAGCTTTTACATAGAAAATTTTTAAAACATTTTTAAAAAAAGAATTCAATTTTTTTTTATTAAATTATAGATGGTAAGAACTAATCAAAAGGAGAAAAATTTCAGCAAAAGTCTCGGGATCGTTTTCGAGAAAAATACGATTTTCGAAAACCTTTTTTTAACATTTGTTTGGAGGGTACCGTTATTTGTAGGTAAAATAAATTTTTTCTTCACGTCTTGTAGATTATATTAGAAAAACTTTTATTTATCAAGTTTTAAAAACTCGAGCATGGGGTTTTCGAAATATAGAGTTTTCAAACAAATTTTTTTTGAAAATTTGAATATACAATAATATTAACACTGCTGGGAAGCTTAAACATACAAAAATGATCAAAATTGGTCGTACCGTTTTTGACAAAATCAAAAACAAAAAGAATGGTTCTAAGGGGAGTACCAAAAATAACCATTTTTTGGAAATTTTTTTCAACTATTACCTAGCTTTAACTAAATGAAATTTTTTGCATTTTTTTTTTTAATCTGTGGAAAAGTTTTTGAGAAAAAAAAAATGTTTATATAATTCCGAAAAAAAATCGCATGGCAGGTACCGTTATTTTTGGTCTTAGAAAAAAAAAACGTATGGGGGAAATAATTAAAAAGACTATCTACCCAGTTTAAAGAAAATTGGCCGAGTCGTTTAGGCTGTAGTCGAAAAGACAGACAGACAGGCGGAATTGCGAGACCCACTTTTTTGGTCTTCGCTATCATCGTAATGTCGACTTTCATCAAAATCTCGAGTTCGATTTTTTTTACGAATGCATAACTTACCTTATAGTTCCTATAAGTCGCAAGTAAAAAACATTAATTGGCGTTAGATATGGGGGACCGGAAGCATTATTTCAAAAGAAAAGTGGATAAATCAATTTAAACGCACCCAATCCGTGCATGCAGTAATTTTTGTTACCAAATAAGATTTGTATTGCAACGAAAATAGTAACATTGACGACGGACAGTAAAGTGAATCAATGACACATTCTATGATAAGTTCGCACGAAACCATTCACATATCCATCAATTACAAAATGATCATACTAATTTATTTTGTGAAAAATCATGAATAAGTTTACAGTTTTAGCAATGATAGGAACTGAAATAAGAATTAATTAAAACTTTCAAGTCAACTAATCAAAAGTAAAACCTACAAATACATACATGTAGGATGGAAATAAAGTTAGACGGCAACGCTGAACCCACTCTCACTTTCGGACTGCTCACCGGTTTCAAAAGAAATTAATTCTCCTGAAGAAAGAAGGACAGACGAAAAGTAGACGACGAACGACGAAGACGTGTATCAATCTCGCTGACCTCTTATCTTTTTTTCTAAATTTCATTTAACTTTTTGCATTCCTTTGTTTAAATTTTGCTTATTAATTTTCATTATTTTATTGTTAATTTCGAATAATTTAATTAAATAAAAATCGAATTCTACAATTGGGGGCTCAACCATTCCTTTTTTTAAATATTTTGAGGCCAGAAACTCGATTTTAAAACACTAAATTTCAGTCGAAGAAACCATTTGCGATCTTTTTATCAGTCACGCGGTGAGAGCAGTACTCTCGAATTAAAATTATCGCGACAAGCAAAAAAAAAAAAAAAAAATATACACGATGGTAGGCAAACGACGAGAAAGACAATTAAACAGCACTGCAATGAACTCAGGTGCTGATTTTCCAGAAGTTTTTGAGGCTCTTGTGCAACGAGAAATCGACCTCAAAAGACGTGAGGAAGATTTGGAGTCTAGCAAAAAAAAGTGGAGAATGTCCATGCTTACACAAAGAGGCAACGTGGAAGCACCCCAAAATGACGAGTATGAGATGGATGATGTTCTGCCTGATGTGCCGATCGGCAGGAGGACGATGGCGGGGGCTGAAGCAAGTCTGTTCGGTGGGCGAATACGACTACCTCCTACAAGAGGACTCCAAGATGACGAACATCGGAACGATGGTGGTGGAGGAGCTGATAATGTCAAATCAACACACTCAAAAGATGACCAAGGACGTGGAAATACTGTTAGCATTGAACTAGAGTGTTCACTGCTCCGAGCAGAACTCGAGGAGCTAAAAAGGCGTGATATTCAGGCAAGTATCGGATCTTTTGAGGACGCTCTTAATGCTGTGTCTAGTTTCAGTGGTCAGGGGGATGTTGCTTCATGGGTCGACGAGTTTGAAACGGTATCATCCTTAATGAAGTGGGATGACACGCGAAAAATTTTGTTCGCCAAACGGTTGTTGTCTGGTACCGCTAAAATGGCGATGCGGTCTAAGCCAACTTTAACAAAATGGACGGAGCTGAAAGAACTGTTGTTGGACGAATTTGGGCACGCTATGAATACTGCAGATGTGCACAAAGGTTTGGCTGCTAAAAAACAAAAGAAAGATGAAACAACTATGGAATATTTCTTTGCAATGCGAGAGTTAGGGGCTAAGGGTGGCGTAGAGGAACCCTCCGTTATACAATACGTCATCGATGGCATTGACGACTTGGCCCTCAATAAAGCCATGCTTTATGGTGCTCGAACGATGGGCGATTTTAGGGTGAAACTATTAGAGTACGAGCGATTCAGAAGTAGCCTCGGTCAACGATCGTCTTCACACCAGTGGCAGACCACCAAATCGAAGACGAAAAATGTTAACCACAGCAATAATTCGGGAATTCGATGCTATAACTGTGGAATGACGGGACATAAAAGCAGATCGTGTGAAAATAAGTCGAAAGGTCCAAAGTGCTTCAACTGCGATATGTTCGGTCACCTTTCACCAAACTGGCCGAAGAAGACTGTAGACGTCCCAAAAGCAGTGAATGTGGTTGACACTGACGTAAGCGAGTTGGAGGTTAAGATGGTTACGGTGAATGGCTTTCGGGTAAGAGCAAGAATTGACACAGGTAGCGACGTGACGATGATGGATTCGACAGAGTATTTCAAGATAGGCTCTCCAGCATTAGAGGTTGATGATCAAGTTTTTCGAGGATTATCCCAAGAATGTACAAAGCCTTTTGGATACTTTCTTGCCACCATGAAAATAGACAACATGTTCTATGAACCCAAAATTTACGTTGTTTCTTCAAGGTGCCTGCAGCACGCGCTTTTGATTGGCAAAGACGTCTTACGAGGCACACGCATTTCACTGGCGAAAGATGGTGTGCACATAGAGCAGATAAAGTCAGAATTTCAGAACTGTTACCAAGTTAGTAACGAAAAAGTAGAACTATTTGTGGGCAAACCGTTGTACAGGGAACAAGTTCAGAAGTTGGTCGACAACTACAAGCCTGTAAAAACGAAGACAACAAACGTTCAGATGAAAATTATTCTCCGTTCTGATGTTCCGATTGTTCATCGTCCAAGACGACTTGCTCCACTCGAAAAAGACATCGTACAAAAGCAGGTAGAAGAATGGCACGAGAAGGGTTTTATACGACGAAGCGAGTCAGAGTACTCATCACCGGTTGTACTCGCAAATAAAAAAGACGGCACGAAAAGGTTGTGCATCGACTATCGCGCACTCAACAAGATTATCATCCGTGACCCGTTCCCAAATGCTCTGGTGGAGGAACAGCTCGATCAGTTGAGTTCGGCGAAAGTTTTTACGACAATGGACTTGGAAAATGGCTTTTTCCATGTGCCTGTAAGCGAAGAGAGTCGTAAGTATACGTCTTTTGTGACGGCAGATGATCAATGGGAATTTAACGTTGCTCCTTTTGGAATCAGTCTATCACCAGCTGTATTCCAAAGACATGTCAATGCAGTCTTTAAAGATTTAAGACTTCGGAAAATTCTTTTGATTTTTGTAGATGACTTTGCAATCCTGGGGAAAGATTATGATGACGCTTTGGATAATCTGAAGTTGGTGCTGGAGGTGGCAAGCGAATATGGTCTGAAGTTTCGCTGGAAGAAATGTCATTTTTTGTGTGAATCTATCGAATACTTGGGATTCCGAATCGAGAATGGAAACATCAAACCATCAATTGAAAAAATAAAAGCCGTTCAAGGATTTCCACAGCCGATAAACGTTCTGAAAATCCAAAGTTTTTTGGGACTCACCGGATATTTTAGGAAGTTCGTGCCAGGCTACTCCACAATCGCAAGACCATTAACGGATCTACTCAAAAAAGGTGAAAAGTTTCAGTTTGGACCAAAACAGGTAGCCGCCTTCGAGGAACTAAAACGAATTTTGACGACTTCTCCTGTTCTTAAGCTATATCGACCAGACGCAGAGACAGAGCTTCATACTGATGCGTCCAAATGGGGTTTTGGCGCCGTCTTGCTTCAAAAAGATAATAATGCTTTTTATCCTGTTTCTTATTACAGTAAGAAGACCTCATCGTCGGAGCAGAGCTACAGCAGCTATGAGCTTGAGGCTCTAGCAGTGGTGAACGCCTTGAAGAAGTTTAGACACTACCTACTCGGACTGCGATTCAAAATAGCGACGGACTGCGCAGCTTTCAAAGGAACGATGGAGAAAAAAGAGTTCTCGTCACGAATTGCTGGATGGGTGCTCATTACGCAGGAATTCGACTTTGAATTGGAACATCGGAATGCGGTAAGAATGCGTCATGCTGATGCACTGAGTAGAAATGCGGTAGGCGTCATTAAAGGTGAGTTCCTAACCAGAATTATCAAGGCACAGGACAACGACGAAAACATACAGTTAATAAAAAATATTTTGAAGTATACCCCTTATGAAAATTACGTTTGTGAACGCGGAATAATCTACAAAGAAGATGACGAAGGACGGAAGCTGTTGTACATACCAAAGAAGATGCAAGCTGAAATCTTAAGGAATGTTCACAGCAACGGGCATTTTGCTACTAAGAAAATGATGGAGATCGTGAAAAGAGATTATTTCATCCCTCATCTCGCAAAGAAGCTAGAGGAAACCCAAAGCAACTGCATTGCCTGTATTTTATCGGAGAGAAAATCAGGAAAACAGGAAGGGCTCCTTAGCCCTATCGACAAAGAAAGCGCCCCTTTGTGTACCTACCACGTCGATCATTTAGGTCCTTTGACCAAAACAGCAAAGCAGTACAGCTACATTTTTTGTGTAATCGACGCGTTTTCTAAATTTACATGGATTTACCCAACAAAGACGACTTCAGCAGCTGAGGTGATCACCAAGCTTGAGCTACAAGCCACAACCTTCGGAAATCCCGCACGCATTATTTCGGATCGTGGATCAGCGTTTACCAGCAACAACTTCGAGGAATATTGCAAGTTAGGTAATATCGAACATTTAGTAATAGCGACAGGAGTGCCGAGGGGGAATGGCCAAGTGGAACGCATAAATCGTGTAATCGTTTCAGTTCTAACCAAGCTTTCAGCGACAGATTCAAGTAAGTGGTACACTCATTGTAGTAAACTTCAAGCGTCCATCAACTCGACCTGGCAGCGAAGCATTAAAACCACACCGTTCGAACTAATGTTTGGCACAAAAATGAAAAGCAACACTGACCCTGAACTGACAAAACTAATCGACGACGATATAAGAGAGCTGTTTGCCAAGGAGAGAGATGAAGCAAGGCAGCAGGCACGAGAATCGATCGCAAAAATCCAAGACGAGAATCGGAAGACTTACAATCGGAAAAGACGTCCAGCCCGAAAGTATAATGAAGGTGACCTGGTGGCGATTCGTCGCACACAGTTCGGACCTAATTTGAAGATTGCTAGGAAGTATCTTGGACCCTACAAAATTACCAAAGCTTGTAATCATGATAGGTACGAGGTGGAAAAGATTGGAGACCATGAAGGACCCTCAGTTACAACCAGCTGTGCCGATATGATGAAAAGTTGGCGCCTTACGGACATTGATTCAAACTCTTCTTCGGAAGAGGAAAGCGACGACTAATTATTTTCTTTATTATTTCTTTTTGACAGAACGCTGAGGACAGCTTGTGATCAGGACGGCCGATCTGTAGGATGGAAATAAAGTTAGACGGCAACGCTGAACCCACTCTCACTTTCGGACTGCTCACCGGTTTCAAAAGAAATTAATTCTCCTGAAGAAAGAAGGACAGACGAAAAGTAGACGACGAACGACGAAGACGTGTATCAATCTCGCTGACCTCTTATCTTTTTTTCTAAATTTCATTTAACTTTTTGCATTCCTTTGTTTAAATTTTGCTTATTAATTTTCATTATTTTATTGTTAATTTCGAATAATTTAATTAAATAAAAATCGAATTCTACATACATATACATATGTATGAATGTAAAGTTTGAACTAAGTACATTAAAACTTACATTTAAACACAACGGGGCGAAATTTTAAACAACCTATTGTTAAGAGCTTAGCATGTTATACGAGGGCGGGTCAATAAGTCCGAAGTAGAAGTAGTCGCTCGGAGCCAAATCTGGAGAATAGGGTGGATGAGGGAGCAATTCATAGCCCAATTCATGGATTTTTGCCATGGCAACTGCACATGTGTGCACCCTTGCATTGTCTTGGTGGAAAAGAACTTTTTTCTTGGCCAAATGAGGTCGGTTTTTTTTCAAATCGTCATTGAATCGGTCCAATAAGTTGGCATAATATTCCCCATTGATTGTTCTTCCCTTTTGAAGGTAGTCAATGTGGATTATCCCGCGTGCATTCCAAAAAACAGTCGCCATAACTTTATTGGCTGACAAACCCACCTTGGCCTTCTTTGGCGCCGATTCACCCTTAGAAACCCACTGTTTTGACTGTTGTTTGGTCTCTGGTGTGTTGTGATGGATCCATATTTCGTCCACGGTTACAAAACTCCTCTATATTGCGATTAAACAACGCCAAACCTTCCTGTGAAGTTGTTACACGATTGCGTTTGTGGTCGACTGTGAGCAAACGCGGCACCCATCTTGCGGAAAGCTTTCTCATGCCCAAGTGATCATTCAAAATTGAAACCACTGAGCCATGCGAGATCCCTACAGCTTCCACAATCTCTCGCACTTTCAATCTTCGGTCGGCCAACACCATATCGTGAATTTTTTCGATTGTTTCGGGTGTAGAGACCTCAACTTGTACGGCCACAACGAAATTCAGTAAACCACTTTTTTACCATTGAAATCGATGGTGCAGAGTCCCCATAGTATTTATCAAGCTTAGCCTTGGTCTCGGTAATGGTTTTTTTTCGCAAGAAATAATGCTTAATAAGCACACGAAATTCACTTTTTTCCATTTTCTCCTCAAATTAGTGAGTAGTCTGATAAAAATAGCTGTCAAACACAAACTAACTGACGCAGCAAGTTTAAATTTTGACAGGAGTCAACCGACAGATGCCTGCTGACAGGAGCAGTGTTGCTGTTTCAGTAAAGAGGTCAGAAATTCAAAAAGTCACGGACTTATTGACCCGCCCTCGTAAGTTAGCTATTTGCTAAACATTTAGTTATTTACTAGCTATTCCTCTCATGTCTTTTTTTGGTTTTACTAACTAGTAAAATACTAATTCCCTTTTATTAAATGGATATATCCTTTTTGTTTTATTAGCAAGTTAAGTTTTCACCATCAGCCTGAAGAATATTTGTTCCAAAGGAGTGATATGTGTATAGTATTTGAATTTGTTGGATGTTTAAGTTTTTGAGCAAGAACCAACTGTATTCTTGTCAAACCTACAAACCTAGCATCATACTATGTTTAATATTTTAAATTTCATGATTCTTTGGGCCTTACCAACAATCAAATTAAGAGATGACTTTGACTTTTGACTAGACTCTAAACAATTAACCATACGAATAATCAACTTAATAGTCAGCTTAACGCTAAACTTCACCTTAAATTTCAAAGTGAAGAAACTCGTCCTAAACTTCGCGGTTAAGGATAAACGCCACGTTTGTAATGTGGTTCTGATAGCTCAAAGCAAAAGAAAGAGGAATATTAATAGTTGGAAATCTAAATAAATAAACATACATAATGTATGTACATACTTTTCAGTCTATCTCTGTTTTGAAAATTTTTATTAAATTTTGTGTGGGTTCAATAAATTAAGCAAGTGAAATAAACAATTTAGTATTTGATTATTTCCGTTTATTTAATTATTTATAAATATCAGTTTCAGAAAGAACTATACTGGGAACAATAAAATATTTTTATCGCAGACTATGTTCTGATTGTCGGAACTCATAATTATTATTAAATCAAGATAGAATTCGTTTTTCAAAATAACACAAGAAATGTCTTTTTGAAAGCGAATGTAGTGGATGTTTAGTAAAACGCGTGTTAAACTAGGTTATTGGTAAATGCGAAAATTAACTCGTCTTCAAAGTTTAACCTAGTGTTTACATAAAACGCGCGTTTAGCAATATTAATTATTGCTAATGCCTTTTGACACTTCCAGATGTCAAGAACGGTCTGTTTGATTGGTTTTTTTTTCGCAAGAACTGGCCTTATTTTACATGTGTTCACGGGCAATTTATTTAAAAAAAAAACTTAGAAAATGTTTAAAATTAAGATAACGTAAATAAACTGCTTATACGCTAGCAAATTGTTAAATAGTATCATACTAATACCTTAATATTAGGCTGTTTAAAAATATAAATTTTCACTTACCAGCACATGAGATTTGATGTTTGGTTTTTGATTCAAAAGGTTATTCTGTCTTTATCTGAAAAACAAACAATATTGAAAATAGTCTTATATAGTTACATACATATATATATATATATATACGTATGTACATACATACATACACACATAATGTTTTTTTGAAATTTTTAGGTAATAAAATTAAAACTCATGAAATTCTTTTCATGAAAATAGCGGTGATAGAAGGGTTTTTATATAGAGGATTGCGGGATCTGTTGATGATACGACCGATTAAGTATGGATGTCGGCCTTGTCAGGTACATTCAGAAATGTAGGATCATTTCAATAATTATAGTTGTATGAGAAAATATGGATTCAAAATGTATTAGCGTAATAGAATTCAAATAAGATGGATATTATGCATACATATACATATAACGAATTTGCTGAATAAGATGAATAATTTTGGATGATTTATTACATCAAAAAACAATTTTAGATTATTTGAAGCATAAAACAACAATTTTAGGTGATTTGAAACATACAAGAACAATCTTAGATAATTTGAAACATAAAAGGTGAAGTTAAAGCCGTAAATGGTAATTTCATGAAGCATATGGGTGATTCTACAAACAATGGAATAAAATGTAAAAAATTTCGGCAGGACATTTTTGGAAGCCAAAAGTCGTAAAAGCTGTTCTAGTTGATCCTTAGATCCTTTGCATTGTTGAAAGCTGCCAGTCAAAAAAAAAAAAAACATAAAAAATGACGATTTTAAGGAAATTTTTTGAAAAAGGATGTTCAGGAGACTGAGTTTTTTTAAGCGGACTGCATAAATCTTTATTTTTTTTTATTTTCTCTTAAATATGACTTAGGTATACATTGAAATATAGACATTAAATTTAATTAGTCTTCATAAACATACAAATTCGTGGTTAATACATATAACTTAGCATTTTATTAAAAGAATATAATATATTATAATTAAATATTTTGTTTCCATTTAGAATCAATTTAAAATAAATTATATTCTTTTTAAAAATATTCGCAATAAAGTTCGAAGTTTAATATAACTAAAAATTTCTCAGGTTTCTGAATAAAATATCGTTTGTTCATTTAATAGCCAGGGGATTGAGACCAGAGAACTGAGTTTTTTTCATGATTTTTGCGCAAAAAAGATGTTTAGGTTTTACTTAAAAAAACAAAAAAATATATATTATATTACGGCTAGTGGCCGTTAATATTTGATACACGCTTTTTAAAGACAAAATACTTTCTTGGATATACAATCTCCTTATCTCTTGTAAGACTGGGGCAAATGCCTGCACTCGATAACAAAATACAGGTGTTCACATTCGCATGAAAATTTTTAAACAATCTATTGTTAAGGACTATGCATGTAACTAGTTAGCGATTTCTTAAACATTTAGTAGTACGGGGGCGGTCCGATAAGCACTTAACCTCACCGCCCGATGATGCGAGTATCGCAAGAGAGATTTACTATCGTCTAGTACATTCTCTAAGACGGCTACTGCCAAAATTTCAGCCAAATCGGACTCATGATTTTGTTTTGACCACGTGTAGAAGCCAGCTTGTCCGCAAATTTTAGAAAAATTGAAAAAGAGCAATATCGGTCGGTGATTCGATTCTTGTGTTTGGAAGGGAAATCGCGCAGCGAAATCAAAGAGAGCTTGGATTCTGTGTACGGTGAATCTTCTCCTTCGATGACGACCCTCGTATACTAGCTCTTTGAAATTTTTAATGCTGTTTTTTCGTTTTATTAACTTAGGTATTCCCTTTTACCTAAAACGGTGCATCTGAACCAGTGGTACCACTTTACTTCAATTGAAGGAGATTTACTTCTTTTTTTTTCAAAATATTTTAAAATCTACTTCCTACTTCGCACCATCAGGAAAATACTGAAATTTACTTCATTAGTTCATTTTAAGAATCTCTGTTTCAACCTTCTTCAATTTAACAAAAAAAAAAAGCCCAAATTTACTTCTTTTTTCTCTATTTCACTCTAGGTAGTATGTAGCACCAGAATTATCGAAAAAAATGAATGTCAACACAATAAAAATACACAAATTAGTAATTTCAAAAGCATAGAATATCACCACACTCATGTGTATACGAATCTCATGAAAATTTCGCTTGCGTATGTGTTTTTATTTTAAAATTAAATTATATTTAATTATAATAATTTCAATGTTATTCTTTATAAAAGAAAGTTATATTAATAAATTAATTCTTTAAGTACAAATTTCCTTAAAATTAAAAAGAATATATTGAGAATTTTAAGTATTTAATAATAAACATTCATTTAAGGAAAAAATGTGTTGTATACAATACTTTGTCAAAATCAAAGAAAATTCGATATAAAATTTTTGATCGAAATCGGTACAGTCGGAAAAGAGAAGGCGCCGCGCCGTTAATAACATTTTCTTGACCTAAATATTGACCGTATTGTTGGTATGGTCTACATATTAGAGCCGTTTTCGAAATAAATATGATATTTTATAAAGGCTGTATGGAAGGAACAAACTATTTCTAGTTTTCCTCTAGGCAGCAGGTTAAGATTTAGAATTACTAGTTTTCGTGTTGTAATATCAACTGATGAAAATCTCGTTCAAGTTTTTCTAAAAGCAGGTAAAAAGTTATTTTTAAATCTACCTCGATTTTTCTCAATTTACTTTACTTTTTTCTTCAAATCTACTCCGACTTTTTTTCCGGAAGATGAACGCTGATCTGAACACATCCAAACAATGACAGTTCCAAAAAAAAAAAAACTAAGTAAGCAAACCTTATTCTAGGGAGCGGACCCAATAATGTCAAAAAACTCAGAAGTAAAAGTGAAAACCTGCAATCTATTTTACTATTATTTGTTTATTTGTGACTGGAGTGTACCACTCCATGTAATGCAAAAAAGTGTAATTTACATAATTCTTGTAATTCTGGTGAAATTGGAAGCCCACCGTTTGATAGTCGCAACCGAACTGTTATCTTTTCAAACCTTTACCTGTAGCAAAATTTCTCCATCGTCCAGCTCTTCAAATGAATCCATGATAGCTCGGTTTTCTATCAGTTTTAACACTCTGTTCTGAATTCTATCTAATAAGTGGAGAGAAGTTTATGCTGCACCTGCGCAAACATATGAGTTATACTCGAGTTTTCAATATTTCCCAACGTTGTTCAAGCGTAAAGCGACTCATTTAGTTCCACGCAGGTATGATACTGACTTTTTGTCAAGATACCCAGTGGAAAACAGCTGTCAGTGTCAAAATAACCTTTGATTTAAAAAGAAACTACTAGCTGGCCCACCCTTCATATAGAAAAAAACATTTGATATAACATTTAGTTTTGACTTAATTTCTGCAGTAAATAACTCATAAGATTTCATAGAAGCCACGAAAAAGTTATTTGCTCTTTTCTTCTATTTTTTCAAACTTATAAGCTTTCAAAGTTAATCCGCGTTCCATTGTGTTCATCTTCCATTTTCATCTTGGTTGCTATCGAAGGTGAATCAAAATTGAGTGAGCCAGTTTGGTGAAGATGAAAGCTTTTGATGGTCTCCTTTTTCTTTTTTAGTCTTTCTCCTTGTTAGCCTTAGGTCTTCTTCTTCTTAAAGTTTTACCACTTTAAGCACCAAAAGGCACAACCACAATAAAGATGTTCGCATTACAATTTCATAAGGAGTTTTCAACAATGCAACCACTAACTCATGATCCATAGAAAATATGAGAAAAAAAATTACTTTTAAAAAAAATTTCCCTTTCTGATACAACTCTAATGGTTATACAAATAAAAAATGCATATATTTTTTATAAAGAGGGTAAAATAAAAAAAAATATAGAAAAGTTTTCACCCAACAATCACTTCATTTTATGTCATCTGTCACAAAGCAAGAGATGTTTTGAAAAGCGCGATGTCTCTTTATTTCTAACTCTAGTACAAGATACTGTACATCACATTTGTGTAGAAGGAGGTTCATTGTATAAGGGACACGGAAAAACAAGAAAAGAACTTTAAACGGATGTAGCAGCAGCTACAACACTGGTGCCGTTGCTCTCCATTTAGCATAGGCGTTTTATTTGCGATACATCTTTCATGTTTTGAAAACTATAAACAAAGGATTTTATGTTTTGATGGGCGGAAAATTTCAGATCATTCTGTCAGTGTGGAAGGGTGGAAGCGAAAATTAAGATAGTTAAAGCAAAAATTTTTCAATAAAAATTCCGAACTATAGAATGAAAACAAATAATTTGTATATGAAGAAATGCAATCGCTTGCAAATTATTTTAAGTTTGTATCTAATACATACATAGCTTTAATTGACATTTTTTGAGTAAGGTATTTAATTTATTTTTTTTTTGTCTGATTCACGTTGAAATTATTTGATAAATATTTGGTTGTTATTCAACGAATATTACAATTCACATTATATTTAGACGGCCTCCTTTTGGAGGGTCATAAACAGAAGTTTCAATTTGCACCCTTTGCAACTTGAATGAGGAAGAGTCCCTCGTAAGTACATTTTGTGGGAACTATCCGAATCTAAGGAGTATTTGTCAAGAGACATGAGGAAGTTGTACACTTGATCTAAGCACAATAGCAATTGTTTAAATGGAGTAACGGATTGGAACCAACAACTCTAAAATGAATTCAATCTTAAAATTGTAACACAAAATAATTGTAATTTAGCGTATTAGTTACTTTTAAAACTTAAACTAGGGTGGTATTGTAAAAATACATAATATAATAAAAATACATAATTTAATTTTTATTACAATAATTTAAAATTTTAATAAAATTTAATTATAGAAAATTGTACGAATCTACAGAATGCATTGTATGAATTGAAAAAAATAAAAAAAACAATTCTTAAATATCCATTAAATATCAAAATCTTTCTTATATTGCTTATTGTGATACAAAACGACAAACATTAACTGGATACATTATACATACATATATGTACTTCATATGGAAGGGATTTACTGGTTTTTAAGTAAAACAACCTCTTCAACATTAAATTATTATCTATATTATTTGTTATATATTATTATTATATTATTTAAATATGTCTTTAAAAAGAAAAGTTTCACAACGTTAATAGGAATAGATAAATTTTTTTAAATGTCTAATAATCACATAAGTACCCTCTTATGCCTGCCGTCCACTACGTGCGCAAAGCATCAATTTGGATGATCAATGGGCAACTGATGGAACTTCGGATTTTTGAAGAGGTGAATGAGGCTATCGTAAGGAGCCGGCCACCGCCACTCTTCGGTACTCTCAGTACCTTCCAAGGATTCAAAATGCTGACATGTGAAGATGAACACACTCTTACATGGCTGCAAGAATTCGCAAGAAAAGCTGAAGCTCTGTGGCCTAACGCTGACCTTTGTCTCATGGGGAGGAAGGAAATCAGTGATTTTTCGATTTATACAGATTTCAGTAAGCCCTTCGACAAATTGTCTCATAGTCTAATTTTATTTAAGCTTTCATCTCTTGGATTCCCTTCTGCTTTCGTTCAATGGATCAGGTCTTATTTAAAGGGAAAGACATACCAAATTCTTTTAGAGGAATCGTTTCTGATCCAATTAATGCTGACTCTGGTGTTCCACAAGGTAGTCACCTTGGTCCACTTCTTTTCATAGTATCAATCAATGATGTTGTTTCAATTGTAAAATCATGTAGGGTTCTTATCTACGCAGATGATATTAAATTATTTAAAATCATCAGAAACCAATCCGATTCTATTTCTCTTCAAAATGACATAAATATGTTTTCTGAATGTTGCCCATACGTATAACAATCTCTTTCTACATGTTTCAAAGTGCCAATCATTGTCCTTCTTTAGAAGAAAAAACCCAATATGTTACAGCATAAATCAATTCGTTTTAAAGCTAGAAACCACAGTTCTCGGAACTCTGAAATTTTTCATATAGACTTCCACCGTACCAGTTATGGTCTCAATGAGCCTTTGACACGTATGAAACATGAGGCTAATTAATGTAAACCATAATGTTTTCGATTTAAGTTACTCAAAGCGTACACTTAGGCTAGGCGCGCACATTCAATTTTTAGTTGCACAACTGTTTGGTTGCTTATAGAAAACAGATGAACTATTTGGTTGAATGTCCGCGCAGGTGCATATAATTAAATGTTACACAAAATAGCGAACTCATTTTAGGCAATCGCTTAGTTTGTGTCAAAACACAAATTTTTTAGTTGATCGAACCAAGCAGTTGCGAAACAAAAAATTGAATGTGCGCGCTTAGCCTTAAGGTTGTATGGGCGTTCTCATTAAG
Organism: Chrysotoxum bicinctum; assembly: GCA_911387755.1. Taxonomy (NCBI): domain Eukaryota; kingdom Metazoa; phylum Arthropoda; class Insecta; order Diptera; family Syrphidae; genus Chrysotoxum; species Chrysotoxum bicinctum. The sequence continues at coordinate 125,081,580 of OU426988.1, read as the reverse complement.
TATTCGAAACTAACGCATTATAAGTTTTTGTATAAAAAGAGTTGTTTAATTCCTAATAATTTATTGTTTTTATAGCAAGTAGTATTTGACTTGTAGTTAATTTTGTAGCTACAGATAGTAGATTAATATTTATTATTTCTTTGTTTGTCATGTTTGTTCGTTTTTTTAGTTTAGTGTTAGGCTATATGTATGTATATTTATTTACTAACAACTAACACCACACTAAATGATGACTGTGACAAGCTGATGTTTTCCCAGTATCTAAAGGTGAAAAAACCCGAAGAGAAAAGAAATATTGTTAAAAATGCTTGCATTAAGCAGTACTGATGGCAAATAAAAAAAGGACCGCTCATCCCGAGGGATCGTATTGAAAGATATCTCAGATCACTCAATACTGACCAGTTTAGTCAAATCTGGGAAGTAACTAAGATGGGTGAAAAAAACAAAAGATGACACAGAAGTGGTTGTGATCTTAAATCATAAATCAATACCGCTTCTAAGAAAGATTGATTTTAAGGTGCGGGTCGGTGATTTCAACCAAGAAAAATAATATGAAGTTAATTCAAATAACTCTACCACAGTAAAGACCCCAGTGCCAACTTGGTGTACCTCATGAAGAATAGACAGATAGACATTGGATTTCAGGTGGCAGAATAAAGGGCATAAACTCCAAGGAACTGACTGTACGAGGGTACAAATGTAGGCATTAACAGTAGATTTAGAACATGTATTGTAGCTAGAAAACAGATTAAAGTCTTTCTTCTGTCCACATATAGTTGTTTAGACCAAACGACGGTCAAACTTGAACGTGCTGGGCTCCCACCACTAGTCATAGTATCATGCTACATGCCGGGTGAAGGGGTAGAGGGACCACCGATTGAAATGACGAAACAGATCATCCAACCTGCCCCACTGGAGAAATGGAATGTTGCTGTGGTCTGTGATGCTGACGCATACCAATCGCAAACCAACGCCAACGATAGAGGTGAGACACCTTTCAAATTTACTATAGAAAATAATATTTTAGTAGCGAATTGGGGCAACGAACCCACTTTCGTTACCAAAAATCGTACCGAAGTGCTCGATGTTACTCTTATAAGCAACTCGGACACTATTTCCGTAGAACAGTGGAGGGTATTAAAAGACGAATATTTCTCTGACCACAAGCTCATAGAATTTTTAATACCCGACACCAAAGAACCTCAAAAGCTAAGTACTAATGTGATACAAGAACCCGAGAATATTGACAAAGCTATACATATGTTGATTAGCTTCACTGAGATTCTTGGTAAAGCATTGGAAAAAGGTTGTCCAATAAAACCACGGGGACAGGATAACAAGAAACCACCCTGGTAGACAACTGAACATCAGGAAAGAAACAAGGAGACTTTTTAATGTTGCCAAGCGCACAAGAACAGAAACTGACTGGGAAACGTACAAATCCAGTCAAAAGAATTTCAAGATGGAAACACAAAGAGCCAAACGCACCTCGTGGAGAAAATTCTGCAGTCAAGTTGAGAGTGCCAACAAATCAGCAAGACTCAGGAAAATACTTACTAAGGGACCTATTGTTCTGGGATCTCTTAAGGAACCCAATGGACATTGGACAGAATCGTGTAGCGAAACACTAGAACTCCTAGTAAACGCTCACTTTCCTGGTTGCATCCCTAACGTGAATTACAATCCACAAATGGAGCTCTGAATAGAGAACGCGATACGGAAGATTACGGAAGATAAGAGAAAATGGGCTATAAACTCCTTTTCACCGCATAAATCACCGTATAAGACATTGCAATGTGGAGTGTTTCCGAAGTCTCTAAAAAAGTCTGTTGTAGTCCCTGTTGCGAAAATCCCAAATCCTAAAGAAGCGATTGAATATAGGCCAGTTAATATGTTACCGAAAATGGAAAAAATAATTGAAAAAGTAGTAAGCAAGCAGCTCTACAACCACGTAAAAACTCAAAATATATTGATCGAGCAGCAATCCGGATTTCGGGGAGGGCACTCATGTGAAACAGCTTTAATAAGTACAATCCACGACTGGAAAATAAAGATGGATGAAGGAAGAAAAGTAGTTGCAATATTCATGGATTTTAAAAGAGCCTTTGAAACCATTGATAGAGAAATCCTAATTAGTAAAATGGAGAGCTATGGTGTAAAAGGAACTGAAAAGAAATGGTTCGAATCATATCTTAACCAAAGATCACAAGTAACCAAAATTTTAGAAATTGAATCCAATGAGAGAAGTGTAGATATTGGAGTGCCACAGGGTTCGAATTTGGGTGGCGAATTATTTCTCCTCTACATAAACGAAATTAACAAAGTGTTAAAATAGTGTAAGTGTGTTCTTTTTGCAGATGACACTTTAATTTATATTGACTTTAAGAATATTATGGATGTTTATGCAAAAATTATTGAGGATCTTAATAACGTTTACCAGTGGCTTTGTATGAACAAATTAAAACTAAATGTGTCAAAAACTAAATTAATGATTTTAAATTCAAATGAAAATGTTAAATTGCAAATTGGATCAGAAAATATCCAACAGGTTAAAAGTATAGAATATTTAGGGGTAATTATTGATAAAGACTTAAATTTCAAAGAACATTCAGATTATATTTGTGCGAAGATAAGCAAAAAAGTGGGGTTTTTAAGTAGAATAAGAAAGAAATTAACCTTTAAAAATGCAGAAATGATTTTCAACACAATTGTTTTACCACATTTTGACTATTGTGCCACAATTTTATTCATGTCCAATATGGACCTTAGGCAAAGACTTCAAGTTCTTCAAAACAAAGCTATGCGTGTTGTTTTAAGATGCAATAGATACTCGTATACCCTGTCAAACTTTATGTTACAATCTTTAAAGTGGTTAAATGTTAATCAGCGTCTAATTTTGAAAGTCCTGATATTTGTATATAATATAAAATTTTGCATTTATCCGCAGTACCTACAAGAGAAATTGGTTTATGTTGGCGAATTGCAGCCATTCAATCTCAGATCAGCAAACGATTTCCGACTTGAGAGATTTAACAGAAGCAGCACCCAAAAATCTGTGATGTACCAAGGAGTCAAACTTTTCAACTCACTGCCGAGAGTAATAAAAGATGAGTCCAACTTCTATCGATTTAAGAAACTTGTCATCAATTTCATTAAAACAAATTATTGTTAGATTTCAAATATTGTTAATGTTCAATTGATTTTAAAATGTAAATTTAAATCAAAATTTGTTTTCATTTTAAAAATACAAAACAAAAAGTACAAACAAAAAACCACCAAGAAAAATAGAACTGAAATATTCCAAAAAAAAAAAAAAATTTTGTTAAAGATTTAAACTTGTAATAGTTATATATAATTAATAAAATAAATCAAAAATATTTCCTATGATGTTACAAAAATGTGAAGATCATCCTATTCCACACTTAAGAAACATATTCCTAAGTAGCCTGAAATGGGGACATGTGCCTAAAGCGTGGCGAGAAGTCAAAGTGGTATTTATTCCGAAAGCTGTTAAGCCCAACCACACGAATGCTAAAGACTTCAGACCCATTAGTCTAACATCTTTTCTCTTAAAAATGTTTAAAAGACTAATAGACATATACATATATACGAAGCACACTGAGCCCGGAGGTCATATCTCCAGCCCAGCATGCTTATACTAAAGGTGAAAGTGTTGAGACAGCAGTACACAGTGTCATCTACACGGTTAAAAAAACGCTCAAGAACAAGGAATACACCCTTGCTGCCTTTTTAGACATTGAAGGAGCTTTTAACAATGTCTGAAACGAGGCCGTGGAAGGAGCGCTTGTAAATCTTAAGGTGCATAATGCCTTCATCAGCTGGATAATGTGCATGTTAAAAACAGACAGATCAACTCGGAGCTAGGGGGAGTACAGATTAAAGTGTCTACTTCTAGAGGGACTCCACAAGGTGGGGTGCTTTCTCCGCTTCTCTGGACACTCGTGATGAACGCAGTTCTAATGAGACTTAAATAAGGTGGAGTCCAAGTAATTGCATATGCTGATGACCTAGCATTACTGGCGACAGGTAAATTTTCCTCCACAATTAGCGAACAGATAAAGAATGCTTTATTTATAGTGAAAGCACTGACTAAAAACTGCGGTTTAGCGGTTAACCCGCAAAAAACCGAACTGGTTCTCTTTACGAATAAAAGGAAGCCACCGACTTTTAAAATTCCCTTAATTGAAGGGACCCAACTCAAAATCTCTGCCAAATATCTTGGCGTGATGCTGGATAAGAAATTGAAGTGTAGTCTTAACATTAAGTATAGAACAAATAAAGCCATGTTCGCTTTCTACTCCTGCAAGAGAATATTTGGTAAAACCTGGGGACCGAGCCCAAAAATTATCAAGTGGATGTATACGGCCATAGTCAGACCTGTACTGACATACGATAACGTAGTCTGGTGCAATGCATTAGACAAACCTACCAATCTTAAAACCATGACCAAGATACAAAGAATGGCATGTATTGGAATCACTGGGGCACCCCGACAGCGGTTCTGGAAGCTATACTCAATATAATACCCCTAGATCTATTTATACAAGAATCGGCAGCCAATAGCGCACTTCAACTTAGCCAAACTGATAACTGGCGACATAGTGCGATAGGTCATGCGCAGATTCTACAGAAATACACAGGAAATAGGGTGTGTACTGACTACATAACACCCCGCTAAGACTTTAACAAGCAGTTCAGGACCGCCTTACCTAGCAGAGAGGACTGGCAAATCAACACTGGCAAGGTACACAGCACAACATTAGACTCTGCTGGGTTCCTGGTTACAGTGGTGTCCCAGGAAATGAAAGCGCTGACGAGCTGGCAAGAATAATGTCAACACTTGATCCTAATCAAGCATACACAACAGTTCAAGTCCCCCCATGTAATCTTAAACAGGTAATCAAGAGTAAAGTTCTAGCCTTAACAAACAAGAGATGGAACTCTCTCGATTCCTGTCTTACAACCAGAAAATTATGGCCTAGTTTCAGTAAACAAAAGACCGATGTTATCATCCAACTGAATAAAAAGTCCCTTTATCTTCTCGTGAGCTTCATCACAGGTCACAACCAACTCGGTTACCACAAGAAAAAGATGAAACTCAGTATGAATGACTTATACAGAGGATGCGGTGACGAGCAGATACATGAGGAAACTCCTCACTACCTATGTCACTGACCTGTGCTATAACATATAAGAAACAGACATCTAAGGAGACACTTCTTCAGCAACTTGGAGGAGCTCTCTGATATTCCAAGCAAAATTTTGTTAAAATTCGTTAACGATTCCAAATGGCTTGAGAATTCCTAAACTCTGAAAACCGCCTTCAACTGCAGTACGATAGTGTAGTACGAACGAAGACGACTTAACGACGCACGTGTTCCTTGTGGGAGCAGCACCAACAGAGAATGGGCACCTCACGTATAAAGCTGCGATTGCCACTCCTACGTTGAACACGAGCATCAGCGGGTTGATGGACCCATCTCTACCTAAGATTGGTAAAATCCTCTTTGGTATGGAAACAGCCTCTTCGACGTAACTAACGACTAAACAAACGAACATATACACCAAACACTGACATATCAAACTCATCTACCAGACGCCACAAGAAGCCACATGTTCCTACGGGCCTGGTGGCTCAAGTGGAGGTAAAGGAAAGGAACACCCCCTGTGAAGGCGTATATCTCTCCCTAGCCAGGTTATTATATGACGATAGAAATTTCAATACTTTAGAAATACCCTCCGACATTTCAGGTTATTATATGACGATAGAAATGTCAATACATTAGAAATACCCTCCGACATCTCAGGCTATAGCTTGCTTTAACCCATCTACACCCGTTACCTAAAGCATCCATTTCGCGATTAACACATTAAACTCTAATGCCCTTCGTCCACAACATGCCCAACTATTTTAACCAAAAACGCTTAAAACCGTTTATTTAAATCTTAAGTTGCATACGAAAATAAGTTTTTTTTTACACTTGTGCACAAACTCAAGTTGTTTACGTTGAAGAACGAAATTCGAATTAAAATTGAACATTTTAGTGTTGCACTTTTTGGGAACACCGTACACTCAGTTGGTCAACTCCATCAATTGTTGGATACTTCCGTACATCTAGTTAATTTTGGAAACTCCTTACACATAGTTGATAAAATAGACTGACTTAAATGAAAAATTAAGTTCCTCGAGTTGATTGACTGCGTTCCCAACCTATTAGACCAACAAACGTGTTGAATACACTCAGTAGCTCGGAAAGTGACAGAAACACAAACTTTGATGAAATAATTTTGACTTCGGTTTAGTAGGTAATTTTAACCTTTTTTGAATTTTTAATTATGATTTCCACTGAAAGAAAAAAAGATTCCCAGCCCAAAAAAAAGAAAGACTAATTAATTATAAATAAATAAATTTGTTGGTGCAACAGCTTGAAGTGAACCAGGACCTAGTGACTTTGTAAGTTGTACTCTCACAACCATACCTGAGTGCGTGTTACCACGAACGGAGGGGACCTACAATTTTCTGCCGATTCCGAACGGCTAATGAGTAGCGCTTTCCATGACAAGAAAAACTCTTGGAGGATTTTTCAATTCCTCGCAAGAGGCAGTACACCCGTGAAAAAACTTTCTTTCAGCAGCTGAGAATCGAACTCGAGACCTTCCGCATGACAGTCCAACGCAATTACCATTATGCCAAGGGGTACTACTACCTTTGTCTATAAAATTTATAGTACTATCAAGAAGACGACAGATTGTGGCGACATCTTAAGGCTAGAGATTGCAATTGCTAGATTTGTCTTTGCTAAGTTTAATAATAAAATATTCTCTGTTTTACTACTTGTTTTGTAAGTTATCCTACTCTCCACTGTAAAAGCGTGCGCTAATTTCTGCGCCACTACCAGGCTAGCGTTCGCAATACAAAATCACGCTCCATGATAATACTATAGGTTATATATACAAAGCTACTACTAGAGGAATTAATTCCTTGTCTTATTATAAGTAGTATTGCACTTGGGTATTAGGGTGTGTCAAAGTGCTCAACTATGGTATTTTCAAATGTAATAGCTTTTAAAAGTTGCATTGCTTATCAAAATTAAATCCTGCGTTTACAATTTTCATTTTAATTAATATCTTTGGCTCACTCAAAAATAGGATGAAATCCAAAAAATTTTGATTTTTCGAGATTTTTGAAATATGTCTTGTTTTAAATTGCACCGTCTGGATACAAGAAAATTATATAAAATATTTTTAGGCTTTCAAGTCAAAGACAATTGTTTAAATTGAACACTTGATAAAGAATCTATGAAATAATAAAAGAAGGAAGAAAAATCATTTTTTTATGTAAAATCATTTTTTTTTACAAAAAAAAATTCTTAAAAATCAACGGAACCACCTACAATAGGTGTGATTTTTTCGCAAGTCCGTATAGAATTGTAAAAAAAAAACGACATCGGGATTTAGGAGCTTTTTTTCCACATAGCTGGAAGCACTGTGTACGCTGACATTCGTCAGCTGTACACTGAAAATAAAATCTAGGTATATATGATAAAAATCTAGGTTGATTTGACAAAAATTTTGTCAATATACGTCCAACAAAAAGTTTTATCAAATTGACAAAAATTATAGAATTTTGTTGAGGTAACAAAAAATATTTTGTTGTATCCACAAAATTATTTTGTTATGCTAACAGATAAATTTGTTGAAATAACAAAAATATTTTGTCAATATGACAAAATTTCGTAGAATTTACAAAATTAATTTGTCATATTAACAATTCTTTTGTTGTATGAACAATTTTTTGTTAGTGTTATTGTTTTTTTATTATTATCGGATTAACAATTTTTTTTTGCTAAATTAACAAAATTGTTTTGTTAAATTAACAATATTGTTTTGTTAAATTAAAAAAATTGTTTTGTTAAATTAACAAAATTGTTTTGTTACATTAACAAAATATTTTGTTAAATTAACAAAAATTTCTTGTTATATATTGTTAAATTAAATTAAATTGTTAATAAAAATTGATTTTGTCAAAATAGTTTTTTTTTTGGGATTTAAGTCCACAAAAATTGGTGTTTCGTCCCTACGATCTCACATGCAACCATCTGTGAGGGCGTATGGACAATACGCAATTTTTGTTAAGTTCAGTTAATCTTACATCGATTTTTTAACAAAAACCAAATGTGAACTATATCATACACAAAAGAAATTTTTTGGTTTCCTTACAAAATAGTTTTATCTATCTGATAATATTATTTTATCAATATTACAAAATAATTCAACCCCAAAACAAAATATTTGTCATTTTAACAAAAATGTTTTCATTTTTTGTTAAATTGACAAAAAAAATTAACTAAAACTTTGTGATATTGACAAACATTTTCAAAACAGCTTTTTTGTAGATACAACAAGCATTTTGTTAACATCACAAAAAAAAAATGTACTGTATAATAAATTTTTTTTTCAACTTCAACCAATTTGAGCGAGCCAAAGACGAACGATATCTTTTTTTGTTTACATGTTCTTAAACCTCAGACCCTAATACAACTTTTGAGTACTATTATTATATTTAAAAATAAGAGGACTTTTTTGCGGCCATACAAAAGTGACACACCCTATTGGGTATACACCAAGTCTATGGAGAAGATCTAAAGTCAGCTTTATTCCTAAAATTGGGAAATAAGATCAACAACACATCTAAAGTTCTTTAACATGGTTTTTACTGCAGATGTTAATTGATAACTTCATAAGATCGAAAGTCCCAATACAAATACCTCTTAACCATCACCAGCATGCTTACAGGGGGGTCGAGTAGACACCTCTCACGAGGCTTTAAGCGAATCACATATAAGGAAATGCATTATCGAATGGATAAGTGAAATGGTAGGCACAGAACTGAATTACTAGAAAGTCTGACTTCTCAAGGTATACGCTGTATCGGGTTTGCCGATGACTTTGTCATAACAGCCGTAGAGAAGTTTGAAGAATATCTCTATGACATAATCCAAAAGGGCTGACATTTACTAGTTAATGGTATCTAACATATTAGTAGGCTTAATCAATTATGCAAGAACAACAACCATACCATTTAATAATGCCACACATTCAAGCTATTAAACCACACATGAAAACTAATAGGCGAGGAACTTAACACCCAGAAGGGGCTAAAATATCTAGTAATTATACTAAATAGCAAACTTCTTTGGAATAATCTTATCAACATCATTATTTATGGGGCGAATAAGTGGTATAAAAGAAAAAGCTCGCATGCATATGCATTACCTAGAGGAAAAATGAGAACTTGCCCTACTACAGCACTGGAACCCCACTAAATGTGGTAGTCGGAAGTGCAGCAAAGGAAACCATCCAAAGATTTTCCAGGGAGTACTGGGAGGGGAAAATGCGTAGGACTTAAACAAAGAGACTTTATTTTCTCGTCATCAATATCAAATTTACTTGACATCCTAAAGCCTAGTACTCACCTAGCGTGAAATGAAAAATAAATTCGTTCCAAATTACACGCGGAGAATAAAAATGAAAACAGAATAAACTTTTTCACGTGAATTTTTGATACTCACCTGAAATACTGAATACTCACTTTGAATAAAAAAAAATTGACAATTGTTAAACTGATTTCTCTTAATGTTCATAGTCATATTTTAAAAATGCAAAAGAAGATAATTATTTGTGCTTGTTATAAATAAAATATATGTAAATTTTCAATTTTTTATTTTGAAACAAAATATTTAAATTAACTGACAAATGTCACAGTTTTCCACGGTGCCTTAAACTTTTTCCTGATGGTTGTACATTGAGAAATGAAAATTTGGCGTGGAAAAAGTTGTGGAACATAATTGTTTTTCCAATCCATATTTTGGTACCCACCTCTCGTTGGGGATTTCATGCGAGTGAACCAGCCGCCACATTTATATGAAATTTTCATTTTCACTAAAACTGAGTACTAGGCTTAAGGGATGGAATGATCAAAAAATATAACTTCCAAAATAACTGCAGAACGGAGTAAATGAGCAATAAAGGAGAGTAGGCGAAACAGTGAACTACTATCTCAATGCGAATGCCATCATGGTATACCGATAGATTGAGAACGTGTCTAGGGAAAAGTGCAGGAATTTTTAGGCCCAAAACGAAACTGTCTCTGTCGATGAGACAGACTTTCCAAGCAGAAGTGAATGTGCCGAACGTAATCTCGAAAAGAACTATCGTAACCAAAACATTGCCACTATGTCAGATAGCCAAGCGGCACTAAGGGCATTAAACTCGTATTCCATTAATTTTAAGCTGGTATGAAAGTGTGTGTGTGGAACGACCTTGGCAATACAAATAGTGCCACACTTCATTTAGTACCAGGACGCGTATTGCCAAACTGTATATCAGCACAGATCTCCATAGTCTGTGCTCAGCCATTTTCTGCTCACCGAATTTGAAAGTATTGTAGAGCAAACTGTATGCTACCACAGAGCGCTCTGTGGTCACATGCAGTTTGCTTGTAAAATATTAAAAAAGCTGAAGCAAACTATATGCTAGTTCAGATCGAGCAATGTACCTGCGATTACAGAGCCATCGTTCACGTTGGTATAGTTATTGTCTATGGTGAGTTCTGGGTTGGTATACATTTTGCTCAGGAAACTAAGAGCAAAGTACCTGTGATTACAGAGCCATCGTTCACGTTGGTATAGTTATTGTGTGTGGTGAGTTCTGGGTTGGTATACATTTTGCTCAGGAAACTAAGAGCAAAGTACCTGTGATTACAGAGCCATCGTTCACGTTGGTGTGGTTATTATGTGTGGTGTGTGGTGCCGTGACATAAGGCCAAGTGACAAAAGGCCAAATTTGTTTGTGAGTTTGGAGGCAGAGTATTTGGTAAAAAAAAAAAATAGCAGCAACAACACCTTACTAACCTATGTAACTAGGACAGAACCTTATTTTGGAATTGAGGAAAACGTGATTTCAAATAAAATCATAATTGAAGATGAGGTTTTCTTCAAGGGTTTTCTAACTAGCCACTGGAAACTGAGTAGACACCACAATATTCTTGGCCTTGTGAGCCGTGCCACATATAGATTTCGCAATACTTAAACACCGGACCAGACGGTAGATATGATAAACTCATCCATCAAAGATATATACAAATATCTGGGGCGTCACCAGATATAAATGAGCAACCTACATAGTTGAAACCACTCCATATCCATATACCTACAATACATACGTTTCTCAATGAAACTAATCTAGAGAAAAAGTTGTAAAATGAGTAGTCTCATTTAGCTCCAAACGGGGCACCATAGATATTATAGGTCGCAGTGCACTTAAAATCCATATTTATTCCTTCATTCATACATAATGACAGCTCCATAATAACTGGACACTGTCTTATAGGTAGACACGCGCACCGCACTAACCAATATAATTTCATTAATTTCAATCTGCTACAAGTTCAAAATCAACTTTTTAAAGGACGTAGAAGTGGTACTTAGGGTGTTCGAGTACATAACGAATCAACACTTAGCAATTTTTCTTTTCTATCAAATTTTCAATTTTTTGTGAAAACCTCTCTTAAGTTATAGTTTTTGTTCACAATTCAAAAATATGTGCATATTGTTAAATGCAATCTCAAGAATATCGGTGTGATGAAAAAAAACAACTAAGTTCTTTCTTAATTAAACACAATCTTGTACAGGATTTAAATAGCGTACAAGTTCAATTTAAATGGTTATATTTTTCATAGGTATTGAAAATACGAAGAAATAAAATCATTCATATTAAAAAGAAAATAACATTCAAAATTCGAAAATTGATTTTTTAACTACTCAAGTTTTCTTGGCCCAATTTAAATTCAAAAATAATAATGAATAGTATAATAACAAAATTAAATACATCGTTATATGTAGGAGTTTTAATAATAAATTATTTTTTTATTAAAAAATTTATGTAGGTCGAAAAGCGGAGATATGACAGGTAGCGTTATTACCATTTTATGTTTGATCAAAATGTAACCTACAACCGTACACATAATAATAATTAGGCTACCAAATTCTAAAAAAAGCGTTTCAGCGGTTAAGGTTTTAGTGCGACGCACAGACATACAAACAGGCTGACGGAATAACGTGTAGTGTATTGTCAACTTAAATCAGAATATCGAATACGATTTTTTTTTTTTCAAATGCAAAGCTTGCCCTAGTACCTCTTTAAATAGCAAGTAAAAACATAATGCTAAATGCTAATGCCTAAAATTAGAATAAAGAATTATGACAACTTTCGTATGCCATGAGCGAGTATGTTTGGGCAACCAAGGAATACAAACCGCAACTCTCCCCCACAAAGATGGAGTTTATTTTAGAATTTCAGAAATGTTGACGCGGTGTGCGCGTTTTTATTGAAGCAACATGCCGGATCACCATCATCAAATCTTATACATTCAAATAGAGTAGAAGAGCACTACTGCACTTTTACGTAAGTCGCGATTTCCGGTGGAGCAAAGATTTCGCAAAGTACTCCCTACGTCCCTAGTTTATTGTGGTTTATTTTGATTTCAGTTTTCATCCTTTTTTGCAGCAGCAGCAGCACCAGTTTGAATTTTGTTTTTGTTATTTTCTACTTCATATTATGTTATGGGTTTTATTTCCGTTTCTCGTCTTGTTTTCGTGGTACCTGCTGGGGACCAAGGAGGGAGGATGTCTTCATTACGATAACAATATACGATCCAATCAATTTCGGATTTACCCATTGGAAAAAGGAATAAGTAAATATTATAAGGAATAAAGCTTATATAAGCATAAAAGAGACTTTAAGAACCGTGCTTGTTAATAAAAAAAAGAGAACTTTTTGTATGCTCTCTTGACATAAGCCTAACATTTTCCTATTGGTAATGAATGATGAAAAACTTCTATATCACTAAGGTGGTTCTTGTAGAATTGTTGTTGGATTATTTTTGGTTTGTCTCTTTTAACTCTCAGAAAAAGCTTAATTTTATAATAAATATTTAAGTTTCCACGACGTACATTACATATAGGTACCTACATATCTATGTATAAACAATAAATGCCCAATATGCAAAGTGAATATTGACATTGAGTTGAATGTCGATTTCCCCTTTGAACTGATTTTCTTTAATTATTAATATATACCTATACATGTTTTTTGTAGGTAGATATGTTTTTTTAAGCATGCCAATAACTTAAAAATTAAAACTAGTTCAGTTGCACATACCTTACATAACTAACTCAAACTAATTTAACTAATACTGGCGGGCTTTCTTAATCTATAAGAACTTAAATTTTGTCTTCGAAATATTATAATTGTGGTATGGATACATCCATGGTACTTAATAAGTTGACATTTTGCATAAAAATTAAATTTCATAAATTCATCACCATCAAGTTTGAAATCGTTAAGAGACTGTGCCCAAAATCTGAAACATTAATAATGGCACTATATAGTTTTGCTTTTTTTAAATGGACTTTAAAAAATATTTTAAAGTGTGAGCCGATACTTTGTTATTTTAAGGGACATAAAGTGTACTTTAATGTTAGCTTGTCGAAATTTTCCATTAACAGCAAAACGCTTTTTTATCTTTTCAAACTATATTTTATTCGTAATGCGAAATAATCCGTCAAAAATAACATTTAATCAATCACAATATAAATACATGTACATTTGTGTATAATTATTTTCAGAGAGCATTTTTATTAGCGATAAATGTAAGTACTATAGGGTGAGTTTTTAACTTTTTTTGTGATCTGTCAACTTTAATCAAAATCTCGAGCTCGATTTTTTTTTTCAAATGCAGAATTTACCCTATCGCAACTTACCTTATTAAATTTATTACACATTTTCTAGAGAAAATTTACCTCAAAGTCAAAAATTATCGTGGGTAAGAACAAATTAACTAGAAATTGGATATCTGAAGACCCCAACAAGATATATTTATTTTTTAAACGCAGTTATAAGGGCTTGTAAGTATTCTACAAATAAAGTCTTAAACGAACCATTCGTTTTAACAGATCAATTTTCGTTAACATGGGTCAGGGAGGACCAAAGTATAGGCCTTTTTTCAAAACCCCGAAAAAGTATGTCACCATTGGAGGTACTTAGAACCCATATTGTAGAACTATTTTGTTCTTATCATATAACCAAGAATCATGTCCCAAAATATTTTTGACTAATTAGTGGAAACCCTGTAAAGGTGGAAATGGCAATCGAATTCACACACGAACTTTCTGTTCACATTGCTTCAATCAAATACACATTTCCACGAACACATTTTTCGACAAGGCCACAAATCACATACAATACTGTAATTGCTCATCAAGAACGACAAAGTTCTCTTCCGCGGAACTCTTTTTTACTTCCCGGAATAAGGAGATTTTAAACTTAAAATTGGATAATTTTTCAGGAAGGAGGTGATTTGCTATGTAAGTTGTGGATGCAAATGATGCAAAAAGAGTAAATTAGTAGATTCATATCGAATGTAAGGGGTACTCGTATGTATGAGCGTATTTTTACATTATGAGCTGGTACCATTGAAGAAAATTTTTTTGGCTGACTAATAAATCCAATGCACGCATTTTCGATAAGAGAGCTTGATGCCAAACTCTATAAAATGCCTTTGAAATATCAAATTAAATAATTTTACTTTCTCAAGACGATATAAAGATTTGTTCCACTGTTTGGTGAGATAAACCATGAGATCACCAGTGGAACCAGGGCCGGATCTACCTAAGGGCTGTATGGGCTGCAGCCCAGGGCCCCGAGGTCACAAGGGGCCCCCACAATAGGCGTTAATTTGAATTTAAAAAAACTAAAAAACCTACCATAAGGTTAGCAATGGCAATCCTGAGATCAATCTACTAATGTATAGTCCCCGGCAAGCTAGATGGCACTATTTTAGAGAGAGAGAGTCGTTTTTACCTGGAAAAAGCGCTGCGCGAACTTACTCTCTCTCTTTCTAAAATCGTGCTCAGTTTGATGCCGAATAGTGTATGTGCGCGTCTAATGGAATGGAACGGGGATTGCCCGTCGTCGTTTGTTTTTGATCGGGGTATTTTTTCTACTCTTAGGTTAGGTTAGGTTAGGTTAGGTTGTTGGGCTGACAATTTATGTAACTATCGTCACACTTAGATCAATGTAGATCCATTGTGTTACCCGTGAGTGTAATCACTCTTTTCTGATAAAAACCTATGTGTTCTGTTAATCTGTGAAGCCATTTTGAGGCATTGACGAAGTTCAATATGTGAATTCCTGAATATTAGAAAGATCTTCTAAATTGTCAAAGAAGTAACTACCAAGCCATTTCCTTCTTTGGTGGCATAGTGACGGGCAATGACAGAGAAAGTGTGATGTGTCTTCATGTAGCTCTTCATCACCACATCCCCTGCATACGTCATCTGTACTTAATTTCATTTTAAATTTATGATTATTTCAATAAATTATGTCCGGTGATTATGCTCGAAGGGACTTCTTACTAAGTTGCATAATTTTGTCAGTCCTCTGCTTGTTAAAGCAGGGCCATATTTTCCTAGTAATATCACAGGTGTCAAGTAGCCTCCACCTTTAATTGGATTTCTTTAGGATTAAATCTGAAATTTTCTGTTTAATGTTGCAGAGTAGGATACTTACCATCTCTGCTTGACTAGCGTCAAGCGCTGATCCCTGTCTTGCCAACTCATCGGCATTTTCATTACCTGGTATGCCGCTGTGTACCGGTACCCAGCAGAGTCTAATATTGTGCTGCGTGCCAAGAACGTTAAGCTCTTCGCGGCAGCAAGAGACAAGCTTCGATTTTATCACATTGGCAGAAATCGCTTTTATTTCCGCTTCGCTGTCAATGTGATATCAGCCCGTGGTATCGCCATCATTGATACCTGTCTAGCAGCTGTGTTCACTACCAGGACCTCCGCTTGGAAGACACTGCTATGATCTGGGAGTGAGTAAGTGAGTTGTTTAGCTCAAGAGGTTCTGAGAAAAAGCCTGCACCAATCTCATGGTACCCGTAATTCCAATTCACGCAAGTCTCTGTACTTTTGTCAGAGTTTTGAAGTTCGTGCCTTTTTCCGTTGCATTCCACCATACCAAATTACCATAAGTTAGTATTGGTCTGATTATCGCCAAATACATCCACCTGATAATTTTTGGGCTAGGTCCCCAGGATTTCCCAAAGATTCTGTTACAGGAGTAGAATGCAATCATTCCTTTTTTTGCTCTTTTCTTAGTGTTAAGACTCCAGTTTAATTTCCTATCTAGATTCACACCATGATACTTTGCATGATCTGAAATCTTCAGTGGGGTGCCTTCAATTGAAGGTATTCTGAAGCTTGGTATTTTCCTCTTATTTGTAAAAAGGACTAATTCTGTTTTTGACGGGTTAACCATCAGGCCGCACTTTCTAGTCCATCTACTAACCTTAGAAAGGGCGTATTCGATCTGTTCGCTGATAGTGGGTAAGAATTTACCTGTCGCTAATAACGCAAGATCATTAGCATAGGCTACTACCTTTTTATCTACTCTTACGAGGGACTTCCCGCCGCGCTGCTTAACGTAACGCCTGACGTGATTTTGTTTTTTCTTCCGCACTTCTGTTCTCGTCATCAAAGTGACAAACTGACTGTGTTAATTGTTAGAACTGTGTTTAATGAGTCAGTTTACTAATGAGTAAGTGATAACTTAAAAGTTATGTCTAAATAAGTAACATTTGTTTATTAATACAAGATTTCTTGCTTTTATTTGGTAAGTAAAAATATTTATAAATCATGTTTTTCTTCTTTATGGTATTTTTATTGTTCTGTACAAGAAAATGAAAAACGAAACCCTTATATGATCACTCGTGCGCCCGTCTATCTGTCACAGCTAATTTGCTCCGAAACTACTGGACCAAACTAGGTGAAATTTGATAGGATGGTGTAATTATGAGCAAACAAACAGTTGTGCAAAGTTTTTTTTAATCAGAGTCGTTTTAATAAGGTTTGCTAACGTCACTGTGTAATATCAATAGAAAGAGACATATAGCAAAAAATTCAAATTTTTAATGGATTTGCAAAACAAAAATATCGAAAACATAGATTTGGAAAGTGCGCGTCATATTATTGATTATTATCCAGAAGACGTAGACGAGCATTTAGTGAATGAGTGCATTCAATTAAAATCGTACTTACTCCAATCTAAGCCAGAATCGTACACCTCTTCCAGTGACATTTTTAAGCTCATGTATGAAAATAAACTTATTAACGTGTTCCCTAACTGCTATACCATTTTAAAGATTTTTTTAACTTTGCCAATTACTACCTGTGAAGCAGAGCGCTCTTTCTCCAAGATGTCTTATGTAGAAAATAAATACAGAACAACAATGTCGAACCATCGATTAAATAATTTATTCTGCAATAAGGTCGCCGTTTGCACAACTAATGCTTGCGTAGATTTAAGTAACATTTATGTTTTTTTTGTGCAATAAAAAATATATATTAATAATATATGACTATAGACACAGTTTTTTGACATGGCTATTAGTTGAGTACTTAGGTAGGCCACTAAATAGTTTCAGCCCAGGGCCCCACAAATTCACGATCCGCCTCTGAGTGGAACTATTGTAACAAAAGTCATGCTGCCGGTTATTAAGAATCTTTCGTTCCTTAAGATATTTCTTAAGCTGAAAATTGATCAGCGTTTCCATAACCTTGGAAAGAAGGTTCGTAAGTACAATTGGACAATAGTTAAAGGGGAAGGAGGTTTCGCCCTTTTTAGAGACAGGCTGGACAAATGCATATTTCCATCCACTCGGACAGAGACTTGTAGAATAGGACAGATGAAAAATTTTACGCAGCGGTTTTGCTATAGCATTGAAGAACACCTCTTCAAAACTATCCGAGCCAGGGGATTTCTGAATGTCAAGATCATTTAGTACTCTAGCAACTACACGAGTGCGAAGGAAGATTTGTCCAATAAAATCGTTTAGACTCTCAAGTACAAGAGGAGTCACGTCACTCTCATGAAATCAACAGCAAACTGTGTTGCAAGCAAATTTGTTTTAGCTTAAGAGTGTCATTGAAAACGAGCGTTGGAACTGAGGATTTCCTATTGTTTCGTGCGTATAATAGTATTTCTTGGCATAATTTTTGGCGATGTAAAAATTTAGTTCGTTGGACATGAACGTTACAAGTCTTTCTAGCTTTGACTTTAAAACTACGTAAACTTACTTCTCCAACCCTGATAGCTACTTTACAGCTCGAATCAAAACAGGAGGTTTCTTTCGGTTTGATTTATCCTACAGAATAACATAAAGTAAAGAATCAGATTTGTAACCATATCTACAAGGGAGTCCACGTCACTATCGAGAAAGCAGAGTGACCAGTTAAATTTATCAAAAAAATCATTGAAACCATCCCAGTTGGCTTTCTCGTACAGCCAAACGGTTCTGAAAGGGTTTTTTTAACTGAGGTTTGTTGACCCGAGAAATTTGCAGATATGACACAATGGTCTGATGTGCCTAGAGGCAATAATACACTTATGGTGTAAGGAACAAGTCTAGATTGTTGGCGGATCGGCCTGCAACGTCAGGAATACGAGTTGGCTCGTAAACAGAGCTTATGGAATTTTGGAGCAGTTTGAAGCCTGTAAAACAATGTGGTCCAGATGGAATATCTCCTTTTGTTTTGGAATAATGTGTAAGCCCTTAGTATTCCATTGACTCCTCTCTTTAATGCTTCGCTGAATATCGGTGAATTTTTAAAGGATTTAATCGATATCGGCCTCCTGTTGTTGTTTTTTTTTTTCAATTTTATGATTGCTGATACACCTCTAGCAAGAATTCTCGAAAAGAAGGATATTTGTGTTATATTTGATAGATTTATTTTAATCTCTCTTTCAATAGATTATATTGTAGCAAATGGGAACTCTTGCTAGGATTTATATCGCAGAACTCAAAAGAGTTCACTAACCCTTATACTCTCAAATTGTTATATATTGCTTACTTGTTTGATCTATGTTGGAATATAGCTCAGTGATACAGAACCCTTTCTATTTAAATAGTTCCCAAAGAATTGAAAATATTCAAAAACGCTTCACTAGACTTGTAGTTTATCGTCTACATTGGAATATTCGTATACCCTCATATTATTCGCGATGCCAACTTATTGGCTCAACAAATCGCCATAAATGTTTCTCTAATATTTGTAAGAAACTTATTAAATAATCACATCAGCTGCCCCTTCTTTTAGCTTCAATGAAGTTCTATGCTCCTTCACGAAACTTGAGAATATGAAATATGTGCTGTGAACCCTTTCATAGAATGAATAATGGACTCAATGAGGTTCTTACTAGATGTTTAAGAGCTGCGAATTCTACAGAGAGTTGTGTACATTTCTTAATACTTTTAATAAAAACCTATTTAAAGAAAAATTATTAAGTATTATAAGTAAATTGGGTGATGGCTAAGCATATGGTATTAAGTGGTCGTAAGAAAGTGTATTATTATTATTATAATGTATTATCGATATGATGGAAAAAAAATAAATTCACTATTTATGTTTATAACTTGAAAGAATTAAACCTTAGTTTAGCTTTATATGATACTATAATAATAAAATTAAAGTTCTCAAGCTTACAGATGTATTATACAAACAGGTACATACATATGTTCAATCTATTCGAAATAAGGAAAATAACTAGCAATTAAAATTATGAAAAATAAGCATTTAACCAAAGATTAAATTATTTATGAAAATACAAAATATGTTAAGAATTTAAGTCAAATAAATGATGATTGTATTAAAAATATACTCTTAAATTCAATGCGTTGTAAACTTGTAAGAAACGTAAATGAGAAACTATTAGAAAATGGATATAATAATAACAAAAGTTTTACTCTCTTAAATTTCGTTCATGAAGAAAATGATATACAAATAGAGTAACCACGGATGTGAAAAAATTAACATTTTACTACTTTACTACGTTAAAATATCCTTGAAAGAGTAATTCCCGGAGAAATATTCATTCCATTACTCTTTATGTAAATTCTTTGACCGATAAACTCTATCAAAATATTATGACTAAGTTGAAATTTTCTACTCTCAGGATGTTCGGCAACTGATCTATTTCTAGATACATGGGCGCAAAATTTTAAACGTTGCTCGTTTAAGGAATAAAACCGGCTTTACTTAACACAGTCTAACTTTATCATAATTTTAATCACGTAAGACAACTCTTTTAACTAATTTGACAGGTAAAAAACTCAAACACAAAAAAGAAAATTACTTGTATACTTACACACAAGTTTTGATTGTTTATAACTAATTAACATAATTTTAGATGGAAATGAAGTATATATCGCTAATTTACAAATTTACAATCTATAGACTTATTTAGTCAATCGCCCGCCACAATATTTTCAAAATTAAAGATCCTAGAGCACTTTTGTACGATTGTTCAGCATTTCTAATATTCAGTATATGTATTTATAAATCACATCTTTTGAAAAATCAAATAAAACATGAGTATACACTTTTACTTCGATTTGCTTTGGTATGAAATGACCCTTGTCAATATGGATAAAGTATACTTTTAAAAGATAAAGTAGCTATTTGTTACTGTTAAAGTTAAAAATAGTTCATGTCATTTAAAATTAACAAAAGTCGGTTCTCGTTTTAAACATAATATTTACAGTCGATTCAAATTCTAAAATTGATTAAGAACTGG
This sequence comes from Chrysotoxum bicinctum, assembly GCA_911387755.1. Taxonomy (NCBI): domain Eukaryota; kingdom Metazoa; phylum Arthropoda; class Insecta; order Diptera; family Syrphidae; genus Chrysotoxum; species Chrysotoxum bicinctum. Next base: position 125,060,862 of record OU426988.1, on the reverse strand, counting down.
TTTTAAATGTTTTAAATTTTGCGCCATATGGTATCTAAATAATTTGACCTAACGAACAAATTAATCTACCTAATAGATAAGAAAATTACATATTTCAGAATCAACAACACTGAAAACAAAATATATTGAAAATATCACATATTTTAAGACATTAACTTCCTCGTTCTTGAGAAAATCACAAATTCGACGTGAGCTCTGTTCAGAGATTAAATATTTATCTAGATAACGAAAAAATGAAAGCTTTATAAACTTAGAATAGATAGAGATATTATTGTACTACATTTTAATTTGATTGAAATAGCTCAGATAGCACTAAATGATCTATAAATAAGAGATTTATGGCGGCAGAAAATAAGACCTATGAATAATGTATGTTAGTTGATAACAAGAATAGTTGGAAATTTAATTTCTTCAGGAAAAATTATATAATTACATCTAGTGGAACAATTTTATTTTATTGTATTTTGATTCTTTAAAGTAGTAAGTAGAAATAACCTAAGAATAATAACAGGTATCGTTACTGGACACGGCAAACTTAGAAGACAATTAAATTTACTTGGTACGTTAAGCAGTGCCACACGTTAATAGACCTCGGTTAACCGAAAAAAATTAATTTATCGGGTATTGAAAAAAATCGGGATCCAATAGTAAATCCTTATAGAGGTTTGAAATAAAACTTCCAATCAAAAAAATGTTTTTTTTTTTATTAAACCTTTTGCCGAAATTCAATAAGCTTAATCTTACATTTTCTACACAAGAATGGGTCTTGTGAATGAAAAAAATTTAAAGCTCTTTTTGGAGGAAGCTAAAGCCAACTAGTCATAGCTTTTACTAGCAGCTAAAGCTAGACATTTCTAGCTTAAGCTTTAATTTATGTGAATAAAAACATGATAACGCTAAATAGCTTATGCTAGAAAATTCTAGCTTAAGCTTCGTAATTTAAGATTTTTTGTTTTTATAATCTACACGCGCTAAAGGGATTATGATTACCCTTCAAATGTTTCAACACAGGGCGGGCGTGAAGTTAAGGAAGAGAAAGAAGGATGGGAAAGATGTGTGGCACGATGTTCTAAACTGAAGGTGGTTGTCTCAGATCTTTTATGGGCATACTAGCTTAACTCAATCACATGTTGTTGGTGTTATGCCTAACCAACATGTAATGAGTAAACCAGCAACCCATTGATAACAATTTTTAGAAGGTTTTAATGGAATTAAGACGACATAGACGACGCAGGGATCGAACCTGAGATCGTGAGGTTGAGAGGCGAGCACACAACCATCGCGCCACGGCCACCCCCAAAGCTGTTCGTTTTTTATTCACATGTTTCGACTAGGTAGCTTTAGCTAGAACTGTCATGTATTACCGAAAGGAAGATTGTTTTGCCACAATTTGTTATCTGTTATATAGCGCAAGTATTGGTTTCGGGTAAAAAATGTTTTCATCATCTCGTCCGTCAGTCTCTGCGTCTATACGTTCATTGTCTTATTTTTGAGCTATTCCCTTATATTTGATTAACAGCTCGCACAAGTTTTTAGTATACTTGCTTATAGAACACTGAAAATAAGATATGAAGGCTTTTATAATACAAACTCTATAAACTATACTGAAATAAATCAGCCAAGTAGAAGACTTAGCACTCTTATTGGACTTGTTGAATTATTGATTCAAAACAGCTTTTATGGCCTTTAGTCCACAAAAATTGGCATTTCGTCTCGGCGATCTCACATGGACTCATCAGTTGACTGTGAGGACCTTGTCAATACGCAATTTTTGTTAAATTCAGTTCATCTTACATCGATTTGTTCTTGCATAAATTCATATTTGCATAGCATTCTGTTTCTATCTCTTACTACTAAAAGAGTGTAAAAATTAAAATTTATCCTTAGGAACAGTTTTCTCTAATAACATTCATTTTAAAATTCATAGTCTAATTACATAGGAGCAAGTTCGTGCGACCCAGTCGCGCATTTTATTTTTTAGAGAGATAGGACTTCAAGTACATACAAAGAATACAAAATTGATAATTTGGGATTTTCCATTCTTGAAGCGTGGCATCCAACCACTTTCTCAAAATTCTAACCAATTATATGGAGTACTTCAGATTGTTAATGAATGATAAATTTTTTGAAGAGTGGTAGGACTTCTACGTTGTTCAATGTCTTTTCCATATCCATATGTACACAAATTTCTTTAAAAAAAATAACTTGTTCGTATTTAGGATTCCACACCATTACCTTCACTTACGTCTTTCAAAATATATACGTGACCAAATAAAATTTTGCAAAAAGGGGTAAAATCAAAGCAAAAACATAAATTATGTAAAAAAAGAGCCAAGTTCTCATATGTACAAAAACCTTGTGTGTAACAAGTCAACCGTGAAAAGTTGTGAGATCTAAGATCTAAGTTTATGAAGTTTAATATCAAATTTCTTGAGTACATTGATATAAAAAAAATCCAACCACCGACTATGAGCAAAAATTTGTTATTACTGACTAAAATTTGGTTTACTTGGCAAGTTTTCTTTTTTACTTGCGATATAGGTACTATAGGGCAAGTTCTGCATTTGGAAAAAAAATCGAACTCGAGATTTTGATCAAAGTTGACATTACGATGATAGCGAAGACGAAAAAAGTGGGTCCGACAATTCCGTCTGTCTGTCTGTATGTGGGTATGTCTGTACCTCGAACTACAGCCTAAACTACCGGAGGTATTTTCTTCAAACTCTGTAGTTAAGGGTGTTCGGTGATTCCCTAGAGGAGAAATTGAAATTTTTTTTTTAGCTCCAAAACTAAGGGTACCCCCCATACACCCGTAATGCAAAATCTTATTTATCTCGAAAACGGCTCTAACGATTTTGATAAAAAAAATTAAGTGTGATATTATGGACATGGACTATATTTTGGTGAAAAAAAAAATTTGGGGGGAAATGTTATTAGGGGTACCTGTCATAGAACGGTTTTTTTGATTTTCGAATTTCTCACCAACGGCTCTAACGATTTTAACAAAAATTTGTATGCAGGAGCTGCTTTGCATTTGAAAAAATATAAACTAAAAATTTTTTCGAAAAAATAGTTTTTGGATTTTTAAAAAAATAATACAATTTTTTTTTTGAAAATTCAATATCTTGAAAACCGATACACGATTAAATTTTTAAATTACGTTTTAAAATGTATTTTATTAAATACGAATAATTTGCATATCAATTTTTTTTATAAAAATTTTAAGTAAAATTTAGTACACAAAAAACATGTTTCGGTGTGTCTGTATGTCTGTACCTCTCACTACAGTCTAAACCCCTAGACCTATTTCTTTCAATCTCGGTAGTTAAGGGTTTTCGGTTATTCCCTAGAGGAGAAATTGAAATTTTTTTTTTAGCTCCAAAACTAACGGTACCCCCCATACACCCGTAATGCAAAATCTTATTTATCTCGAAAACGGCTCTAACGATTTGGATAAAAAAAATTAAGTGTGATATTATGGACATGGACTATATTTTGGTCAAAAAAAATTTTGGGGCAAAATGTTATTAGGGGTACCTGCCATAGACCCGTTTTTTTAATTTTCGACTTTCTCATTAACGGCTCTAAGGATTTTATCCCAAAATTTTTAGCAGGAGTCCCCTTAAGTTTAAAATAATATTGTTTATAAGAATATTCGAAAAAATATTTATTGGGTTTTAAAAAAAAAAAAAAAAAAAAATTAAATCAATATCTTCAAAACCTATGAACGATTATTTTTTGAAATGATTTCCTAAAACCAATATTATTAAATAATAAAACCAGACGGCAATTTTATGAAGTTGAACATTATTATCTCATTAAATCCATGTTTTATATTTATAAAATGTATCTTAAATTCCAAAGTACTTTTACATAAGACCAAGTTCGTGCGATCCAGTCGTGCATTTTATTTACTTACAATTTAAAAGTTTAGGAACACTTGACAAGTGAACCCTAAAAATTTAAGGCAGTAATAATAATAACAAAATATATTTATATAAATAAAATAAATAAATATAAATTTGGTGGTGCAACAGCTCGGAGTGAACCAGGACCTAGTGACTTACAACTCTCAACCATTCCTGTGTGCGTGTTACCAGGAACGGAGGGGACCTACAATTTTCTGCCGATTCCGAACGGCTAATGAGCAGCACTTTTCATGACAAGAGATACTCTTGGAGAATTTGTCAATTTCTCGCAAGAGGCAGTAAACCCCTGAAAAAAACTTTGCAGCGGCTGAGAATCGAACTCGAGACCTTCCGCATGACAGTCCAACACACTAACCATTATGCCAAGGGGTACTACAAAAAAATATAAGTATACAATAAAATAAAATATAAATAAATATAAATAAAAATATATTTATAATAATTATAAATTTGGAATTTTTGCTCAGGGTTCTTGTATACATAGTAAGAAGTTGGCTCTTTTTTTAACATTTATATTTTTTGTTGTTATTGCGTTTATTTAAAATAAACACATGGAATCAGGGTTACCTTTACATTGTTGGTATAAATCATTAGGTTTTTTTTATTAATTTTTGTTAATTAACTTCCAGGATTAATTCTTTTTTAGAGCTTTTAAGAAGAAATAATATGATGTTACCACTTGTTTGTTTTCTGTTTCCATGCGTTTATTTTTCTATTTATGTATGGAAAAAAAGTTAAAATGCAGTATATATAATTGTTGGTTATTTTATTTTGGGAAGAATTAATATTTGCGCAAATATTTGGCAGAAGCTGTTAAAAACGCGCCTGTTAGCTTGCCGCTTTGGAGGTGTAGAATAACATAGATTTAATTTATTTCGATCAACATGTTTTTAATCAGCATTTGGTAACCCGTCCGATATTTGTCGCATATTTTATACTGCACACTACGAGAACCATATAAGAGCTTTAAAATGGAGAGTGCAATTAACCTATCTTCCCGGAAAAAGAATACAAATTGTGTAATTTTGTATGTGTACATACATACATATATGATATGTCAAAATATAAAAATCTGTCCAACAAAAAAAAAATTAACAGTGTACCAATATTATTAAGGATGGGCCAAATACAAATTTTTTATTAAAAATGTAACAAAATAAACAAAATTAAATTTTGTCCATATATTATGGTTTTATTAGTAAGAGCGAACATTCCCATTAATTATGGAACACAAGGTCGTCGTTCAGGTGGCTGCCTTGGCTGGCGTCAATTGGACCCTGATGTAAACAAATATTCTGAGATCTTTGTGCAGAATTCTCCTCAGGCTAGTGCGTGAAATGTTGAGCTGTTGAGATCAGTGGCGGGTTGATATTCTTGAATTAAGCCTCACATTCTCGTCTATGCGCACCGCGGTATGACGACGGGTACCATGAGTGTTGTCCACCATCATACCAGTCTCACGAACTTTTTGCACAAACTTACTAACAAGAAACGCACTGTTTGGGCTACACTGAACCAAAAAATTTTGAAAATTTTAATAAATCGCGTTTGTTGAGTGGTTATTTATTGTTACAATAAACTTTTTCTTGTCACAATAAACGATTTGTTAAAAAAAAAGTTAACATTTAATCACCGTTTGTAAATACAATAAATTGCCGTTTATTGAGATATTTTGGTTATTAAAAATAACAAATCGTTTATTGTTACAATAAACAGCCGTTTTACAAATGAAAATTCTTAAAAATATACAATGGTTTATTGTTTTAATAAACTTCTTGATTGTCACAACAAACTTTATTTAATGAATTTAATAAATCGTTCATTGTTATAATTAACGACATTTATTAAGAGCTTAATTTGTAAATTAAAAAACAATTTATTGTTTTTATATTTTTTTTTAACAGAAACAATAAATTTTAGTTATTGAAAATGAATGAATGGTTTCTTCAATTAATCAATTACATTTATTAAGAGGTCAATATTCTCAAGTTAAGAAAGGGTTTACTGTTTTTATAGTTTTTCTTAAATAAAACAATAAACTTAAGTTATTTAATGTTAACAAATCGTTTATCATTACAATAATTTAGAGCTTAGTTATCAAATTGATAAACTATTTATTGTTTTATAATCTTTCTTAATTTAAAAAATAAACTTTATTTATTTATAATTAACAAATCGTTTATTCTGATAATAAACGGAATTTATCAAGAGCATTTTTCTCAAATTGATAAGCGATTTATAAGTTTTATGATTTTTCTTAAATAAAACAATAAACTTTTGTTATTAAAAATGAATGAATGGTTCATTCAAATAATCAACTACTTTTATCAAGAGCTCAATTCTAACATTAAGAAACGGGTTACTGTTCTAATAGTTTTTCTTAACTCAAAAAATTAACATTTGTTATTTATAATTAATAAATCGTTTATTCTAATAATAAAATTATTTAATTAAGAGATTATTTTTTAAATTGATAAACGATTTATTGTTTTTATAATTTTTTCACCTAAAACAATAAATTTAAGTTAATAAATAAAAGTAAAGGATTAATAAATCCTTTTCTGTGACAATAAACGATATTAAGGGCAACGGTTTATGATATGTATTATATATTTCACTGAAACAACGACTTTAATTCTTTAAAAATCAAACAATTATTGTCATATTGAACAACACTTAAAAGCAGATAAATTTTGAATTTTTTTTTTGAAGATTAGACAAACCTTCTGTGGAACTTAATATTTTTTATTTTATTGGCAACTCCTAACATAAAAAATATTTTAAAAACATTTGCACAAAGTAGAGAAATGCTGAGCGCCCTATCAATTTAATGGTCGATTGTAGACATTAGTGTATGGTATTATACATTAATAGGAGAGCTTTGGCCATACTCTGAAATTTACTTAGTTAACTCTGTCTGTCGGAGATAAAAAAGAAAAATGCTTATAAATTGGATCATTGTAATGTAAACCGGGGGTAACCTCCATTCATAATTGATTTGAAAGTGTTTTTATAAACAATTTATTGAATTGATACAAAATGCATGCCTTTAATAATCACATTTTTTAATATAATAAATGGTTTGTTAAAAAACTTGACGAAAATCTGACTTAGTGCATCGGGTTTCGTAGTTCAATATGGGCAGAATTCACACTTTTCCTATCTGTTCTATCTGTTGCATAAACTATTAACAAATTTACTTTCTGCGTATGTAGGTACCTATGTATATGTATGTTGTTCAGATACATTTATATGAATATTATTTAATTATCATGTATAGTTGTGGTTGTTTACATAATAAAGTACATAATATATATACGAATGTTAAATGACAAATACCTAGTATCAAGATATATAAGGCAGTTGCTTGTATTGCAGTTACAATTGCCCTCCGTTGCGCCTTTCCTTATTGTTGGAATACATACTAATATTATTCTACCATTTAGATACAAAAACTGTTCACAAATTCAACAGCATACTCTAACAAATTGAATTGAAAATTTTGATCACAAAAAGCTAAAATCTATGCGCAACCGCAACATATTATGAAAAAGGCACTTGGTTCTGCCCAAAAACACAAATTTGAATGAAAATATTTGAATCCAAAAACGCTTAACATAATAAATGGATCCCAAACTAGTGATGGGCATTATCGAATGATTTGAACTATTGAGTTGAACTATCGAACGAATTCATTCATTCATTCATTCCTTCGTCCAGCCATAAATTGCCAAATGACATAAAATGATGGCTACTAACGAAATACTCTATGTAAGTCATAACTAAATTAGTCCTCTATTTGTCAAGTCATAAAATGTCAAATTCCATCAAAGGATGGCTACGATGTCAATTGATTAAGAAAAGTCCAAAAACGCAAAAAAAAAGAGATTTTATTTATTGTTCCGGAAAAGAGCAATTTTAGGGCTTTTGGCTGAAATTTGGAACGAAATACTCTATGTACGTCATAACTAAATTTGTCCTCTATTTGTCAAGTCATAAAATGTCAAATTCCATCAAAGGATGGCTACGATGTCAATGGATTAAGAAAATTCCAAAAATGCAAAAAAAAAAAAAAGAGATTTTATTTATTGTTCCGGAAAAGAGCAATTTTACGGCTTTCGGCTGACATTTGGAACGAAATACTCTATGTACGTCATAACTTAATTTGTCCTCTATTTGTCAAGTCATAAAATGTCAAATTCCATCAAAGGATGGCTACGATGTCAATGGATTAAGAAAATTCCAAAAATGCAAAAAAAAAAAGATTTTATTTATTGTTCCGGAAAAGAGCAATTTTAGGGCTTTCGGCTGACATTTGGAACGAAATACTCTATGTACGTCATAACTAAATTTGTCCTCCATTTGTCAAAACATAAAATGTCAAATTCCATCAAAGGATGGCTACGATGTCAATGGATTAAGAAAATTCCAAAAATGCAAAAAAAAAAAAAGAGGTTTTATTTATTGTTCCGGAAAAGAGCAATTTTAGGGCTTTCGGCTGACATTTGGAACGAAATACTCTATGTACGTCATAACTAAATTTGTCCTCCATTTGTCAAGTCATAAAATGTCAAATTCCATCAAAGGATGGCTACGATGTCAATGGATTAAGAAAATTCCAAAAATGCAAAAAAAAAAAGATTTTATTTATTGTTCCGGAAAAGAGCAATTTTAGGGCTTTCGGCTGACATTTGGAACGAAATACTCTATGTACGTCATAACTAAATTTGTCCTCTATTTGTCAAGTCATTAAATGTCAAATTCCATCAAAGAATAGTTGCGATGTCGATGGATTAAGAAACGACCAAAAACGCAAACTTTTTCTTTTTGCTGTAAATATAATATTATGGATAACTTTTGTGAAACACTTTTGTATCTACATCTATGCAAAATAAAATTTAAACATGTACCGATATGTTAAAATAATAGGAATACAAAAGACGAAACAGAACCCAAAATTTAATCTTTCATAGCCAATCACTGAAATATTAAACCCAAACCTTAAAAATAAACCCTAACCTAAGCCATAATAATAACTCAAATATTACCGAGTCTCAATCAAATCTCACAAGTGAGTTATAAGTAAACGATGCTTTGCATTCTAAAAATATAAAAAAAAATTATTTATTTAATTTTTATTAATTAAGTTCACAAAACTGAGGTCTCACATATTTCAGAAATTTACTTTTAAATTTTTAAAAAAATATTGTTTAAACATACATAGATAAATCGACATAAAAGAAACCAAAACATGAGTGGTGTAATCTTCCAGAAAGCTAGTTAGAATCTATAAATAAATTGTGTTGTAATGTGTATGTCCAATAGTAGTCGCTTAAAACGAGATAAGTGGATATATGTAAGTAACTTCAATAAATTATAATTATAATAGCTTCTAATTTTTTTTAGAAACACAAAAAATTATTAATTTTTCCCAATTCTGAACAAAATGGTTATGTTGAATGTTCTGAAGCTTAAAGAATTCCAGTTATAAGCAAAAAAATAGTATACAAATCACCCTCGGTATGGAAAAAAAGGTAAAAAACATCAGAATTTTCAAAGAAGCAACTAAATTTTCTCGGCTGTCCAAATGAAAACGCGGTATAATGGTCAATTGTGGATGTTTTTTGATTTTATAAGACCATTTACTGACACAACAAACTGTTTAGTAAATCAATAAACTGTTAATTTTTATAACAAACAATTTATTAATCTTCTTTAGATTTGTTTTAAAAATATAACGAAGCGTGCTTTCTAAAATGCACTGTTGATTTGTAATAATAATCTATTTTCTTAAAATTAATTAATCGTTTATTGTCATAATAAACGTATTAATTCAATGATATGCCTTCTTTATTGCAATTATTACGTTTAATAAACGGTTTATTATCTTAATACCCCATTTTCTTCATTTAATTATCTTGTTTATTAATTTTAATAAACTTTTTATAAATTATAAAATTTGTCGCTAGAAAAATATAAAAAATATCAAAACTTGGTAGTGTGAACAGTGCTCAGTAATGCTCGTAAAGTGGAAGAATTTTTTGACGAACTTAACGAACGAAGTAAAGCGCCGCCGGCTTGCTTTTTCTAACTGCAATGAATACGATTCAGTTTCAGTTAGTATAAAGAAGACGACGCCGCCACATCCCTTAAATAAAATCAGAACCAGAAAAAAGTTAAGTGTTTTAAAAAATATATGAAGTATAATATATTATGGACATGTATACATAGATAGTACATACAAAAAATTGTGTGCTGAAACAATATTCAACTTTAATAAAATAGATATGTGGGTAAGTAATTTTTTCTTTATTAATACCTAAATAAAAACTTACGCTTCTGCCATGTGTTGGATACTGATGGCGGTAGCGACCAATTTAATGTAGGTATTTTTATTAATATTTTCCGGCTAAAATATTGTGATATCAATGTTAAAGTTTGAATTAAGTAATTTATACTAAAAAAAAAGAAGTTATTCGAAACATCATTTCTAAAACTTGAATCTCTGTGCCATCAAAATGGCTGCCATGTCTGGCAAAGATATGTTTTTATTGCTGACCGCAGTACCTTTTTTCAATCCA